>CM076581.1:308173838-308773838 GCA_034641835.2 Pinus albicaulis
CAAAAATCACTCAAATTCATCGTCATTTCATTTATGGTCATTAAATGTCAATAAGTGTCTTTAGTCCTAGAGTCTAGGGTTTTCGAGTCATTTGCATACATGTCATAAAGCCCGCAGGCCATGAGGTTGGTTCCGCAAATTTTGATTTCATATTTTTTTATCATAAGCATTTGAAAACATTTCTAGTCCAAAACTCTGTTTTGGAACTAGAAATTGTTCAATTCTATTTTTGTAATAAATTGTATTCATTTCACCAAGAAGAAGTTTCACTGCAAACCTCTGATCTTTTCCTAAGCTAAAGAGCCACATCCCTGCAAGAGACAGCAAAATCATCAGTTCAAAACTCAGAAAAAGCCAAAGAGAGATATTGTATTAAAAGGCCAAATGTAAAAATGCAGAAACATTGTAATGTGGGTTATCAAATAGATTTGAATCAAATCTGATTTTGAAAGATATTTTCCTCATGTATAAAAATGGAAATCAAGTTCATTTGCCAAAATCCGCAGCATAGAAGTTGAAGTTAAGTGTTTGGAGGCCAAAATCGTGCTTTGAAGAAGTGTTGACAGAGTCTGGAGGTCGTGAGACCCACTTGGGCGCATGCGACCCACTTGGCAAATGCGACCCACCTGTGCGTTTTGGCCAGTGTAAATTCTAACGCATGCGACCCACTTGGCAAATGCGACCCACTTGAACGCATGCGACCCACTTGCTAACAGAGTTCAGAAAATTGCGTTTGGCACCCAGATTCGATTCAAATTAGCTCCGACAGCGTACAAACAGGTTTTTATCATTGCCCAATGGATTTTTAATGTAGTTGGGATGTCATAGATGTTGAAGAAACTAATCATGCTTGGAGAAATTTGTGTAAACCCTACGTTCACCATGTAAATGATTCCTCAAGGGTTTTCAATTGTATGGGCAGTTTATGAAGAATTTGGAAGCTTTTGAAATGGTTCACACCCTAGCGCCATTGTATATGTCACCCTTATGCCTTCAGTCATCATTTTATCATTGCCATTATACCCTTTCATGTTTTGCACAGTGTTCATGTTGACTTGTATTTAAACTCCATCACTATATTACTGTTGTCATCATCATTTGACTACCACTGTCATGTTCATTTTTCCCTTCATATGGTCTTTGCAAAGATGGTCCTATTCTACATTACATAAAACACAATCCTTTGACAGATTTTTGGCCATTATTAAAACTTGACTACACATTTGCATTTGGTAGTCATTTGTCAAACCTACTTGCAATCTGAAAATAGAGATAGTGTTTATGTCATTAAAACAAAGCCATCCCTATCATGATTTTGGTTTTCCCTTGCTATTTGGGTATATGGGTGATATCTGTTGGGTTTTGAAACTACATTAAAACTTGATTTTCACTGCACCTCTATCAGCAGCTATATTACAACTATCTTGTTCACAGCCATGTCAGAAACAGAGTCAGTTTATGAGCAGGAGTCGGACAGTGATTCCACGACTGAAGGTAATGTGCCACGGAGGCCTCACAGAGTTATCAAAGGTGGTGATCATCGCAGAGAGGAGCCTACTTCTTTGGCTCGGTTGCAGGCATGTCCACTAGCAATGGATTGTTTTCGGTATTTGTCATGTTTTCGATTTTGTGAGATGATTGCACAAACCCGGCTTCATCGTGAACTGGCTCGTCTGTTTGTTCTACATTTACGGGATGGCCGGGTAAATCTTGCCGGGGTTGATTTCATTCTGTCACCCTTGACTATTGCTCAAGCCACTGGCATACCAAACATGGGCGAGGAATGGAACAAGCGTCAGCATTTAGAGAAATTCCACTATGAGCCATACATTAAGACTGGATATATGAAGTACTTGGGCAGAGTTTTTCCATTCAGATTCTTGAGGGATGAGTTTGCACCGCTGATGAAACTCATCATTCAGTATTTTAGTTGTGAGGGCAGATATGCCCGTCTCTTTGCGTACCATATTCGTTTGTTGATGCACTTCACAAGGGTACGTATGATGAACATTCCGTACTTCATATATCGCAACATAGAGAGGATGGTGATTTTTGTGCAAAAGAAGACGAGCCCAGCGCAGCAGTACAGGAGTATATATCATTACGCTTTGATCAAGATCATAGTGTTACATTAGTTGGCACAGCAGGGCATCACTTGGGAGGATTTCATCTCTCGTGACTTTTTCACAGTGCCACAGCCGCCTCCCGAGACAGTTCATGATGCAGGAGAGCCTTCACACCAGTCGGACATTCCTGAGGTTGAGCATATCAGCGCTCCATTGGTTTTGACATATCAGCGAGGCCACAGGGCCTTATTTGCAGCTACACGGCGAGTATTATCTCCACGTGAGGTGGAAGGGGTCTTGCCGACTTCATCAGCAGAGCGAGTATTATCTCCACATGATGTGGAAGGGGTCTCGCCTTCTTCTTCGGCATAGGTACAGATCCAGGACAGGGGTAAGAAGCCCATGCATGATGAGGGCCCATCAGGAGGCCGGGACACAGATTTCACAGTCATTGATGTTGATGCGAGCTCTCCTGGCTCGAAACTGAGGGAGGTCATCCAGGAGCAAAGGGCCGAGAATGACCAGCTGAAAGATCAATTGCAGAAGGCTCAGTGGGTGATTAACTATTTGGAGCAGCGCAACAAACAGCTTGAGGATGAGCTCACATATTATGAGTTGCGTCGAATCCATGAGGACCGACAGTGGAATCGAAAGAGACCCGGTGACATGACACCAGCTGACCGAGATACTGTACTCACACATGTGAACATTCATCTGGAGAAATTGTTGGCGAAGGCCAATCGAGACAAAGACATGCTTCGTCACATGAAAGGACATTATTGGGCTCGCATGCATGTCTGCAAAGCAAGAATGAAGATTCTGAAGAGGAGGTTGCGCGAAGCACTAAGACGGCGGAAAAGGTCTAATCCACTTCAGATTTTGGCCGAGGATTCGTTGACTAAGCAAGATACATGATGGAGGACCTCCGCTCCGAATTTGAGCAAATTCGGAGAAAATTTTGTCATTTTGAAATTTTTGGGTCAAAAAACAGGTTTTTCAGTTAAGTGGGTCTCGCACTCATATGCTCACTTTTTTTTGGGACACTTGCTGGAGGAAATTTTTGCATTTTTGGATTTTTCATTGTTAGTTATGCATCCTCGGACATTACCTAAGCATTTCATCAAAATCTGGATGGTCAAAGAGCTCAAAAACACCATGAAAACCACCTTGCTGCCACCGTTTACACCAGCAGGAAGTACTTCTGGGAGAAAGAAGTTTTGGAGGGTCAAATGAGCTCCAAATTGGGAAATTCCACTTGGGTTGGATATTCAACATCCAGGGCTTTCCAACGAGCTATCATGAGCTCAATTTGGATGCCGGGAAGTACTTCAAAATCAGGCTGAAAGTTATGCGACCCACTTGGCTCAAATGCGACCCACTTAAATTTTTGCTGAATTTTCAACTGCCAGCTCAGATTTTCGGCTAGTTTGGACCAGTTTTGCTTGTGGATGAAATTTTTGGGTTTTCATGATGTAAATTTATGTTTGGCATGTAAATTTGGCTTATTTTTATCTATTCTAGAAGATTCACTCTCAAAAAGGTAAAAATCATGTAAATGGATCAGTTCCCACTCTTTTAGAGGCAAGTTGTTAAGCTGCCTAGATTGTAGTTCCATGATTAGAATTGGTTGAAACTGATCCCTGAAGAAGGAATTCGACCCCTAGAGGTGGGGAAAGGTGTTAGAGTGATCTATATATTGTAATTTCTGAGACATTCTACAGGTTGGACTCTTGGGAGACTTTTGGCACCATTGTACATATTTTTTCATATTTTGGCTAAGGAAAGATCAGAGGTTTTGCGGCACTCGTTGGGATCCTTGTGGTGTTTTTTTCTTGATGGTGTTTTCTCTCTGTTTACTGTAATTTCTTCATGTTTAATATATGTCATTCCTTTCATATGCTTCTGAACTAAATTGAATGAGTAGATGAGGTTGAATCCATCGTTTACCGTGCTCTGCCTTTGAATTCATTTAGTTCTATATGTTTTCGACTGTTTGAAGAGGATCCAAGTTCTTCTTTTCCCTCTTCAGCTCCTCGTCGGTCTGATCTGTCCGTATATCCAAAAAAGCGTCAAGACACTCACCTACCTCGCCCCAACTCGAAATCTGCAAAGGTCTGACCTTATCCCCGGACCCAAAATTTGTTTTCCCATTTCTCCAGCGAAAACTCAAAAAATCAAAAATCAAACATACCTATCTCTTTACTAGCCTAAAATCAGTATCAATTTTGAGTCATCGCAGCCCCTTTGAAGATCCTTTGCTGAGATAGACCCGGAGAGAGCCCTCTCCTGTCCTCGTAGGGCTAGCTACGAGGCTGAGCATGGTTTGATGTAGCCTTGAGTTTTACCTCATTTCAGCCTGAGGTAGATTTGAGCGCTAACAATACCTAGGACTGATGCACTACTTCCTAGGCTTGGAGGTCTGGTAGAGGCCAAGCAAGATTTTCCTTTCTCAAGGAAAATATGTTGTGAAGTTCTTGGAGAGATTTGGTATGGTGGATTGTAATTATTTTTCGACATCGATGGAAATCAACTTCAAAAATTTGTGTGGAAACATTGTTGGGCCCATGCTAGCAAATCCTACCGTGTATCTACAACTCGTGGGGGCACTGATGTTCATAATGAACTCCCGTCCAGACGTATGTTTTGCAGTGAACACTTTGAGTCAACATATGGTTGATCCTCATCATATTCACTACATTGGTGCCAAGAATTTGTTAAGATATCTTCGGGGCATAATTAACCATGGGCTGAGATACACTGCTGGTAATTTGAGACTCCATAGATATATTGATGCCGATTGGGCTGGCAGTGTGGTGGATCGCAAGAGCACATCTGGATGTTTCTTCACCTTGGGTTCTGCTTCGATATCTTGGATGAGTAGGAAGCAGAATTTGGTGGCTTTGAGCACCGCTGAGGCAGAATACATTGCAACTAGTATGGACTGTTGTGAAGTTGTTTGGTTGCGAAATCTCTTCAGTGAGATGTTTGGGCATGTGCTAGATACCACCGTTATCCTTTGCGATAACTAGAGTGGGATTTGTCTTTCTAAGAATCTCGTGTTCCACAATCAATCCAAGCATATTGATATCAGGTACCACCTTATCCGAGATATGGTATAGAGAGGCACCGTAAGGCTCAATCATATAGGAACTGATGAGCAGGTTGCAAATATTCTTATGAAGCCCCTGGGGAAGGTCAAGTTCCTAACCTTCCATGAGAAGCTTGGAATCATTGAAAGACCCTATTCTGAGGGTCCTGATTGAGTTGGAATATGAGCTTTGGGGGCTCCAGGGGGCTTGGGGATAGCTTCTTGGAGCTAGGCTTGTCGAACCTTGTTGTGATTTTTCCCCATTGTTATGATATTGAGTTGGTTCACCTCTATTTGATATGTGCCCCGCACACATCCTACCCATGGAGATTCAGACTCATGGGAAGTACCTCTCATTTGGCCAATGAGGTAGGAAATCTGGATAGAGACCAATAGAAAGACCGATGGACGCATCAAATATTGTCGTAATCTCTATGTCTAGGATGGTACATGTCCAACACCTTGATATGGGATCAAGTATGATGAGGTTCTTACCTATAAACTGACTTCGGGTCAGTAAACTAACTTCAGGTTAGTATGAGACTCTTTTTGAGTCCAAGAGAGTTTTTTACCTCCAAGTTGACTCCAGGTCAGCTGAGTGTTATGTCTTTGTGACTCACCTTTTTGTTCTATCTGAGAACAAGAGCCAACAAAGAAATTTACAGCGGGATGACGCACAATGTTTGGTAAAAGTACACAATGGTATAGATGGATGGCACTTGTGGAAAGATGGAGTTCTCCCTACTTGAGAGGGAGTGTTAATTTTGGGCAACTAGGTCCAAACTCCATGTTGAACTGCTCATATGACGATGGGCATATTTTTGTTGGATTCATATTTTGAAGAGGTGCAAGATTGATCTAAATATCATCTTGTTTGTATGAGCAGAACATTTATTTTGAATTTATTTTTGACATGTTCAAGGTCGGAAAGATTTGTAATGTAGGCTCACATGCATAATAGATGTGTCACACACCCTCATTGATGGATATAAATTGGAGAGACTTGGAGGTAATTTTTTAATCAACTCATCACACATTCTCTCATTGTGATCTGGTTGGTACGATAGTCTTTGGAGGCCTTTTTCCCCTCATGTCTGCGAAGCGAAGCTGCTATTTTCTGCGGATCTATTTAGGGATTGTTGTTGATGCACTGACCAATGTTGACCATGGTCAACCCTTGGTGGTTTGACCTCAAACTTCTACAAAAAATCCGATTTTGAGAGGCCGTACTGCTGGGCACTAAAATCGAGGAAATCTGAGTTGTTTGACCGAAGCTCGAATCTTCTACATTGACTTTTATGTTGTTGTCCTGCATTGACTTTGGGTTGACCAGTGTTGACTTGTGATGTGTTGTCTTTGATGGTTTTGGGTGTGACACATGGAAGATTGGTTGACCGAGAGAGACTTTGTTGGTTAAAGTATCTCGTTGACTGTTGTAATGCCACAATATCTCATATCTTTGTTGGACAAAAGGAATTGTAAATATGATCTATATTTGGCCGTTCTTCTATTGATATATTATTGTGTTCTATCAAAATTTTGCTTTCATGTTTATGTGATTGATATATTGTATTGGGCCTAAGAAATATTGAAGTAAAATTCATCAAGAATAGAACACCGTGATTATCTAAATTTAACATGGTATCAAATTTGAGGTGAAGACAAATTCCAAGTGTCCAAGATAGTGTTAGAAGAAATCACCGAAGGAAGAAATCCTGTCAAGGAAAAATGGCCTCCTCAACCTACAATGGTTTCAAGGCTGATGATAAATTGACTGATAAGTCCGATTATCATGCATGGAAGATGTCCTTGGATTTGGTGCTAGAAGATCAATATGTCATAGACTATGTGTAGGGGAAGATTCAAGAGCCTCCATCAAATGCAGTTGCTGCCATGAAGACAAAGTTTATAAAATGGGAAATCAAAGCAAAAATGATTGTCCAAGATTCTATTCATAAGCACTTGGTTTCTTACATTTCTGAGTTAAACACATCTAAAGAGATGTATGATAAGATGGTGAGAATGTTAAGGGCTAGCAATGCTAATTAAATCCTTTTCTTCAAGAATAAATTAAATAATATCAATAAGGGTGGGGATGAATCTATTCAATCCAATTTTATGAGGCTCACTAATATCGGGAATAACCTCCTAGTTATTGGGGAAGAAATATCTGATCGAGAGATGGTTCTTATTGCACTTGGTTGTCTCCCCTGTGATTGGTATGAATTCAATACCACTATTCTTAATAATAATGTGATTCTTGACTTTGATGAAATATTGATGAGATGCACTCAAGAGGAACCAAAAATTATGGAGTATGCCTCTAATGGAAATGGAAGTGACCCTACTTCCTTCACCGCTCATGCAAAGAATAAGAACCACGGTGGCCCGAGAAATCAAAAC
Source organism: Pinus albicaulis (assembly GCA_034641835.2). Classification (NCBI taxonomy): domain Eukaryota; kingdom Viridiplantae; phylum Streptophyta; class Pinopsida; order Pinales; family Pinaceae; genus Pinus; species Pinus albicaulis. The sequence continues at coordinate 308,181,396 of CM076581.1, forward strand.
CATGGTAGAGCAGGGCCCAAAGGAAGGAAGGGAAGATGTTACACTTGTAACAAGGCTGGTCACTATGCAAGAGAGTGCCCTAATAGAAGGAACTCTCCCAGGGATGATGACAACAACAACTCGAGAGGGAACGGAAAGAACAACAAGTTCAAAGGAAAATGGAAGGCTCCCTCTTATCGTAGTGGAAATGGGAAACCTTTCAAGAAGTCAAGAAATTCCAGGTATGATGAGTATAATGTTGTTGATAATAAAAGAAATGAATTTATTCTTGTATTTTCCCTCTCTGCTACATCTCCACCCGACACCTTGGATGTCTAGTTGATTGATAGTGGTGATTCAAGGCACCTCACTGGTTATAAAGAAGCACTCTCTGATTTGGTTGAGAAGGATACTAATCTGGAAATTATCCTTGGAGATAATGCCACCTATCCCATGAAAGGGATATGACTGTGACTCTCCATCTATCTCAAGGTCAAGTCCTTCGATTAAAAGATGTGTTGTACGTACCTGATTTGAATAAGAACCTTGTGTCCGTTTCAACAATGGAAGACAAAGGGTTCAAGGTGGCATTCGTTGATGGAAAGGTACTTATCTAGAAGAAGAAATTCAAGGAAGCTCTTTCTATTGTTTTTAGAGTTGATACACTCTACCAGGTTGGAGGAAGTCCATTGGGGGCTATGTCATATGATACAACTCTTCAAATAGAGTTATGGCACCGAAGGTTTGCACACCTTCATTACAAAGCTATGGACTCCAAAACTCCTGAAGAATTCTTCTCTGGTAAGAAACTTGATGTTTCTCATTTTATAGTTTTTGGTTGTCTTGTTTACTTTCATGTGCCGAAAGAAAAGAGAATCAAGTTGGATTCTTCTGGAAAGAAGGGAATGTTTGTGGGATACAATGAAACTTAGAAGGAATATAGAATCTATGTGCCTGGTAAAAACAAAGTGGAGATATGCCACGATGTCACCTTTGATGAAGATCATGCCCTCAAGAAAGTGATAAATCTTCCTAGCTCCAAGGAAACAAAGAAGATGAAGAAGCAGGGAAGCAGGAAGAGCCAAAGGATTACTTGATGCCCGATGTTGAAGGACCTATGGACCCTCATGGCTCCAAGATACTCTCGCAGATGACGAGAGACATGTTGCCCCAAGGGGGACATTCCGTGAAAGCAAGATGTCGAACATATACCAAGGGTATCTAACAGCCATCAGTACGTTCGTACAATATGAGCTTGGATAATTTGAAAAAGCCATAAAGAATAAAGTTTGGAAGGATTATATGCACAAATAATGTGAGTTCATTATGAAAAATGATGTCTGAAAAGTGGTCCCGAGATCGGAGGACAAATCTGTTGTCACCTCAAAATGGCTCTATAAGATCAATCTTGGATCTGATGGAAGTGTTGAAAAGCACAAGGCAAGTTTTGTTGCCCGAGGCTTCTCTAAAAAAGAAGGCATATATTATGATGATGTATTTTCACCTTTGGCCCGCTATACCACCATCCAATCTATTATTGCCCTTGTTGTAACGCAAGGATGGAGTCTACATCAGATGGATGTGGAGACTGCTTTTTTGCATGGTTATATAAAGGAAGAGGTGTATGTGGATCAACCTCTGGGGTTTGAAGTCCGAGATAGAGACACCCATGTATGTAGGTTGAAGAAATCCCTCTATGGGTTGAAACAATCCCCCAGGACTTGGTACGAGAGGATAGATAGCTACTTGTTGAAGTTGGGTTTCACTTGAAGTAATGCTAATTCGAACCTTTATTTTAAGGTTGATAGAAAAAGGCCGCTCATTCTGGTTCTCTATGTGGATGATATCTTCCTGACAGGTGTTGACCCTCTCATTCATCAGTGTAAGAGGGAGCATCTTTCGAGTTTGAGATGAAATACATAGGACTGATGCACTACTTCCTAGGCTTGGAGGTCTGGTAGAGGCCAGGTGAGATTTTCCTTTCTCAAGGAAAATATTTCGTGAAGTTGCTGGAGAGATTTGGTATGGTGGACTGTAAGTTTTTGTCGACACCAATGGAACTCAACTTCAAGAAGTTGTGTGGAAACATTGTTGGGCCTGTGCTAGCAAATCCTTTCGAGTATCGATAACTCATGGGGGCGTTGATTTTCTTAGTGAACTCTCGTCTGGGCGTATGTTTTGCAGTGAACACTTTGATTCAACATATGGTTGATCCTCATCACATTCACTGGATTGGTGCCAAGAATATGTTAAGATATCTTCGGGGCACAATCAACCATGGGATGAGATACACTGCTAGGATTTTGAGACTCCATGGATATACTGATGTCGATTGGGCTGGTAGTGTGGTGGATCGCAAGAGAACATCTGGATGTTGCTTCACTTTGGATTCTGCTACAATATCTTGGATGAGCGGGAAGCAGAAGTCGGTGGCTATGAGCACCACTGAGGCCGAATAAATTGTAGCAAGTATGGCCTGTTGTGAAGTTGTTTGGTTGCAAAAGCTCTACAGTGAGTTTTTTGGGCATGTGCTAGATACCACCATTATCCTTTGTGATAACCAAAGTGGCATTCGTATTTCTAAGAATCTTGTTTTCCATGATCAATCCAAGCATATTGATATCAGGTACCACTTTATCCAGGATAAGGCACAACAAGGTGCCGTAAGGCTCGATCATATAGGAACTAATGAAAATGTCACAGATACTATCACGAAGCCCCTAGGTTAGGTCAAGTTCCTAACCTTCCGTGAGAAGCTTGGAATCATGGAAAGAACCTATTATGAGGGTCCTGATTTAGTTGTACTATGAGCACTGGGAGCTATAGGGGGCTTGGGGATAGCTTCTTGGAGCTATAAGCACATGCTGGGCTAGGCTTGTTCAACCTTGTTGTGCTTGTTCCCCACCGTTACGATATTGAGTTAGTTCAACTCTCTTTGATCCGTGCCCCACACACATCCTACCCATGGAGTTTCAGACTCATGGGAAGTACCTCTCATTTGGCCAATGAGGTAGGAAATGTGGATAGAGCCTAATAGCAAGACCGATGGACACATCAGAGATTGTCGTACTCTCTATGTCTAGGATGGCACATGTCCAACACCTTGATATGGGATCAAGTATGATGAGGTTCTTACCTCTAAACTGACTTTGGTTTAGTAAACTAACTTTGGGTTAGTATGATACTCTTTTTGAGTCCAAGAGAGGTTTTTACCTCCAAGCTGACTTCGGGTCAGCTGAGTGTGATGTATTTTTGTCTCACCTTTTTTTTCTATCTGAGAATGTGAGCCAACAAATCAAGTTACGACAGGATGACGCACGATGTTTGGTAAAATCAAGCAATGGTACTGATGGATGGCACTTGTGGAAAGATGGAGTTGTCCCTAGTTGAGAGGGAGTGTTAATTTTTGGAAACTAGGCCCAAACACCATGTTTCACTACTCATATGATGATGGTCATATTTTTTTTGGATTCCTCTTTTGGAGAGGTGCAAGGTTGATCTAAAGATCATCTTGTTTGGATGAGCAAAACATTTATTTGAATTTATTTTCCACATGTGCAAGGTCGGCCATATTTGTAATGTAGGCTCACATTCCTAATAGGTGTGTAACACACCCTCATTGATGGATATAAATTGGAGAGACTTGGAGGTCATTTTCTCATCAACTCATCACACATTCTCTCATTTTGATCTGATTGGTTCAATAGCCTTTGGAGGCATTTTCCCCCTTACACGTGTGGAGTGAAGTTTTTGTTTTCTGCGGATCTGTTTAGGGCTTGTTGCTGCAACATTGACCAGCATTGACCGTGGTCAAAACTTGGTCGTTTGACCTCAAAATTCTACCAAAAATTTGATTTTTAGAGGTAGTACTGCTAGGCACTAAAATCGAGGAAATCTGAGTTGTTTGATCAAAGCCCTAATCTGTTGTGTTGAATTTTATGTTGTTGTCCTGTGTTGACTTGTGATGAGCTGTATTTGAGGGTTATGGGTGTCACACATGGAATATTGGTTGACCGAGAAATACTTTGCTGTTTGAAGCACCCTGTTGACTTTCATAATGCCACAATATCTCATATCTTTGTTGGACAAAAGAAATTGTAAATATGATCTATATTTGGCTTGTCTTCTGTTGATCTATTATTATGTTCTATCAACATTTTACTTTCATGTTTATGTGATTTTTATATTGTATCAGTCCTAAGAAAGATTGAGGTAAAATTGCATCAAGCATAGATCACCATGGTTATCTAAATTTGACAAACAAGAACTGGAAAATTTGCATCATTAAAATAGGTAAGTAGAATCGGCAGCACCAAAAGTAAATATATAATTCCTGCTTTATTTATAATCAATAAGTTCGTCCAAAGGATTATACATAATTTATTGATGTACTTTGACAAAAATTTTGAAAAGTGTCTACTACTGTACATCCTGAAAAAGACTTCCAAAAATTGTATTTTCTTTATCAAGTCCAGTGTTGTTGCTTGGTAGTATTTGTTCTGCAATGTCCATGACTTCAATCATTTGTGGTACTATTTTCTCATTTGTTAAATTATGAACCCAACACTCTGCAATTAATTCCTATAATATTTATCACAAACCTACTTAATAAAATAACAACTAGGTTCTTAACTAAATATCCAGTGGAAGCACAATTACACAATCAATCTCAATCACATATGACACACACAAATTTCTCTCAATCAATAATTCTTCATTAAATTAATAATCTGAACTTACTTGGGCTCATGTGGGATAATGGCCCAACTAAGGAAATTACAAATACAACATACCCTATATTTGATCCAACTTTATATCTCTCCTCTCCTTATCCTTCCCTTTATAACTTATCATTGAGCTAAATCCCTAACCCTTGAGATCAACGATTGAGATTAAAACATAATTCACAAAAGTAAATACTTTTACTTTTCATTAGTTTCTTTAGCTCAATAACCAATATAATTAATTATTTTATTTTCATAAGTTAGATTTAGGCTAAATTACAAAAGCAACTTACTCAATACTTGAGCCAGTATCCAAAAGAGTTTTGGGCAACTTTTTCATGCCTATAAAACTACGCTTGTGCATATGTACCTTCTTGAGCTACGATTATTATCACTCCTTAGTGAGGGAGGTACTTTTGCCACCTGGAATTGGCTTCGATTTTGGAAATACATCCGTTACCATGGTTTCTCCCTTTGAATTGGAAGCCTTACCTGCCACTTGGTTCAAAATCATCTTTGAAGACTTGATCCCTTTTGTCTTGTTCCTAGAAGTCTCCAACTCTTGAACATTCTGTAAAATCATCTCATACCATGAGCCCTCTTGACAAAATTGGAAAAATCTACTGATTTCTCATTCCTAATTGAACCTAAAGGCTTATTCCCTCTATTCTGATAAACCTTCAGAGTTTCCTGCTCGTTGTTCTTTGTCATTATCTTTCTGCTTGCCATATATCGAATATGCTAGCCCTTTAGCCTATACAAGTTTCCCTCTCTAATTCCAATGATGCGGCCATCATATGAGCTAAATCCCATGGGTCTTATCAATACTCCCTTCTTCTCCATCATATATATTGAGTGTAAAATTTTACTGATTTCTAGCACCCATAACACGTCTTTCAATTTCAACATGCCTCTTTACTCAAGTCGGTCGACCATTGTCCCAATTCCCTTCACTACATGTTTGGTATCAACACCAAAATCCAAATGTATCTCTAAGTTGCAATCTATTAGGCTATCAAACACCTCCCGTGCTCTTTTCATATGACACGTGGCTTCACTGTCCAATAGACCAACACCAAATGATATGGTACTTGAGGAAACATAGGAATTGGTGCTCGAGGAAAGGTAGGAAAGAAGTGTGAATTCCATCTCAAAATTCTTGGTAAACTGTTACAGTTGAGCTTATGCTGACGTAGCTATAGCTGTTTTCCAACCATTTCCATGATTCTTCCTGTCTATACACTACGAAGTGTGGTGTCCAATATTACAACATGCAAAACACTTGACCTTAGTCAAGTTCTTATTTAGCTGTGAGGCTAACTCCTGACTCTTGCTCGAACTAGATCCTTTTCCCTTCAATGTCTTACCAACAAGGGCCAAGTCCTCATCACCTTTCTACTTTCTAGCCTCATCCTTTGATTTCTTCCTCATCTCCTCTTAGATGTATTCATACCATAGCCTATCAAATGTGGGTGGGTTTTCCCTGGCCCCCTTTCCTATAAGGAATGGATCCCATGTCTTTGGGAAGCCGTTGGGCGCCACATTTTACTAACTTTGCATTGTCCACTTCCCCCCCTAATACCGCAATTTAATTATTAATTTGAGTGATCTTCATTAGGTAACTTGTCATCGAGTTAGATTTGGGCATCTACGTAGACTTAATCTTGTCCATCAACACCTTTTTCCTATTAATGATCTTGCTTTGGAATATACCCACCAATGCGTCAAACATCTCCTTGGCAGACTTCTCCTCAGACAAGTGAGGGATCAATTGGTTCTTCACTGCATCTAAGAGTACCCTTATGCCTTTATCTTCCTCTTTGTTAGGGCGACTTTCTCCTTCGCATCCGTTGACTTCAATATCACCCTCTCAATAATTTCCCACATATCATTTTCCTTGAGAACCAAGGTGACCTTAGCCTTCCAAGGTGTTGACGGGAAAATATGTCCGGCCAATAGTAGGGGATCTCCCCGGTAGAAAGTCCCAATTAGACCTTGAACCGTTTGGAGTAGGGATCCCGTCCGAGGTGTGGGTCCGGCTACCGCTTAAGACGCCTTCCCTTCGGTCTCAAAAGAACCTGATTGAACCTGCGGACACACACTTATTCACATGATACAGAATACATGATTGATGCATTAAACACGAATAAAAAACTATGCGTAGCAAGGCAATAAATAAAGCATATACGACTAAGGAGGTGTCGTTAGCAACACATATTTGGGGTACTTCTTGTAAGGTAATCTGACCACGAAAGAAATAGTTCTTTATGGCGAGATGTCCCTCTATTTTCTGAAAGATGAAACGAAATGCTAACAAAATATTTCATGAACATTCATTAATAGAACAGATGATAAATTGAACATCATTGATACAACACAGTTAGCCATGACGCATAAATGATGACATAAAGAGTGCAGCTTCATTAATCATAGGATGTTCTGAAACTGAACGAGGAATACACACAGTGTTCGCACAGCAAAAACACATCATAACCATAGGGTGTTTTAACAAGTATCTACATTCACATATACAAGAGTATAATCTTTCAATACAATTCCATGTATCTCTTGAGTTTCCAAAAGTGAAAAGCCCTCTTTACAAGCTCCCGAAGGAGTATTTATAAAATAAAACCCGCCCTTTGGGCTTCCTTGACCTTTCATCTTCCTGACCGTTGGGCTGCCTCGCGACCCAATCCCTCTGCGACCTGCGACTTGGCTGCTGTTGCGACCTTGCGACCTGACTGGGTCGCGGGGTTGCAAGTTGTAAGAAAAGGAGAGAATGCGACCTTGCGACCTTGCGACTAGGTCGCTGGGTTGCAGGGTCGCAAAAGGTGGAAAAACCGAAGGTATGCGACCTTGCGACCTTGCGACTAGGTTGCTGGGTCGCTAGGTCGCAAAGGTGGAAAAAATCAAAGGTATGCGACCTTGCGACTAGGTCGTTGGGTCGCAAGGTCGCAAAAGGTGGAAAAACTGAAGGTATGCGACCTTGCGACCTTGCGACTAGGTCGCTGGGTCACAGGGTCGCAAAAGGTGGAAAAACCGAAGGTATGCGACCTTGCGACTAGGTCGCTGGGTCGCTGGGTCGCTGGGTCGCAAAAGGTGGAAAAACTGAAGGTATGCAACCTTGCGACCTTGCGACTAGGTCGCTGGGTCGCAGGAACGCAAAAGGTGGAAAAACCGAAGATATGCAACCTTCATATGTGCGACTTGTAGCCTTCTTTCGGTGGACGTGGCCAAGCGCTCTCGAACTTGAAGTGCTTTCTTCGGAGATTCATGAGGATGTACTTGTTTTGAAAAGGTCCTATTGTTTGCTGGGGAAAACCTTTGCTCTTTCTGCAAACCCAAAGGTTCTTCCTGCAGACAAAATCACATAGGTCACAAATTGAATAATAATAATGCTAATGCTAATGGTGTTTTAATTAATTTTCAAAAGAGAAAAAAATGAATTTTAGATCCCTGTGTGGTCCTGTTCTGAAGGCAATATATGAATGGTCATGCATATCTATTATGTATTCTTCCACAGTCGCAAAATAACGCTTGAAGGCACGTATAGCTAGTCTTCAACATTTTTCAATGGAGAGTACCGAAGCCCAGGGAGCTCCTATGCACTGCTATGTGCTGAGACAGGCTATGATGCACGACCCCCTCAAAGTGTTTCGAGGCTGCGACAAGCCTCGCCATAGCTAATCACTGTCATCCTTTGCCTTCATCAGATGGGCATCAATTCACCGGTTTTAACTGATTTCTTTCACAATGAGGTGTTAAGGATGCATTGTTCTTCATATGTAGCAATGCTAGGTTTGCTGCCAAACACCCTGTGATGTAGTTATTTTGCCCAACCTTGAATCATACGAAGGTGTTGAAACAAAGCATTATAACTTTTTATGCACAGACATCTATGCCATGCGCTGTGCTCCCATGCCTCATGATATGCAATCCTTCGGTGTCCAGTAAGGAGCGCGATCTGTTGGAGAGGGCATTGTGCCAATGCACTGTACTGAACCTTCTTTCACCTCCTAGGATGATCGACTGCCAGAATGTTCATTATATTCTAATGCAAATGACTTCGGCCTTCAACAGGTGACTGCCTTCATCGAGGCAGCTGAATTGCTAGTCGAATACTTTGAATTTAGGAGGTGTGTAGACTGAAATCAGCACAACGTATTGCAGAGGGCGAAAAATAACTCAGATGTTTTGTTTGTTGTGCTAACACAACCAGCATCAAAAGGATTCGATCTCTTTCCTACACTGAAAATCGACCATGCCGAACGTTACTATTGCAGACCAGACTTGAGTGGGTCAGAAAGGTGTCAGATCCTTTCATGATGGGCTTTATTTCTCATGCAGAGCGAACGATTCCTGAAAAGTCATGTATCAGCCACCTTCTTGATCAAAAACATCCGTTTGAGTGTAGCAGCACAATTTACATTCATGCATAGCAGCACGCATGTGCAACCTGCGTCCATGTAACGCGGCATGAAGCGCAGACACTCATTTTGTCCAGCTCACCGTGGACACGTGGAAGACCATTGTGGCGTTGATTATGGCATTTTCTGAAAACGTAACACTTCCGCCTTTCACGCGATAGTTATTCCAACATGTCGTCGTAGATCTGCTACAAAATTTGACTCCGTGTTTTAAACGCACACTTGATTATGTATCTTCTCCACAGAATAAAACTTCGGAATAGAAACTAAGAGCTAGCCGGTGCCTTATAAGCCATGGTAGATCTATTCGAGAGAGAACAGTTGCCTGGTTTTTCCAACTGTCAGATTTGTTTTTCTTTATCAAACCAGTTTGTAACTCTGAAAGTAAAATGTGTTTATCTGCTACAAGTTCTCCGTGTACATCCCTTACTTCCATTTTGATAACTACTGGATTTGCATCCCAGTCGATTTCAATGGCTCCAAATTTTGGCTTTCCGTATACGCATGATTTAAATCGACAATGTTTCCCGAACACTCTCATAGTACTCGGAGTCAACCTTGCTGCAAGTCTTACCAAAACTAAAAGAAACGGAAGATGACACTGCATATTCTACTGCCTGAGTAAGCCCACTCGAAGTTATATCATAGATTGGATAACTGACACCACAATCATATCTTGTAATTTCACCGCAATGGACATCTCCACTTATAGAAATAACTTCACTTTGATTGCTATCTGTAATAAGTTTGAAAAGGTGATCTTGTTCCTTTGGACAGTGTGCCCAAGATTCTACGTAAAACAAAGGTTGAACTATAGCAGAAAATTTGGACATAACCTTCACTTGTTTTCCAATTGGTCCAAACATATATGAAGCGTACACGCCAGCTTGTTTACGTCTTGGACTACCTGAAATCTGGCATAAGTGTCTGGCTTACATTTTGCCCCGGTACTCTTTTCCAGCATTATTTATTCCATAATCATGGTCATACCATGCTCCTATGACCTGAGCTCACCTCCGTAACTGTGAACAACCGGGATTACTCTTGGCAAGATTATACCTAAACTCTATTTATTTCTCCGAGTCGGGAAAACACCTTTCCACGTTTTCCAGGGACCAACTGTCCTCTCTTTTCCGAAAATTCTTAATCTCTATTTGCCGTCTGCGTAGATATTGTCTCCCATCCACTATCAAACCTTGCACCCGTTCCATGCAACATAAATATTACACGTTTGACTCCATGCAACGACGTTGAACGTTGGACCATAAAACATATATTTGCTCCACGCATTTTCCTGCCAGCTACGTTGGACTCCGCATTACGTGGCCATGTAGTTTGTGCCATTCTTCCAACGTGCAGTTGACCAACACATCGTGCCCATTTGTAACTAGCTTATGGTTTTTTGAAACCATATGTCTTTATCATAACGTTGGACCGCTTTTTTATATGCTTTGGAAACTTCATGTTTTTGCGCTTTGGTATTTAAAATTACAACATCACCTTTGTCTTTTGAATGTGCGCCCTTCATAATGTTATCACTTAGTTTTGCTCCAAGATAGCTTATGGTTTTGAAACCATATGCTTTTGAGCCTTGTTTCAATTTGATCACTTGATTTACCTCATAATACGAAGGCTGCTTATTTTGAAAGATGCTTCTCAAGCCACATTAAACCCTTTCTATCTCACGGTTCTGGAGGCTCTCCTTGCATATGCATCAATATGCCTAGCTACAAAAGGTGTATGTATTTAAACATGACCTTTTAGGTTCAATTTGAAGTTCTCCATCCCTTATGGTCCTACATAGACAAACTTTATGGATATGAAAGAGCAAAGGAGGATAGGGTTTTAATGCCATTTCCTTGCTCCACGTTGTACTCCTTGCAGCAACATAATTTCACACCATGTAGCTTAGGATTCATAATTTTGCTTCTCAAAGATGCACTCACCTATTTTAAAACTCTACCTTTGGCTTGCCACACCACCTGTGTGCTTTCGCACTGCTACCTAGCATGAGAACGCCTCGAATGAGATTGTCATGGTCTAGAGAAAACTTCTGAGTCCGCTTTGTTTACCGAGCTATACTAGACTCATCGAAGTCGCGAAACATGTTTCTTTGCGTGCGCCCATCGACATTGGGATGGTATGATGCAAGATATGGACATTTCCAACGGAGCGCTTTTAAGCCTCTGGTGCGCACTAGTGAAGAAAGCTTTTTTGCATCAATGACATAGAAGGTTCTCTCCGATCAACATGTATCACACTATCCTCTTTTTAATAGTACTGGTCGTTTGCTCCTCCTCCTCCCGTTCCGTAGCTTTGGCCTCGTCGTTGAGCTCAATTTCATTTCCCTTGATGTCGTGACACGACTGAGGATTTTGTCACCCGTGGGGTCAACCTGCGTGGAATACGACAACATCATAATTACTCTTCAATAATGATAACCACAGATAAAACACATGAAACTGACAAGCTTAAGAGAAGTATTCAAACAATATTCTTAATGATCTACAGCAGGAGGGCTTTTACTCGTCAATACACAAAAGGTTTCCGTTCAAACATATGCATGGAAATATCATTACACATGGCGTGACTGTGGTAAGAATGTTTGAGCGTACGCTAGATGATCCCTCCCACATATGGCGTGATTGCAGCGACAGCATCAAGTCATGGTGATGAGACGACTCGTGAGGGGTTGGGGATAGGTCGGCGGGATGTCATTGACTGCAGGTCAGGTGAAAGACTTTAACGCCTAGTCGAGCAGAGGGGGAACTCGAAATTTTAAATATACCCAAAATTTTGGGTGGTGTTGAAGCGGCTACAACAAATGGCGAACCACTGGTAGAATCCAGCATCTCTGTCAATATCACCACAATAGTCTGAGTCCGGATAATGATGCAAGGGAACATTGAACAAGTTCCGTGGGTACCCTTTGGATTACTTTTGCCCTTTACAGGTATGCCTAATCATTGTGCCTCAACTAAGTCCCACTAATCAGAAACACATCAAAGAGAAAGCTCACAGACGCCAGTAGCTAGCTGATGATGTGAAGAGCAAGGCACTGGGTTTATTATTCTCAGGATTTTTAAAGTAATCTTCTGGTGTTGCTTCGCTGCCAGCAGGCCTGGACAGTACCGTGGCGGAGTCACTTCAAGAAATCACAAACGTTGCTCCACTGCCAGCGAGCCTGGTCAGTACCCCGGCGGAGTCGTTGCATTACCTCTCTGTGCAGGAAGCCTTTCTCGATCCTTTACCCTTATTTGTTTCATGTGCTTACAACACTTATTTTCATGTGCTCATGGCACTTATTTTTCATGGGCGGATGAGGGATCCCGACTTATTTTACGAGCAAGAGAGGTTGTTTCTCGTGTTACAGAAACTGAAAGATATCCTGATTTGGGTTTGCCCTTGTGCCGAACCTTCACATCCCACTCACCACAATAGGCGAAGCGCGTAGACAAATCATTAAAACGTCCAAGACTATGCTGGGCGCAAAGTTTAGACTTACGGGTATGGGCTATTTCAAACTCATTAGGTCTCCCACAAGCAACCGGCTCGTATCTCCCAGGCTAAATAATTTTAGACTCATAGGCATCTTTTTGAGAATGCGACTTCAATGACTTGTCCTAAGAGAAAGCTGCCTCTTGAGATAGCCACCACAACCTCACGCAAACAATGGGGTTACTGTTTCAGCAGTCAGGGCAAACAAGATCACGAGGTGATAGGGCTACAATGAGGGCTCATGAAGTGGCAGGCGATATGACAGAACTGATGTAAGGAAGAGAGTGTACGACGCAATGTAATAGGTGAGGCTCAAGATGCAATGCAACGCCATGTGCGAGAACGATCAATCCAGCAGTAAGTGAAAATACAAGCAGTGATTATTTATGCAACAACACGTAACTAAAAATGAAATGAAAGGAAAATACTTGTAACATGATGATGCCTACAATATTAATCATAAACAAAACAAAAAACACACTTTTAAATCATGAAGTAAAAAAAAAAAAAAAAATTGGCAAGTAAAACTAATTAACTTGAAACTAAAAAAATTTATTGCAGGTCCTAGCTAGCCTACACCTAAACCCTAGTTTAACCAATGATACGGTCAGGTTATGTAAAATTAGTTTTCCAGTGTAGCCACCGCATTAATTTGCATCCTGCAACGACAACAATGATCAGGATCAGAGCCAGTATCCAAAAAATTGTAGTAGCAACAAAACTTACCTGAGGAGCAGGTGCAACGGCAAGACAATCATAGATACTTGCCAAATAACATGCCAGAAAATATTGTGCCAACTGAATCCCACTCTCATCCTGATACATAGCAATATGTTCTTGAAAATCAACATTTATAAATGACACACATTCATTCATGCACAATCCTAGATCTGATGGGCGCTGGGTAAGCCACCGCCTATTTTCAAGCACATCCACCGGATGGAGTTGGTCGAGTTGACCAGCAATTTCATCATGGTGTTGAGGACCATCAGTTTTATGGAATGGAAACAATAAGCAAGTGTCAGGCGAATTATAGATGCATGTGCATCCAAGCGTAGGAACCCTAGTTTTGAAAACCCTAGTCCGGGGTTGCTCCTGGGTTTGGTCAAGGGTATGGGGATCTGAATCCACGTTTAGTGGAGCCTGAAATTCCTCACCGCCTTGAAGAAACTTTGGACCTTCGAGTGGAGCTCTTCCCAACTTTGATGGTTGGGCGAGATCAACAGGCGAATGGATGTGATCATGCATTATGGTGAGTTGCAGAATGTCAGTGGGCTTTGTATCAATTTGGTCAAATGTTTGTGCACTGACTGATTGATAGATCGATATATTAGATTTTTTAGATTCGCCAAGGTAGGGTGGATTTACCGTGGTTATGCTGGGAGGAGCGTGGTACTTGGGGATCGTCATCTCAGAAATGGTTGGCAGAAGCTGAAGCGCTTCGACTTTCTGATGGGTACTTGAAACTTCCCAAAGTGCATCATCGACTGCTGGTGTCTCCATATGGTCGGAAAAAAGATGTGAGTGACAATCCTCAGCGATATGATTGAATATGTTTTCAGATAAGGAGTGATCGCTACAACCATTGATGTGGTCGAGTTGGGCACCTGGCATGTCAGGCTCCCCGAGAGTTACCGACTGGGATGGATCAATAAAGAGGACATCTTGAGGTTTCCCAATTAGATAATTACTCCCATGGCTGCCTAAAGATTCCGAGTGAGAAAGATTAGATCTAAAATATTCATCGATTTTGATCTGTGATGGTGGAACACCATCTGCGTGCTTATGATTGTCGCCAATACCAGTATAAGGAAATTTTGAATGTCTTGAAGAAATTACTGGTGTGCCGGGATCGGGAAACCAACTGGGGAGTAATGAACGAATAGATTGAGTCGCAGGGGCATTAACCATACGAGGCTTTCCGACCCGCGCATCTGTGTCATTCAGAGAAAACGATGATCTGGCAGACCTTGTAAGGGAATCAACTTTATGCGGGGTAGGAGTCGATTCATAATCTGTATGTGAACCAGATTCATAGTCCGAATGTGAACCATATTCATCATCCGAATCTGAACCAGATTCGTAATCCAAATATGAACTAAATTCATAATCCAAATGTGCACCAGATTCATAATCCGAATGTGAACCAGATTCATCATCCAAATGTGAATCTGATTCATAATTCGAATGTGAACCAGATTTAGGACTAAGTCCAGGGAGACATCGAGTGGGCTCGGGGTAGGTTTCATGAGCCAAAAGAGATAATGAGCCACTAGGGTGTTCAGATTCGACATGGTACGTGAAAGACTCAAAGTCGGAACAACCGTTGACTTGCGGGTTATCATAGGGAACACTAGGCTCAGGTCGGGTTGCTAACTGAAATGGTTCAAGGGAAACGAGAATCGCATGTGCGAATTGTTCTCTTAACAACCTCCAATCGACATCCTTTTCAGGGAACTCAAAACAATAATGAACGAATCTGATAGAGAACTCATCTAAAGATTCCTGAGGTTCCATTCTGATGTCATTTATCTTTAGTAAAACGTTATGAAAATCATACATGTGAAAAGCTTGTTGTAATTCACTGGCGAGTTGTTCAAATGAATGGATGGAAGCTTCTGGCAAAGTGCAGCACCATTGCTTAGCGCGACCTTCGAGAGTGAGGAAGAAAAGAAAACAAATGAAACCTTCATTTTCAATTTTGTGCTTGCTCTGCCGAGTGCGGAAATCTAGAATATGCTGGATTATAGTTTTTATTTTCACCATAAAAGGTCCCCTTCAGCGGGACAGTATAGTTTATGGGGGATGAAGTATATCGGGGATGAAGTACACAGGTTCATAAAACTGCGGCAAACATCTCGGGAGAATGAGTTTGGAATGGGAACGAGCCATTACGAATATGAAAATGTGAGATTAGCTGGGAGATCTAAGGCTCGGCCATCATCTGGCCCCCGCCACGGGTTAAACACCCTTGGTCGGAGGTTCACACCCTCCTTCTAGCGCCAAATCATTTGACGGTAGGGAAAATATGTCGACCACCTATTGGAGATCTCTGATGAAAAGATCCCAATTAGACCTTGAGCAGGATTTTGGAGTAGGGATCTGGCGGGGGTGTGCTGGTCGCTCCGCTTCGAAGACGCTTGCCTTCATCGGTCTCAAAGAACACAGTTGAACTGCGAACACACACTTATTCATGATACGAATACATGATTGATGCATTAAACACGAATCAAACACTATGCGTAGCAAGATCATAAATAAAGCATGTACACCTCAGGAGATGTCATTAGCAACACATCTTTGGGGGTAATGCTTATAAGGTATTCTGACCACAAAAGAAATAGTTCTTTATGATGAGATATCCCTTTACTTTCTGAAAGATAAAACGAAATGCTAACAAAATAGTTCATTAACATTCATTAATAGAGCAGATGATAAATTGAAAATCATTAATACAACACAGATTGCCGTGATGCATAAATGATGACATGACGAGTGCAGCTTCATTAATCATAGGATGTTTTGAAACTATACAAGGAATACACACAGTGTTCGCACAACAAAACACATCATAACCATAGGGTGTTTTAACAAGAATCTGTATTCATATGCACAAGAGTATAATCTTTGTTGATACCATGTATCTCTTGAGTTTCCAAAAGTGAAAAGCCCTCTTTACAAGCTCCCGAAGGAGTATTTATAAAATAAAACCCGCCCTTTGGGCTTCCTTGACCTTTCATCTTCCTGACTGTTGGGTTGCCTCGCGACCTAGTCCCTCTGCGACTTGCGACCTGGCTACTGTTGCGACCTTGCGACCTGACTGGGTCGCGGGGTCGCAAGTTGTAAGAAAAGGAGAGAATGCGACCTTGCGACCTTGCGACTAGGTCGCTGGGTCACAGGGTCGCAAAAGGTGGAAAAACTGAAGGTATGCAACCTTGCGACCTTGCGACTAGGTTGCTGGGTCGCTAGGTCGCAAAGGTGGAAAAACTCAAAGGTATGCGACCTTGCAACCTTGCGACTAGGTCGCAGGGTCGCAAAAGGTGGAAAAACCGAAGGTATGCGACCTTGCGACCTTGCGACTAGGTCGCTGGGTCGCAGGGTCGCAAAAGGTGGAAAAACCGAAGGTATGCGACCTCGCGACCTTGCGACTAGGTCGCTGGGTCACAGGGTCGCAAAAGGTGGAAAAACCGAAGGTATGCGACCTTGCGACCTTGCGACTAGGTCGCTGGGTCGCAGGGTCGCAAAAGGTGGAAAAACCGAAGATATGCGACCTTCAGATGTGCGACTTGTAGCCTTCTTTCGGTGGACGTGGCTAGGTGCTCTCGAACTTGAAGTGCTTTCTTCGGAGATTCATGAGGATGTACTTGTTTTTAAAAGGTCCTGCTGTTTGCTGGGGAAAACCTTTGCTCTTTCTGCAAACCCAAAGGTTCTTCCTGCAGACAAAATCACATAGGTCACAGATTGAATAATAATAATGCTAATGCTAACGGCGTTTTAATAAATTTGCAAAAGAGAAAACAATGAATTTTAGACCCCTGTGTGGTCCTGTTCTGAAGGCAATATATGAATGGTCATGCATATCTATTATGTATTCTTCCACAGTCGCAAAAGAACGCTTGAAGGCACGTATATCTAGTCTTCAACATTTTTCAATGGAGAGTACCGAAGCCCGGGGAGCTCCTATGCACTGCTATGTGCTGAGACAGGCTATGATGCACGACCCCCTCAAATTTTTTCGAGGCTGCGACAGGCCTCGCCATAGCTAATCACTGTCATCCTTTGCCTTCATTAGATGGGCATCAAATCACCGGTTTTAACTGATTTCTTTCACAATGAGGTGTTAAGGATGCATTGTTCTTCATATGTAGCGATGCTAGGTTTGCTGCCAAACACCTTGTGATGTAGTTATTTCACCCAATCTTGAATCATACGAAGGTGCTAAAACAAAGCATTATAACCTTTTATGCGCAGACATCTCTGCCATGCGCTGTGCTCCCATGCCTCAAGATATGCAATCCTTCAGTGGCCAGTAAGGAGTGCGATCTGTTGGAGAGGGAATTGTGCCAATGCACTGTACTGAACCTTCTTTCACCTCCTAGGATGATCGACTGCCAGAATGTTCATTATATTCTAATGCAAATGACTCTGTCCTTCAACAGGTGACTGCCTTCATCGAGGCAGCTGAATTGCTAGTCGAATACTTTGAATTTAGGAGGCGTGTAGACTGAAATCAGCACAACGTATTGCAGAGGGCGAAAAATAACTCAGATGTTTTGTTTGTTGTGCTAACACAACCAGCATCAAAAGGATTCGATCTCTTTCCTGCACTGAAAATTGAGCATGCCGAACGTTAATATTGTAGACCAGACTTGAGTGGGTCAGAAAGGTGTCAGATCCTTGCATGACGGGCTTTATTTCTCATGCAGAGCGAACGATTCCTGAAAAGTCATGTATCAGCGCCCTTCTCGATCAGAAACATCCGTTTGAGTGTAGCAGCACAATTTACGTTCATGCATAGCAGCGCACATGGGCAACTTGCGTCCATGTAACGCGACATTAAGCGTAGACACTCATTCTGTCCATCTCACCGTGGACGCGTGGAAGACCGCTGTGGCATTGATTATGGCATTTTCTGAAAAAGTAACACTTTCGCCTTTCACGCGATAGTTATTCCAACATGCCGTCGTAGATCTGCTACAAAATTTGACTCCGTGTTTTAAACACACACTTGATTATGTATCTGCTCCACAGAATAAAACTTCGGAATAGAAACTAAGAGCTAGCCGGTGCCTTATAAGCCATGGTAGATCTATTCGAGAGAGCACAGTTTCCTGGTTTCTCCAACTGTCAGATTTGTTTTGCTTTATCAAACCAGTTTGTAACTCTGAAAGTAAAATGTGTTTATCTGCTACAAGTTCTCCGTGTACATCCCTTACTTCCATTTTGATAACTACTGGATTTGCATCCCAGTCGATTTCAATGGCTCCAAATTTTGGCTTTCCGTATACGCATGATTTAAATTGACAATGTTTCCCGAACACTCTCATAGTACTCGGAGTCAACCTTGCTGCAAGTCTTACCAAAACTAAAAGAAACAGAAGATGACACTGCATATTCTACTGCCTGAGTAAGCCCGCTTGAAGTTATATCATAGAGTGGATAACTGACACCACAATCATATCTTGTAATTTCACCGCAATGGACATCTCCACTTATAGAAATAACTCCACTTTGATTGCTATCTGTAATAAGTTTGAAAAGGCGATCTCGTTCCTTTGGACAGTGTGCCCAAGATTCTACGTAAAACAAAGGTTGAACTATAGCAGAAAATTTGGACATAACCTTCACTTGTTTTCCAATTGGTCCAAACATATATGAAGCGTACACGCCATCTTGTTTACGTCTTGGACTACCTGAAATCTGGCATAAGTGTCTGGCTTACATTTTTCCCCGGTACTCTTTTCCAGCATTATTTATTCCATAATCATGGTCATCCCATGCTCCTATGACCTGAGCTCTCCTCCGTAACTGTGAATAACCAGGATTACTCTTGGCAAGATTATACCTAAACTCTATTTCTTTCTCCGAGTTGGGAAAACACCTTTCCACGTTTTCCAGGGACCAACTGTCCTCTCTTTTCCGAAAATTCTTAATCTCTGTTTGCTGTCTGCGTAGATATTGTCTCCCATCCACTATCGAACCTTGCGCCTGTTCCATGCAACATAAATATTACACGTTTGACTCCATGCAATGACGTTGAACGTTGGACCATAAAACATATATTTGCTCCACGCATTTTCCTGTCAGCTACGTTAGACTCCGCATTACGTGGCCATGTAGTTTGCGCCATTCTTCCAACGTGCAGTTGACCAACACATCGTGCCCATTTGTAACTGGCTTATGGTTTTTTGAAACCATATGTCTTTATCATAACGTTGGACCGCTTTTTTATATGCTTTGGAAACTTCATGTTTTTGTGCTTTGGTATTTAAAATTACAACATCACCTTTGTCTTTTGAATGTGTGCCCTTCATAATGTTATCACTTAGTTTTGCTCCAAGATAGATTATGGTTTTGAAACCATATGATTTTAAGCCTTGTTTCAATTTGATCACTTGTTTTACCTCATAATACGAAGGCTAATTTTTTTGAAAGATGCTTCTCAAGCCACATTAAACCCTTTCTATCTCACGGTTCTGGAGGCTCTCCTTGCATATGCATCAATGTGCCTAGCTACAAAAGGTGTATGTATTTAAACATGACCTTTTAGGTTCAATTTGAAGTTCTCCATCCCTTATGGTCCTGCATAGACAAACTTTATGGATATGAAAGAGAAAAGGAGGCTAGGGTTTTAATGCCATTTCCTTGCTCCACGTTGTACTCCTTGCAACAACATACTTTCACACCATGTAGCTTAGGATTCATAATTTTGCTTCTCAAAGATGCGCTCACCTATTTGAAAACTCTGCCTTTGGCTTGCCACACCACCTGTGTGCTTTCGCACTGCTACCTAGCATGAGAACGCCTCGAATGAGATGGTCATGGTCTAGAGAAAACTTCTGAGTCTGCTTTGTTTACCGAGCTATACTAGACTCATCGAAGTCGCGAAACATGTTTCTTTGCATGCGCCCATCGACATTGGGATGGTATGATGCAAGATATGGACATTTCCAACGGAGCGCTTTTAAGCCTCTAGTGCGCACTAGTGAAGAAATCTTTTTTGCATCAGTGACATAGAAGGTTCTCTCCGATCAACATGTATCACACTATCCTCTTTTTAATAGTACTGGTCGTTTGCTCCTCCTCCTCCTGTTCCGTAGCTTTGGCCTCGTCGTTGAGCTCAATTTCATTTCCCTTGATGTCGTGACACGACTGAGGAGTTTGTCACTCGTGGGGTCAACCTGCGTGGAATACGACAACATCATAATTACTCTTCAATAATGATAACCACAGATAAAACACATGAAACTGACAAGCTTAAGAGAAGTATTCAAACAATATGCTTAATGATCTACAGCAGGAGGGCTTTTACTCGTCAATACACAAAAGGTTTCCGTTCAAACATATGCATGGCAATCTCATTACACATGGCGTGATTGTGGTAAGAATGTTTGAGCGTACGCTAGATGATCCCTCCCACATATGGCGTGATTGTAGCGACAGCATCAAGTCATGGTGATGAGACGACTCGTGAGGGATTGGGGATAGGTTGGTGGGATGTCATTGACTGCAGGTCAGGTGAAAGACTTTAACGCCTAGTCGAGCAGAGGGGGAACTCGAAATTTTAAATATAGCCAAAATTTTGGGTGGTGTTGTAGCAGCTACAACACAAGGTAAGAAATTTGAGGCTCCATCCAACCTGTATTCAAAAGGAAGGTCCATTGTATTCATCTTACTAAACCTTTCCAAAGATGTGTGTTAAGTGTCATCAAAACTTAACCAAAAATTATGCCTAGTACTTTAGGCACCCAAATTAGCTGCCAATCCTTTGATTGGTACAGTCTCCCTCTTCCCCTATAAGGTTTGACCTCCCCCAATCTTGTTGGCTACACTATGCAATTATGTATTATTTCTTCTGTGGCATTGTAATCTCTTTCACTAGCTGCTACACTTATGAACTTGGGTGGTTGTTCTAGCTTCCCCATGGCTACTAGCTTATTGCCAATGACTTGGCCCTGTGTCAGCCTATGGCTCTGGTAGCTTTGGCTTCTTGTTTGTTGAACCCTGTGACTACTTTGTCTGGTTGGGTGCTCTACACTCTACACACTTTCACTGTGTATGTTGATTTCTCCCGCAACAACGACAACTATGCTCCACATCTTGCAGACTTCCCTTGTTGTTGACCAGATTTGCCTTATGGCCTGTTGACCCCATTAGGCCGTGTTCCCAACGTTCTAGCGGTTGTAACTTACAATAGCCCATTTTCCTTTCCCAATGTTCAACTCCTTAGTAGTGGCCCATTTTGATGTTTTGGGTAGCATCAGGAGTATTCTCACATGTGCAGCAACTGGGCTAAGTGATGGGGCTTTACACCCATAGACCCATGGTATTGCACCCTTTGGAAAAGTAAAATTACAACGATGATTGATTCATTCTTGTGGCTTGGAAAGGGGGCTGAGAGGGCCGAGTAGAGCTGAGAGTGAGAGGAGGTTCGAGCATGGTACAAATACGTGTAGGAGCAAGAGACTTCGAGAGAGAGATGCTCTCAAGTAAGCAAGAGATTTGCATGATTAATATTGCAGGTTTTCTATGAGTGAGATACTTAGTTGTGTCGGGTATAAGGAAAGAGAAAATAGCATCAAAGGAGATCCAGATTAGCTAGAATGAGATTAAATCTAGGGCTTGATCCGCTAGATCGGATCTAGGGCTTGATCCGCTAGATCAGATCAAGGATAATTTTTGTTTATGTAATATCCTCGAGGGGCATTTTCCCTTGTATGTGAGCCTTAGATTCTTGATGAAGGAATAATAAGAATTGTGTCTTTTGGGGATGAAATTTTGTGTGCATGATTTGATTGTTGGTTTTATGAGTTTCAATGTACAAAATTTGTTTTTTGGTTACACACATCAATGTGTTTAGTTAATTAGTTAATGTTGAGACTATTATCAAATCTGGTGTGTGTGTGTGTGCACTAATTCTAGTGCCCAAAATATAATAGCCCCATCTTGGTCCCTTGTGCTTGGCCATTGTTCGCCCATAGCGACCTCTAGTTTTGCTCGACATGTCATTCCTTACTCATCACCCCGCAACCCAAGCAGTGTGCCCAACGCGCCCACGAAACGTGCCCCCCGCATCCCACACAGCTCATCTGCAACTTTCTCCCTGAACTCTAGCTTTGTCTTTGATCCTGATGCCTTTTTCCTGAGCTGTGCTCCCTGTCGGCTTATTGGCCTATCAACCATGAAGGCTAGGATTGACAACCCTTTGGTTTTCGAGCACTCTCGGGCCACATTTTGTGTTAGGTTGGGTCCATGGGTCCCTTTGCGACCCACTTAGTTGGTCACCCCTTTTTTGTTATTATTTTTTTAATATCTTAAAAAATCTTTACATAGTCATATGTATTTAATTTTCCAACAATGAAATTTTAATTTGGTCGTCGTACAACATATGATCTTCTGGTTTTCGAACTACAAATATTTGTGCTTTATACAATTGATGTTGAACCTAGCTCTTGTGATACTTGTACGAACTTGTCACCCATGATTTTGATATCGGTTCTTTAGAGTTTTTGATTTTATACCATGTTCAATTTTGAAACTAGTTCCTAGAAATTAATTCCTAGTAGATTTATCATAGATCTATTGAAAAAATCACAATTAGATTCTTAACAAAATATTTAGTAGAAGCATAATCATACAACCAATATCAATCATATATGACACACAAATTTTGTTCAATCAAAAACTCCTCATTAATTGATAATTTGAACCTACTTGGGATATTGTCCTGGGATAATGGCCCAACTGAGGAATTTATCAATACAACATACATTAGATTTGATTCAGTTGTTCATGCCTTAGATATATCCTTGACCTACTTGTCTAATCTGGATCTCCTATGCTACATCATTGTACCTTTCTTGAATCTGACACATTTAAGTATCTCACTCCTTCCTTGAGAAAATCTCTTTCTCAATGGTGTTAGTTTCCCTTAAAACCCATTAACTAATTTGCAATTTTATAAGCGTGCAACTAGAAATACAAACAACTGCTATTATGGAAACTCAAATTACAAATACACTGAGCTTTCTAACATAACATTCACAACAAAAATAATATAAAGCAGAATACAAACACATTCCACACATAGAACATAAGATATACCAAGGAAACCCAAAATTCGGGAAAAACCTACAAACTATGTGTCTTTTAATTAGCTCAAAAAATAATAAAATCCCAAACTTCATACAACAAGGGAATACTTCCCTTATATAGTAAATCCCACATAATAACTGATCCAAGCTAAAGTAATATAGCCCTGCACATTCACGTTACTGTACACTACACAATACAACCTCTCTACGCATAGATACACGTTGTATGATCACCTAGTATGACCTTTCCTTGCGCGCCGCTTCTTGATCTATGACCATGTTGGTTCCAGGTTGAGTTAAGTTTGTTCTACCCCTTCCTTTTCTTCCTCTTGGTCGTTGATCTACTTTTTGTTTGTTAAAAACCCTATCTTCTTTTGCTGAGACAACACAAACTTTCCACTTTTGCACTCTACTTCCTCTTATAATTTGACCTGAGCCCCACCATTACCATTAATGGATGGGATTATATCTTGATGAAGAGATGAGATTAAATCTTAAGTTGAATTTAGGATCTTAAAATTATTCCTAAGTCCAACTTTAGAAAAAAGTTCAATAAATTAATATTTTTCTAAGTGGTTGTCTTGTGGGCCCCTCTGCTAGCCTCGACACCTAGGCAAGAAAAACCCTTATTGCTCTACTCCAATAAACACTCCCTCTTAGAGATGAAGGTGTTATACACTACACCCAACTTATTTTTTAGGTAAATAAATTTATTGATTGGCAAAGCCTTGGTCAAAATGTTTGTTTTGTGCTCCTAAATTGCTACATATTGGAGTGTAACTATGCTTGTCTGAATAATATCGCTGATGTGATGATAACATATGTCGATGTGCTTTGAGCGATCTTGAAACTCTAGATTCATAGAGAGCTTGATGTAGCTCTATATGTTACTATGTATCATAGTGGGTTCTAGCTCCTGTCTAAACAAGCCCATGAGCAAATTTCTCAACCAGACAACTTCACTTCTTGCCAAGATGGAAACTATATATTCGGCCTCTGCTGAGCTCAATGCAACTGATCTTTCCTTTTGACTGAACCAAGAAAAATTTGTTGATCTAACACTGAATGTGCAACATAATGTGCTCTTCCTGTTTGTGGAGCTTCTTTCCCTATCTACATCATTGAAGACCTCAAGCCTCATCCCATCAACCTGTCTATACCACAATCCATATTCTACTGCCCCCTGAGATACTTCAATACATGCTTGGTAGTAATCCAATATGCTCTTATAGGCTCGACCATGAATTATTTCAAAGAGTTAACTGCAAAACATATGTATGGTCGCGTGTTTACAAATACATAAGTGACCCTATCGACTGTTGCTAAAGTGAGGGGTCTACTCGCTCCGATATTATTTTCGTAATATTTCTTGGCAGCGTAAGAAAACAACAAGAAAGAAACTCCTAGAAAATAGGGAATGGATAATTAGTTTCTATAAGACTAACACAAGTTTTTATTTTTGACTGATCACCAAGTGTCACTTTTCCTTGATTTTAGGCATGTGTGTCATAAACCCTAACCAACCTAGATATTTATAATAGACACCCCTAGAGCTCATTTTCACATTCAATCTTGGATCTCTAGCTTTCCCAAGGAGATCAAGGAGCTTTAGGTGGAGTTTGCGGCGATTTTTCAGGGAAGTTTCGCTTTTGTTGCTTTTTCTATCACTTTTTGTCTTTCTCTTTTTCTGTTTCTTTTTGTCTTTTGCCATGAATCTCACTAGTGCCAGCAAAAAAATTCTTTCCTCATTTATGGCACATGATTACCACCTCATGTTTCATCTATCGATGCTAGATTCATACATGGATTCCCACTTTTACGTAGTCACCAACTACCTGAGCACAAAGGATGTCGTCAAAGGTTGGGTGAAAGAGCCTGCAAAATTTCGCTAGACACCCAAAAATACTTACAATACCAAATCTCTCAGGAAGGCCTATCAGTACTTGGTAATATTATGTTGCCAAATCTATGGTCAAAGCATACTGAGACCTTCCCAGAAGGTTGGGTATTCTTACTTAATCAGGTTGTGAATGAAGGAAAACCATTCAACTGGTCAGACTTGTTGGCTCAACAATTGAGAATTCACGTAACCAATGCTAAGAACCCTCCCAAGGGTGAGCAAGTCAGATTCTACATGTATTTCCATTTTTTGGATGCAATCTATGCTCAAAATTCATTCCCTGGCATGAATTGGACCTGGTCACCATGAGAACCTACCATGCATATCTACTACAAGCTGCTTTTGGAGTGCAGCTTTAGGGGAGTAATGGAAAAGTTGATTGATCACCCCCTCATTCCACTGTACAAGTTAATTTTTGAGAAAGAGCCACCTTGCATGTCTCTTGAGGTAATGGAAGAAATGTCAGAAATGGTAGATTGGTTTGCCTCACCAGATGGCACGTGCCTCAGAGTGTTCAGAGGAGAGAATCCTCCACATCAGTTACCGAGGTATGCAACCAACAAGCTGTTTATGCAAGAAGTTGCTTATCATCTCTCCACAGGGTTATGAGGAGTATTACAGAGGAAGAGGAAAGCACCCTGGCTCACTCTTCCTTTCTAGATCAGATTATACGAGATCAAGAATCTGAAAGTGCGGAGGCCAAAGGCAAGGAGATAAAGAAATACACATTCACTTTCTTGGACTTCAATCCGTACGATCCTAGGAATGTTCGCAAAGAAAACAGTGTGAATATTTATTTCCAGTGGCTGAGAGGGAAATTCTATAGGCCCAAGGAGGAAGAGATGAAGAATTGTTACAATTCCTCTAAGTATCATGAACGAGTCATCTTCACAAGAACATTTCAAGTTACTCTATAGAAGGAATTCACTCCAGAGGAAAAACCAACAGAAAGGTACAACCTTGTGCGTGAGAAAGGCAAGAGGAAGGTTATGCATAGCCCAGTGGAAGAGTAGAGCCAAAATATGAAAGCAAACCCGGTCATCTTGAAATCGGCCATAGCAACATAAAAAAGGAGGAAACATAGGAATATTAGAAGAAGAGAGACAAAAATGAGAAGAAGAAGAAAGGAGAAAAATGGAAGAAGAATAAGCAGCATGGAAACAAGCCGAAGAGAAAGAGCATAATCGACAACTAGAAGAGGAGAGTAGATAGTTGTAGGAGAAGGAAATTGCTCAAGAAATTGAAGAACTGATTGTCATCGAAGACATGGAGGTGGACATGAAGCCGCAAAATCAATATGTTGACCTTATTCTGAGAACTCAGCCAATCACCATTCAATCTCCCCCTTCTTCTATAACAGAGCAAGCTCCGAACAAAGAAGAGGAAAGTGTTCCTCTTGATGATGGTCCGGTCAAGGATATGTACAATATAACTTACAATGAACTTCAAAATAATATTGTACAAGCAATAAAGAAACATTTCTCGGACGAAGTTGGCCTTCACAGGTGCTGCCAAGTCGAACACGGAGTATATCATGGCTGAGAATAGAGAAATGGTAAAGAACTTGTAGGTTGCAAGGCAAGAATTTGAACAACTCCGAGCGGAGGTCCAAAAAGAAACCTTTTCACAGGCATGTCTTGAAGAACTTAAGGCAGACATACTTGGAGAAGTATCGACATTGGGAGAGAACATGCAAAGCCTTTATGAGGAACTTGTCACAGTGCATAAAGTATTTCTCCACTTGCACAACATGTAGCATAAGTGCAAAGATAATGCTAAAGACATCAAGGTTGTTCACGCAACCATTTCTATCATGCTTGAGTGGTTAATGAAAATCAAGAGGGCACCACCTGAGTTGGGAAAAAAAACAAGGCAACTGGCGGAGTTGGAGAAAGAACAGGTTTTGGATGATCATCCAGAGTAAAAAACAACTCACGTCATTCATTGCTAACATTCAAGCCTCATATGCACGATTATACAATAACATGGATTTCATGGAAAAATCACACAAGATCCCTTCATTTGGCTCACTCACCGAGGCCAAAAGCAAGAATCAGGTCAGGCAAGAGGTTGAAGAATATTGGACCAACTCAGATATATCTCCACCAAGGAAGATCTAGAGGTTAACAAGAGTAATATGCAAAAGTGCATTGGTGGCCCTATCCAAATAAACACTATGTTGCTCGTGCTAAAGAAGGAAATTTAGATTAGTTCCAAAGCATTCTACTCGGATGCAATGGAGGCTAGCATTCGCTTCCAGCTTGATCCCATTGCACGATTTGGGGAAGTCATCGCACAGTAAAAATCTTGGCACCACTATGTTGAAGTGATTGAGTTGGAGTTTCCCCAAACTCAAGCTTAACCTGTTTTGTCTTATTAGGTTGTCTAGTCGACTCTACCCATTTTTTTCTTATATGGGTATGAGAAATATTGTAATATACTTTTTTAATTAATTGTAAGTGAAATTCCAAGTGTCAATTGTGGAATTTGAAGATTCATTTGTAATGAAGTCCAAAGGTCATGGTTGAAGAAAGTCAAATAGTCATGAGGGAAGTCAAAGAGTCACAAAGGGAGATGAATAGTCACCCCTTTTGTTATAAATATGCCCTCATTAGTCATGTAAAGGGATTTTGGCATAGGATCATAAGCTTGGCAGTTTTGTTGAGAGCCTTGGCTTCTCTGTAGCATAGAGGGAGTGTCTTTCTTTGGAGGAGCAAGTTTTGGCTTCATGTTCCACTATTGGGGCTAGTGGTTCATCAATTGTATAGGTATTCTTGGAACTTTCACTTTAATAAAAGCTCAGAGCCGAAAAATTTTCATGCATATGTTGTGAATATAATAGGATTATTCTTGTTTTTTTTGCAATTTATGTTGTTTCGTTTATGCTAACACTTTTGAACTATTTGGTTTGCATTAGTATGAATTTTTTTGAATGTGTGTTGTTGTATATTTAACAATGTTACCGATGAAATAGGTAACCTGACCTCAAAACGGGAACTCTAGCCCAAAAACGCTCAAAAAACATGAAAAAACACCCCCCAAAAAAAAAATGTGTCTTCCAGAACGCACTTGTTTTTTTCGAAGGTCAAATTTCAACATTTTCTAAAATTATGCTAAAAACAAAATTGTTTGTTGAAAAAAGGATTGAAAAAACACCCCCCAAAAAAAAAGTGTGTCTTCCAGAACGCACTTGTTTTTTTTTTTAAGGTCAAATTTCAACATTTTCTAAAATTATGCTAAAAACAAAATTGTTTGTTGTAAAAAGATTGAAAAAACACCCTCAAAACAAAACCAGTTGATGCTGGAATAACAAAAAAAAAAAAATTGTCATACTTTTCGCATTTTTAAAAATAGAAATAACATTTTTTAATTTTTAAAATTCAAACATTAAAAAAAACCTAAAATTTAAGAAAAAAATAAATTTAAAAAATAAAAACATTTAAAAGCTTAAAATTTAAAAATATATGAAGATAAAAATAAAAATAAAAAAAAAACAAAATAAAAATTTTAATTCAAACACTAAAAAAAACCTAAAATTTAAGGAAAAAAAAAATAAAACAATAAACAAAAAAAACTAAGATTGAAATTTTAAAAAATATAGAAATTAAAAAAAAAAAATAAAAGCAAAATAAAAATATTAAATTAAAAAAAAAAAAAAAGTTAAAAAAAGAAGGAAATTATAAAAAATAAAATATAGAAATTAAATTTAAAAAAGAAAAAGAAAATGCTTATTAAATTTTAAAAAAATAAAATAATTTAAAACAAAAAATTAAATTTAAGTAAATATATTAAATTTTAATAAATTTAAAAATTTAAAATAAAAATATTAAAAAAAAAAAACATTATTTAAATTAAAAGTAAAAAAAATAAAAAATAAAAATAAAATACAATGAAAATATTAAATTTAAAACAATATATATTAGAAACACAAATAAACTATAGAAAATAAATTAAATTTAAATTACAAAAAATAAAATATATATATGAACTTAAATTAAAATATGTATATAGATCAGATTTTATTAAATTTAAAATATATATATATATATATATATATATATATATATATATATATTAAAATAACTAATTAAATGTAAAAACAAAAATATTAAATTTTAATAAATAAACAAATAAACAAATAAATTTTAAATATAAAAGGAAAAAAAATAAAAACTCTAAAAATCAATTAAAAATTGAAAATTGAAAAAAATATAAAATATTAAATAATATTAAATAAAAAAATTTAAAAACAAATTAATTTAAAAAAAATTAAGTTTAATTAAAAAAAAATAAATCTAATTTTAAATACAAAATTTTTAATTGAAATTTAAAAATATAAAAATTTTATGTTATTAACAAAAAAAATTAATAAAAAAGTAAAACATTTAAAAAACAATATTAAATTCCAATAAATAAATACAAAATTTATTAAATTCTATAAAATAAGAAAGAAAATTTATGAAATTTAAAAAAAAAAATTCGATTAAATAAAAAAAAAAAAGCAAAATTTAATAAAAATTACTAACAAAATAAGTTAAAAAAAAAAATTAAAACAAAAAAAATAATAAAATTTACAAAAAATAAAAACAAAATTTAAAAAAAAAAACAAAACAAATTGTATTTTATATAAAAAAATTAAATAAGAAAAAGAAATAAATTTTTTGAAAAAAAAATTAAAAAAATTAAAAAAATTTAAAAAAAAATCAATTTAAAAAAAAAAATTTAAAAAAATTAAAAAAAAAACCAATTTAAAAAAAAAAAATTTAAAAAAAAATTAAAAAAAAAAAAAAAATTTGGAAATGACGGTAGTGGTGGGAGGCGGCGGTGGTGAGTAGCGAGACGGCGCCACCATTACCTCAGCGCGGGACACCGAATCGACCCTCAGCTCCCGGCGGGCGAAAGCCGGCATGGGCGAGCGGGGCTCGCGCGACCCGCGCCCCGCAAGCGACCTCCCCGCCTCCCGGCCGAGGCTGGGCTCGAGGAGTCAGCCCTCGCTCGAGCGGCGGGCGAAAGCCGGCCGTGGGCGGGCGGGGGTTCTGCGACCACCCTTGCGCCCGCAGGGCGGCCTCCGCTCCGGGGGGCGCGGGGGCCGGCCGTGGCGGGCGGGTGTTCTGTGACCCGCTCTGGCCGGCCTCGCCAGCACCGGCCTTGAAGAAGGCAGTGGCAGCAGCCAGCCACCACCATAGCATAGCCCCAAATTTTTTTTTTCAAATTTTTTTTTTTTTTTTAAATTGGTTTTTTTTAAATTTTTTAAATTTTTTTAAATTGATTTTTTTTATTTTGATTTTTTTAAATTTTTTTCAAAAAATTTAATTTTTTTTTTTAATTTAAATTTTTTATTTAAAATACAATTTGTTTTGTTTTTATTTTGTTTTAATTTTTTTTAAATTTTATTATTTTATTTTTTGTTGTTTTTAATTTTTTATATATATGTATATTTTTTATTTGATTTGATTTTAATTTTTTATTTTTAACTTTTAATTTTTAATTTTTAATATTTTTATCGTAATTTGATTTTTTTTTAAAAAAAATTTAATTTCAAAAAATTTTAATTTTTTTTTTTATTCAATTTGTTTAATTTTCTTTTATTTTTATATTTACTATTATAGATTACTTATATTTTAAAATTTAAAATTTATTTATTAAATTTTTTAAATTTTAATTTAGTTTAATTGTTTATTTTTTATTTTTTTAGTTTATTTGGTGTTTCATTTTTAAAATCTATAAATTGTTTCATTAAAAAAAAGCACTAAATTTATGTGTATTTGTTTTTTAATTATTTGCATGTGTTTTTTTTCTTTTCTTTTTTCTTTTTTAATGATAGTTTTTTAATTTTAATTTTTTAATTTTTATTTTCTTTTTCAATTTTAAATTTTTTTTTTTTAATTTGTTTTTTTTTGTTAATTTTAAAAATTGTATTTTTTTTCTTATTATTTTTTTTTTTTTAAATTTAAATTTTGAATTTAATTTTTTTATTTTTATTTTTTATTTTTTAAATTTTTTTTTAATCTAAATTTTAATTTTGTAATTTTAATTATTTTTAAATTTTTTTTTTTTAACTTTTTAATATGGTTTTTTTAATAAGTTTTAAAAAAATGTTTTTTTTATGTTTTTTTTTTAATTTTTTTGGTCAATTTTTGTTTTTTTCTTTAAATTATGTGTTTTTTTTTTCAAATTTTGTCATTTCATTTGATATAATTTTCAAATATTTTTGTTTTTATTTATTTATTTTTGTTTAAATTTTTTATTTTTACGAGCTATTTTTGTTTTTTTTACATTTTTATTGGGTTTTTTTTATTGTTTTTATGTATATTTTTTTATCTAAGTTTTGTGTTTTATTACCAACATGAAAATCACCACTCTAAAAAAAAAAAGTTGATGCAGCATCAATACGTTTCAAAATTAGCATGAAAATCACCGCTCTAAAAAAAAAAAGGTTGATGTAGCATCAATACGTTTCAAAATTAGCATGAAAATCACCGCTCTAAAAAAAAAATGTTGATGCAGCATCAATATGTTTCAAAATTAGCATGAAAATCACCACTCTAAAAAAAAAAAGTTGACGCTGAGTTGATGCTTCATCAATACATTTCAAAATTAACATGAAATTCACTAACATTTTAAAACAAATATTCATACTTCATAAATAAAAATATTAGAGTGTCAAAAATGAGCACCAAAAAAAAAATGGTGATTCTGCATCACCACTTTTCAAAATCGGGTGCTTTTTATGCTACCAAGAAAAAGTAGGTAACATTGCGGTTAGCTATTTCATCTAAGTAAATACTGTTACTACACCCGCCAGTGGTTACCTACCTAGTGGGTCATTCCATAACACCACATTCCTATCTCAATAGGGCTTACAAAAAACCTAGGGAAATCAGCTTGGACAAATAATTTAGGGTGTTGTGTACAACCAAACTTGCTCCCTTACAACAATCTGAATTCATGTACAATAAGAATTGAAACAACACAAACGTTAATAATATTCTTATATCAACAATAATTGAAACAACACAAATTATAATAAAGTTCCTATATGAAAATTATTTTCCCAAACATATAAGCCCATTTAATCTCCATCACAATGCATCACTTTGTATTGCTTCTTTACCTCCTCCTTCTTTGAAATTATGCACAAAGTTGGTGCCTTAGTATTTTATATGATCAAAATTTGTGTTCACTATCTCTCATGAATTTCCATACTTACATGTGAATTGTTATAGTATCCAGGTCTAATAAACGAATATTTTTTTTAATAAGTTGGCTACACTCAATACCTTTATTAATTTCCAAGACATGACATAAAACAAATCTCTAAAGTTTGCAAAAAAAATTATAGACATTTTCATCCTAATAAAGGACATTCAACAACATACACAAACAATAGTTGAAGACAGTAATAAAGTTTTATTAGCTAGAAGATAAGATATTGTTTCTTCAATCTTGTATTGTAAAATCTAGCTCCACAATTCTCGTGAACCAAATCCTTCTTAAAATTCCTTGATTCCTTCATGGTAGTAGCTTAGGCCTTTGCAACCTCTTTCATGAATTCTTGATGTGATCATTTTTCTAAAAAATTTCAATTGCTTTACCACTTTTTCAAGAAAAATATGGGAATAAGAAACTATGGATTAAGCTATATCATTTTAAACTCTTGCATAATTCACTGATATTTATCATTAAAAATGTGAGCAACATAAATTTTTGAATTTGTAAATCCAGTCCTAAAAACAACACAGAGTGACCATCAGAAAATGGTGCTTCTCACCTAGTCACAATCGAAAATATGTAGGAATTAAATATTTCAATCTCCAACATTTATTATGCACAGGATCCTTCGTAAGGAATCCTCCTCTATAGAGTCACGACCATGGTCAATTCTATTTTTTTTTTTTTTTTTTTTTTTTAACATACTATTCAAGAATTCAATTGTATGTGACATTGATCTCTTACTAGAAGGTAACAACTCCTGGATTATAGTGAAGGGGTTACTCTAAAACAAGGAAAAAAACACACTCAAAAAACATATTCTCTACTCTTAGAAGGGATTAACCTTGGATTTCTCTTGTAATATTGGTTCACCATTCCCACATTTTATGTATCATGTATATAGATCATAGCTACAATGAAAATTGTGTATCTTCTTTTGATCTTTTGTTAGATCGGGAAATATCTCTTCTTATAAAAAATTGAAATACAACATGCTTACTTTGCATATCAATCAACCATACCTATGATCCTATTTTTCTTGTGCATGAGTCGTCGTATTACACAATGCCATCAATACATTTTTCTTCATGGAGGTTGTATGTGTTATAGTCAATTTTTTCATATGCAATCAAAGTGAGCCTCCTAATGGGATCAATAAACATCCTATTACCCTTTTCATAACCTTTCAGAAATCCCTAGCCCTCCTTTGCACCTTCATTGGTTCTATAATTATGGGAGAATGAGTGGGATTCCAGAAGCTTCACCTTCTAGTATTTTCCAAAAAAAAATTCAACTACTTACATTGGATTGAAATTCGGATCCTATCCTACCCTAGTTTGTAGTTTTCACAACTTATCCCTTGATCCTACACCTCCATCAAAGGTGTATATAAATCCATAAAATGTTAATTCTATAATAACTCCCAACTTACCCTGCTCTCCTATATATTTACCATCTCATATGCTAGAGGTAATGGTTGGATTTGGAGAGTGATTCTTCCCTTATTCTATTGTATTAAGTAGTTATTATTTCATGCATAGGGTGACTAGAGGTGCATATTGTGACAAGGAAAGGACAAGTCAAAAATTTTGAGGAGATATTCTGCAAGATAAGTTTCCTCTTATGGTTGTAATCTCCTTATATTTATATTAATTCGAATAATTCTTTTTTTTCCTATATGTGATGTTGATTCATGTATTTTAATACCATGTTGATTTACTGAATAAAGTATTTAGATGATACTACATAGATCTCTTATTTTCTTCGCTTATTTTATTTAACTGTGTAGGATCTAATGTCGGTGACTTCTGCTGGAATTGGAGCTTCAAAGTGAAAGAATGAGTCAAGTGAGCAAAATTTTACAGGTAGGCCTCACTCCATCATCTATTTACTTTAAGGAAAATAATTTAGTTCTTTGTCTCTGTGTTGTTCTAGGTTGACCAAAAAACCTATGGGAGATACCTTTATCTGAAATCGCAGGTCTTGTATAACAATGTGTTTTCATTATTTCTCTTCACATAGGTCACGTATATTCTTCTCAAACACTTCAGAGAATAAAATCTCACAGCGGATTATTATATTCATTGATAGGTCTTAAACCAACACACCAAATGAAATATTAACATAGATAAACAAACATACTACATAAAATCACACTCACTATCAATTATTAAATAACCCAGGGCCCTCCAGTGAGGGAGTTAGCCCAGACCAAGCTCCAATAGAAACAAATAAATATTGAAAACACAAAAAAAAACTTCTTGTTGAAGAAATGATGGTTCTTATGAATATAAAAAAGTGTTTTCTAAAGATAAAAACAATAACTTGGAGACATAAGAACTTAGTTGAGAGAATATCTCAACCACATAGTAATATACAACTAATAAAATCACATTGAGAAAAGTGGGAATTATTATTTTAACAAGAAATAAGGAGAGTTACCACGGAAATAGGGAGATTAGAGTAGTAATTGTGAGTATTGATGAAACTTATTTTTATCATGGTTTATGTCTGTTTTATTTATCCATCGTACATAGTGAGCATGGAAAGAATTAAGATGGAGGGACGTTTTTCCATTAGTTAGTGAAATAAGTAGAGGTGATTTTTGTTGATATTAAGCTCTTGCATTCATTAGTTTCATGTAGGTTCTATATCAGTGGTGCCAATGTATGCTTTTTTGGGTACTCACAAAGGATGATTTTCTAGATTGAATATAATGTTTAATTTACTTCTAACAATTCTATTCATCATCATTTGATATCACATGGATTTCCTTGATTGCACAGATTCCACGGATGTAATCATCACTAATATGAATTATGTATGGGCATGCATTTTTATTTCCAACATCAAGAACAATTTTAGGAGGATGTTGATGAGTCTTAATGTTGGAAGGATGTTGGATAAAGTCTGTATATGTGATGCATATAGAACAGTGTCACTGAATTCTAAAAAAAGGACTGTAATTTTAAATTTCATGGACTCATGGGCTTCAAATTTGAAGCCTCCCTAGGCTACAAGACACATTCAATTTTTTGTTTAGTTCCATCTAAAACGAAATTTGTCAGGAATAGAGGGTAACTAGATCGAAAATCTTTGCGTCGAAGTTTTTCAATGTGATTAATTTTGTATATTAGATATCTCACGATTGAATCACCTTACAAACAACTAGATCTCTTTCAATGAGAAGTTCACTGAGTAGTTGAATGGGGGAAAATGAGGAATATAGAGCCATGTAGAGGGAAAAAATATTTGTTGCTATCAATCTGGAGGAAATCAAATAAAAATTCCATAATTTAATCAAATATGGAATGGCTCTTAGTTCAAGGGTCATAATCGATATATGCAAATATCTAACAAGAGATCGATCATGCGGATGATGAACAAAAAATATAAAGGGCTAAGGCAGTGAGAAAAGTGAAAAATGATATGGATTGTTGAGTTTTTCTTTAAAAAATGGATGGAGACACACATTAATTGCGCCTCCAACTACAATATCTAAAGATATCCCACCCTACTATTTTTTGTTAATGGTATAATACATCATGGAAGAAATGAAATTGTGATTTTGGTGCAGGAAAAGACTAGAGTACCTATGATGAGACTATGAACAAATGGTGAATATATACTTCCATTACTGATATGTTCATTTTTGTTGCAATTTTTGCATCTTCTATAGCTTTGACACTCCTTATGTTTATCACGCTTATGACTTACGGCTATCTTTAAAAATTAGCATTGCATTATTTTCATGTCATAGCTATTGAAGTGACATTTAGAGTAGCCAACAATTGTTAAAAATTTTATTCTATTTTGGAATTGACCATTATGAAAATAGACAAATTTATTTGCATGATTTATTGACTACCAAATATGATGTAAATATGATAAATATATAAAAGAAATTTAGATGTTACCAGAAGATAGTTCTTGGAGCATAAACTAGGATTAAATGAAGGTGGAGTGTAACACCCCTAGTTTTATGTTTTTCAAGTTAGACATTTGAACTTCAATCCAAAGGGAGTGGAATCCAATGGATAATTATGGTGTGGATGTAATTAATTATTTAATTATGAAGAATAAATAAAATATTTCTGTGCATATTGACCAAATGAGAATTTTGAGATCACTTGCCAAATCCATGAGGTATGGAAAAAGGCTAAGACTTTCCCCAAAAATCTTTCAAAAATCCTTGAAAGAATTTATTTCTAATTTAGATTTTTGAGGAAAAATCTAGATTTCCCCAATGAGGTGGAGAGTAGTTGGCAAGAGGTAAAAAGATGGAAAAGCAGAAAACAACTTTAAAAGTCCCTAAATAAGGGAAGCCTAGGCAAACAGGAATAAAAGAATCATGTAATTATGGACGCAGAATTAGAAACAGGCTTTGGGGAGCATAAGCTTAAATAAGCTACTCGAGAACAGATTGAGGTTGGTCTATTCTAGGAGATGATCTCAGCTCAGGGGTGAGTTTTGGAGACATAAGAACTCTAAAGTTGGGAGGTTGGTCATTTGCAAAAGTGGTATGTTCATAAATTATCTATGAATGGTTAAAATACCTGTTATTGTGCAATATGGTTAATGGTTATAGATATTATTTTAGATTAAAATTCTAAAGTTGTCATTCCTTACATTTAAGAGAACTGTTTAGAAGAAATTAATCCTCTTAACTCTGTATAGTTGTAGGAATAAAATCTGTGGGGAGAATCCACCAGAGTCTCTAAACCAATGTTGGTTTAAATCTGAGGATACATCTTACCCCAAATATGATCTAGTTGTTTAACTTTAATCTGTTTCTTGACTAGCAAAGTAACTGTTGCATATATGAAAAGAAAGAAGGACACCCTTACATGTAACAGATATAATTGAAACTAGACATACTTCAAACCCGTTTCATTTAGGTAATGATATAATCTAATAAGCTTATGTGTTATAAGAATAAAATTATACATATGGAAGTATAATTGACTACAATATACAGGAATTACCTAAATAGCAATGATAATGTAAATAAATGTTACAGTTGATATAAACATGCCATGAAAGCAGACTGCATAGTGTTAAAAAAGTTAAAGTTCCTCTAGAGATATGCATGTATATATATGTATTTAACCAAAGTCTGCAAATTATAGCTAAATTTTAATAGATATATTTCATATCTGCACTGTGGACAGAAGACTGGAAGTAAGATAACTAACAAATACTCTATTATGGCTGATATGAACATGCATTTTAAGTACCTTGAAGTTTAGAAGGTTAAATTCCATTCAGAGACTTTCATTTATTAGACTAAAACCATGTGATATAAGATAGAAACATTAAAATGAAATTGTAACAGGTGAAATTTATATATGTACAGTGGGTAGAACATCAGAAATTCTAGAACAGATAATCATTCAATTATAGTCTATGTTGGACATTAACTTATGGAAAAGTAATATGAAAGATTTTGGTATAAAATATATGGGAAAAACTTGAAGTACACCTATGTACTTAAGTGATAATAACCCTTTCCAGAACTACAATAAAGTATGCATATGCCTGTACAGATGTGAGAACCCACATTAAGCGCACATAGGATTTTATCCCTATAGATGTAAAATAAATAATTGTATTGTATTTTAACAGTGCATGAACAATGTATAGATTTAATAGGAAGGAAAGATATGAGTCAAAAGTAGTTACGTAAATTCGAAATAGCCTCTAATATATGTACAAGTGAAATATTTAATTATTTGCTGGAAATAAAATCCTTTACAAGCTGTCAAGATATTAACTTAAGATTATTAGTATATACGAAGAAGGAGAAGAGTTATTTCTATCAGCTTATGAAACTAAGTATTCAGTTATTGGGAAGAACTATTGATAAATCAAGAGAAGGAATTGTGTGATTATATAAAATAAAAATCTAGAATATAGAGAAAACATGTGTAGACAGTGAACCCACTTCTAAAATTACAATGAGATACATAACCACAATTTAACTTCTGATAAAAGTAGCCATTAGAAATGAATACTCTTGGTATAGAAACCAGTGAGAAAATCTTCCTCCATTATAAATCAAATTTGAATAAGATTTGTATGACAAAAAAAATAAAAATATAAAATAAAATATATGTTTAATACAGTAAAAAAGTCCATAAGTCCTCGTAAAAACGAGCATATTAGTCATAAAAATGCTATGGCAAACTCGCTAAATTCAATTAATGCAGAGGCGAGATCTGAATATGAAGACTAAACGCTGAAACCCTCGTGAGACTTCCAAGGAATACCGAGTGAAGTGTGTCCTGATTTAACAGAGAAAATATTAAATCAGACCACCTACGTGAAAAAGTCGAATAGTCGTATAAATGAGTTTGTGGACAGAGGAAAAATGTGACGATACCTGTACAAGTCCAAACGATAAAAAATTTAACTATGTGTTGTAACAATTTCCGAGGGAAACGACTTGATATACCTGCGAGGAATGAGAGATAGTTACCTGAGTGGTACTGATACAAACACAAAACAAATGAAGGGCCTGATAAAATACAATTTCACAATTAGATGTCAAACTTCGATGGATTATTATCATCTGAAAAACGTATTTATCAAAATTGAAACCCGAGAGGAATTACCTCTATGAACGGTCGTGCGTAGAATTCATTCGTAAAGCCGAACTGCAAAACCTAACCTATCATTCACGATGGGAAGGTCGATTTAGGACGAATCGAAATGCTTCCTTTACCCACATTAAGAAGGAATAAGTCAAAATCATGTCACTGGACAAATCGACATTTTATTATGACTTAGAACTTAAGATGTTCAAAACGAACGATACAAATGAGTTCCATGAAATATTCACAAGAGAATCGAGAGGAGCTCTATAATAATACCTATGCGTCCGAATAAAAAAATTACAACAATGCAATTACTATATCAAGATATTTGAACCAAACCATATAATTAAACCAAGTACATTCAGAACAATGAAAATTTAGTTAGCCTTCCAAGAGGAAAGAATATACACGTATAGACCAGCTTTATAACAATGGGATAAATAGTAGAGGTAAGTCTTACCGAGAGAGAGGTAGTGAACATCTGCGTTGTGGAAGAACTTGAAGAAGTTTGCATTGTCGACATATGCATAAATTCGAGGAATAGAACCAGAGCTAACTACCGCACTTCAAAGAACCAAATGAATACTTCGCAGTAGAAATTAAACCTTAAGTACCAGGAATCAGGGTGAAACCCTCAAGCATCTCGACCCTACAAGTGGCAAGCATCGGAATGCCCAACGACGGATCGATGACTTATGGCCGAGAGTTCAAGAAATGTCAAGTGGAGGCAAACGTTAATTAATAACAGAGATTTATTTCCATAAATGAGAAAGACGTAAACGGGTACCAGATATTTTGAAAACTACAATAACTCAGAACCGTAAGAATTGTTGGATGGAACCCTGATAAAATGTCAAGTTCATACAATACGGAGATACTATGAATCAATGTTGTCAATTCACGAATGTCAAAGAAATCCCTAAGCGATCTTCTCAAATGTCAAAAGGAAGTTAAGGGTGGTAATTATAATGGTTTATTATGAAAAACAAAACTTAGAATATATATGGTGTTGTAAGACAATAGATAACGTGAGAAATCCATGAGGACCATTACAAACTATAAGTACGATGGTTATAGGGGGGAAAACAAAATAAAACCATATGTTTATATGCAATACTTACATTATAGGTATGCAATATATATATATATATACTCTTATTATATATATATATATATATATATATATATATATATATATATATATATATATATATACTCTTATTATATATATATATAAACAAATATGTTACCTTTTACTAATATTAATAAAGTGGAAGATCTATATTGAAAAAAAAATATAACCATATGATTATATGGAGTATTAGAAGAGAGCATTATATTCATTATGATTGAAAAGTGTATTACAAATGTCGAAGGAGGAAATAATAAGAAAATTTCCACTAGGTGAAAGTAATTCATATGTAAAAAAAGAAAAAAAAAAATTGTGGGAGTTGGGAGACATTACATGGAGAATATTTTGTGGTGTGCACAATAATAATGGACTCGTTGCTATATTGTTTTGTTAGTCACACATTGTAATTGTATGCATGTCTATGAAATTTTGTAGTGGTCCTCGAAAATTTTGTAATAGTATGTACCTGATTTAGTGGTGATGTAAGTGTTCCCTGTAAAGTTTTTGGTTACCCGAAAACCACTTTGTAAGAGTAGGTTTGTGGGGATCTCGTAACCACTTTGTATCGCAGGATTGTTGTAAACCAAAAATAACTTGTGAGAGGGAAGTGTGTAGTAATTCCTATAGCATCATTTAGGGTTAGATGAGAAGACACTGAGCATGTTTGAGGATGAGATGAAGAAAAAATTCACCATGGTTTAGGATAATATGATAAAACCCAAAGCGTGGTTATGGGTAATCCGAGAAAACCCATGATGATGATGATGGAGGGGGGATTTAGAAGTATGGGTATAAAGATAATGATAGTTGAATGAACCATGTACATGAAGGAAATCCTAATAAATTGGAAACTATAGCAATTAGTCACCCATGCATTTTGGGGGATGATTGGTCCTTTATAAGGAAATCGATATATTTTTTTATAATGTTTGAAAATACCACCTTGGACCTTAGCTAGAATTTGTTGA
Source organism: Pinus albicaulis (assembly GCA_034641835.2). Lineage (NCBI taxonomy): Eukaryota > Viridiplantae > Streptophyta > Pinopsida > Pinales > Pinaceae > Pinus > Pinus albicaulis. Next base: position 308,222,646 of record CM076581.1, read on the forward strand.
TTGAGATCTCAACTAGTAGTCATTAAGGAGGAGACTTCCAAAATATAATTCCTACCTTTCTTAGGTTTGATTCTTTATAATTATGATAGTTTGTTCCTATCTATTATGAGTTATTTAGATCTAGATGTTTCCTAGATTGGTGTGTCGTTGAGATATTCTCTTAACTAAGTGATTATGTGTCCCAAATAGTCTTCCTATCATAAGTCAACACTACATGTAACTTTATTTAATTAAAATAAAGTGTGATATTTAATTAAAACTAAAAGATGAAATAAAAAAATTAGAAAAAGATAAAACATTATACGCATAAAATAATACCTAAAACTGAATTCAAAAGAAAAAAAATATCGAAATCATAATAAAAAGGATTCTCAAGAGAAATAAAAATACCGTTTGAGTTCTATATCAAACAAGAGCTTTCGACAGCAATAGTTCCTTCCAGTAAACATTCACTGAAATGTTAAAAGAACAATTGGTTGCTAAAAAACATTGCTATATTTCTAAAAGTTTGCAACAAGCACAATCACAAATAGGATCGTAGGATGGTCTTATATTATACTTAGGACCTGCTCCTTAATTTGTTTTTAATTTCATAAACATTTATTTAAAAATACCGGATGTAAAAAATCTTCAAGCTTCTTAGCACACATTATTCCAAAAAAAAAAAATGCATAGTGAGATAGTTTGCCATGAATTCCAAATTCAAGTACCAATGCCTTCCCACTATTTCCTCTACGTTCCATTCGAATAACACTACTAATTTTATCCACTCACATTCTTTACGTATTGATCCAAACAAAAATGTCTTATTTTGTTACACCATGTTGGAATTGTTGTATTATTTTGTTACACTATGTTGGAAATGTTAACGAGTGAGCACTTTTTCCCCTTGATTCTCCACCTAAATACAATCCATGTTTTTGACATGAATAAAATCCATGTTTTCACATATCATAAGCAACAAACACCTGAATGCAATCCATGCTTTGAACTTGAATACAATCCATATTTCACATACCATAAGAAGCCATCTACGGAGCTTTATAAGTGTCTATGAATTGTTTTATTCATTATTCATTCCACTTATTTGCAATGTTCTTTGTCAATTTTCATTTTTGGGATTGGGTCTGCATAATTTTTTTATTAATATTAAAATATAAATTAAATAAAATTTTAAAAAGATAAGTGAGTAAATTTACTATCTATCAAATCATTTTACAATATAAAATATATATGCTATACCAAAATTCTTGAAAGTGCACATCTATTTTCTCAAATATCTTATATTTTAAGATTATTGAGAACAATTTTTAATGAAATAGAAATTATAAAATAAATTATATTTATAAATAGTTAAAGTAACACATATAACATTAGTATTTTACAAAAAAAATTACAAACCTTTCATCATAAAAGGTGTTACACAAGAGTTTGGAGAAATTACCAAAAATAAATTTTATCATTTGAAAATAGTTAGATACAAATAATTAGTACAAGGAGTTAGTTAATTCATTCATCCTGTGTCTAATACCAACAACAATGTGCTATAATTTCAAAATAAGAATGTTGGTGCACTGACAATGACACTTTCTCACATTATAGTAGCGTTTTTATTTTCCATTTCTGTGAGTTATGAAAACTGTTGCTCCTGCACCTTCGTTTTCGCGAGTGTCACTTTCATGTTTCTGGCGATTTCGCTTTATTTCACCTAATTAGTGTCGCTTTCATGTTATGTTTTCACTAGAAAGTGTTACTCTCACTGTTGTTTTCATATTGCAAGTGTCATTCACACTTTTATATTTATATAGCATGTGTCATCTTCTAGCATGGGAATTGTTGCTTATCATGCAAATTGCAGTCTTGGTTTGTTTCAAGGAGTAGGCTTGGTGGTGTTGAGTTGTTCTTGTCATGTTTCGCACTAAGTGAAGTATGTATTCATGTATTCTAGATGATTTATGTTGTGTCACCAAGTTTCTAAGTGTGTGATCATGGTCAATTCCTATCACTGTTATCATCAGCCTCACGGATCCCTCACTTAGCCAAAGTCCAAAAAATTCGCTTAGTGCTAAAGCCCAGTTCACATTTTCCTCCATAAACTACGCATATTTTTCCCTTAGTCTAAACAACATAGATTTTTCCCTAAGTCTGAACTACACATATTTTTCCCTCGGTCTGGCTTGAGCTATGCACTGCGTAGTCTCAAAGCTCAAGCTACAGTCGTGACTACCTGAGTTGTGCATCTACGCAGTCACTAAGCCTCTCCCTTGCCCCACCGCTCACTTTCGACTCAGTTAGTGGATCATCATGACGCATATTGGACCAGGTGTTTATCATACTGATGTCATCTTATCACGAGTGTATTACAAATGTAGAAATTCTATCATTCTATGGCAAGATGATGAAGGAATATATAGAGAAGGATGACATACTAGAAGAAAGCTAAGGATATGAGGAGATACGATGATCACCAGATAAGAATAAAAGGGAACATTGGATTACAACAGAGTATCAAAGATGAGGACCGCAGGATTACTCCATCAGATTTACAACCCGTTGGAGGGTATATATTAAGAACAAATAATATCTCACACAAAGCAAGAATTAGCGAGAAGGACAACTTATCATTGCCACATCATCATGTCATTAGTGTCAGGTGTCATCATAAACAATTAAAACCATTCCGTGTGTTTTCTTGAGGTATTTGTCTCCCTTTAGCAAAATATTATCTTTTTGCATGTTGGATGTCACATTGTATGTATGATCTTGTTTTTGTTTTTCTGAGAGGTCAGCTTTGTTCAAATGAGTTGTTCTAACCTTGTAAGTATTTGTTGCACTCATTTCCAAAGTTTTGAGCACTGTTGCACAAGTGTTGTCACAGTTGTCATAAAGTGTATCTTTGGTGTCAAACTTGTCATAACCGGTCATAACAATATCGCATAGAGGAAAATTCCTTGTTTGTATGTCATCAATTATATATGTTGTTTGAGTCATAAAAATATGCTAAGTGTGTGATCACATTCAAAGTTCATCACTATTCACACTGATCTCTCCAGTCTCACACTTAATAATTTTTCAGAAAACTTCCTGACCAATCAACTTAGCCTCACTCAACCTCCCCTAAGGTATGAATGATGTAGTCTAATTCGTTTATCTGCGACCTTTCTTCTTGCAAATGCATAGCGCAAAGTACATGCCTCCTAGGGATACTCCATTATGTAGTTTCTGTGACCAAGCCTTGACCTTGACCTCTAAAATTGCTCACTCATGGCCTCCACCCTCGCTTCAAATGTGCACTTCACAGCCTAAAGCATCAAGCTCAATCCCTGAGCCCTTGATCTACATAGATGTGAAATCACTATACCTTCCTTGATTCCCATAACTACGCAGTAAGCTACCCCAGTGCCCATTCCTTCAACCTGTCCCATTGGCTACAAAAAAAGCACATTTATTTCCCTTAGCGCAACTAGAATTTCGTACTATGTAGTAATAAGGCTCAAGGCTTCCCGTTGACTTCTTGAACTCCATAATTGCACAGGTACTGAGCCTTCCTTCCTAGTCTCTCACTTGTTCCTGGCTCATTTTATGTATTGAAATGCATCATATTATGCTAGTGGCTTTTAGATTGATGTCGTCTCCTCATGAGTGAATTTCCAACATGGATACCTTATGATGACAAAGAGTGGGGGACTTCTGAAAGGGCCTACTTGGGAAAGTTTATTTCGTATTTTTTGAGGTTTCTTGTTGGGTTTGTCATAGTCTGTGTTTTTATGAGAAACTCGGCAATACTAAGAGAGAGAGGACGCAGTTCATTTTGGAGGTGCTCTGGTTCTAGATTTCTTCAGGAGATTTAGCTGAGATTTTGAGCAGAGGATCAGCGTTTTCCTGCAAGAGGATTTTGGTGGAGTTTGAGGTGGTATTTCAGCTATTATCATTTAGCCTCTACACAGAGCCTCGGAGGCCAGCGTAATTCCCTAAGGAGGTATTTTCTGGTGATTTTCGTGGGTCGTCCATTTTTTATATGGTTTCTGAGTTTTGTCCGGGTTGGTGAGTAGAGGAGGTTTGCAGATTTTCAGCTCATTCCGGCAAGGGGATCAACCCCTAGTCCTCAGTTCATTCCAGCAGTAGCAACTACATGGCAGTTTTCCAGCAGCTGGGACGCAGTTCATAGAGGAGCCATTTCCTGTCTTTTTTTAGAGTATTTCTTCACTTGCCTTGAGCAAGATTAGGTGCCATCACTCTGATCGCCTATTGTACTTCATTATATTTCTTAGATTAATAAAATGGCTTAGCATTTCCTCTCTATGTTTCTGGATGAGTTGTCGTATTTTCTTTCTATGCTACTATATATCTGCTGCACTGTTATTTTTATATATTCTTGAGCATTCTAGTTCTATACCACTTGGTGTGTTTATTTTCCACTCTTAGACAGAGTCTGGAAATGGCCAGGTAGCCTTCGGATCTCATCCTCTTTTCAGAGGCGGAATATCCAATAAATTCCCTCCCAGTCCATCTCTGGTTGAAGTTTGCCATGTTTTAGAGATATCCCCGAAATGGGATATTACAATGGTATAAGAGCTTAAATATTGGATCATCCTATGGGTTTCTAGTATTCAGTAGCAGCTACAGTGCCAAAAAATGAAATTGGAAGACGACCAAACTACAAAAGGTTAGATTTTGAAGGTTCAAATTAGAAGAAACCATTTATGGGCTTCTCTAGGTTTTGGGCAAGGATCACCTTCCCAAATTTCTATAATTTTTTGAGTAGTTTCCAGTGGGTAAATCAGAGGCCGAAGTCAAGGAGCAATGTAGTCTTGGAGCAATAGTGTAGTTTCTGGAGGAGCCTGTGGTAGACATAGAACATGAGGAGCCTGTGATAGACACAGAGCAGGAGAGGCCTATGGTAGGAGATGATGATGCGAAGAGATTTGGGGAGATTATCCTCAAATTAGTACAGGATATATCAAGGCAGATTGAGGCAATGGGGTAGAAATTCACTGCTGTGGAGGCTAAACAGCGTGAAACCCCAAGGGGTTTCCAAATTGGTGAGAGATTACGCACATCCCACCATTTGCCGGAGCATGATGCCACTTAGCATATGGCATCACATACACCCACATGTTCCACTATGCCCACTTTTTTGGGTGCAGACACAGGGGTAGGAGCACAGAAGGAGCCAGAGCCTGGCCACATGGGTGATTATTTCATCGAGTATCAGGAATATGGGCAGGAGTTCAAGGATGCCCTTCCATTCAGAGATTTTGTTCAGCTCCAGCAGGATAGCAGACCCCGCAACTTTCACAAAGGGAATAGGCACTCACATGACGGGGGCTTACAACGCACAGTGGGAATATTCCATTTACCAACATTTGATGGGTCATCCAAGCGTTCGGAAAAAGCTTGGGTGGAGAAGTTGGATACCTCTTTATAGCTTGACCGAGTATTGGAGGAGGAAACCATAAAAATGGTTACCTACCACTTGGAGGACGAGGGCACACAGGATTGCAGGGAGTCTGAGGATACACCTAGTGTGACACAGGACTCACCCTCATTGGAGACCTCCTTAACCATGTCAGTTGATATCCTAGTGGAGAAGGTAGAGCCTACCTCAGTAGAGCCATCCATTGAGGTGATGACCGGAGTCGTGTCTGAGTCTTCAGGTGGTAGAAACACACGATAGATGGGTGAGGTGTCAAGAGATGTATCCACCTTTGATGAGGCACTAAGAGATACATAGGTATTGGATGATGGTCGCAGACAGCGTTATCATTGGCTTTGGGCAGACCTTCTAGTTTTGAAAGGGAAGGCCACGTCAGTACGGGCGGCCATTTTGTTGCAGGACAAGGAGCTGGAGGGCATGAGAGTGGCTTATGCCGAGTCGATGGCCAAGCTGGCCCGCATTGGGGAACGACTGGATTCCCTGATGGTACAACCAGAGGGCACGTTGGAGCATCAGATCATTCCCCTTCAGGCATGCATGGAAGGGACTAGCAGCATTGTTAGGACACCTCTTCCCATTGGAGAGAGAGAGACAGAGTCACCTAGTCAGATCTCATACGTTGACTTGGTTAGCAGGATGAGACGATCGAGGCTGCACAGGGTGCAACATCCACATGTTAAGGTTGGATGGCGAGATATTTTGAGTTGGTACCTGGTGGAGTGGGTTATAGAGATAGTGGTGGACTCGGGTGTAGTTCAAAAAGAGTTTCTAGGTGCTGGGAGTATAGGAATCCCAAAATAGCATTGGGATCTAGGTGGGACTGCCTGTCGTTTCCCAGGCAGGTCGGTTGACTATGTCTTGGAGGGTACATTTGGCCTAGTAGTAGATTATGCGGATCTGCTAGGGGAGTTTCGGTCAGCTCCAGTGGCCAACTGGTTTATGAGAAGACTCCCTAAGTTGTCTTGGTATGACACTCATACACGGGATCATGGGGTGGTCAACATACCTTGCCAGGAGCTTGTCATAGGAGGTGGCATTGGCAGGACACCAGATGGTCCCTTGTATGGGACCAAGGACTCTTCACCTTTGTGTGGGGCACAAAGGACACAGCGGAGCCGAACAGTGATGATAACACTACTGATACATAGGGAGATTCATTTCTCGGACCCCTCGAGGAGGGTTTGGAGTGATGATCCATTAGTCAGCGGGTATAGTGATGCGAAAATGGAGGAAATGATACCGATTGGGGGTAGTCTGACATGTAGAGGCACAGCTCTAAGTTATCACATCCAGGGATGTTTGGGAGCCTGTAGCATTGAGCAGTGGACTATTGGTGGACATGGAGTTGCATGGTTGTGTACCGTAGTGTGTGGGACTGCATTGTGGAGTAGGAATGTCCTACATCACATTGAGAGCACGCGGGGAGTGACCGATGCCTGGACACAGTTAGGGCATGAGAGGATATAGGGTGGTACAATAGTAGCATGGGGTATCCAGCAGTATACAGGGGTATTCCTCAGTGTGCAGTGGCATGTTGAGGAGTACAGGGATGATCGGTGCTATGCGAGGGCATATGGTACTGCACAACAGGGTGTTAGAGCATTGCCTCTAGGGAGACTGACAGACAGGGACACTGGGCTTACCTTTGGGGATATTTCACCCAGGATCGATGGGGAGACAGATGAGAGTTACTTGACGGTATCTGTGGGGACTCACGCACCTGACCCTCTTCTACATCACTCACTGGTACAACCAATTTTGTTGGTGTCCTACGGCACTTTGGCCATGAGTAGTGGGGTATGCGAGGCTCACCCAAGATATTTGGATGGCACTCAGCACACTAGGCGAGAGACTTCTCAGCAGTGGCACTGGGTCAGTGCGCTAGTTGATAGCCACAAGTTACGGGATGAGATGATCCTCTGCAAGGGTGGCACATGAGTCATCGCTGAGCCTACGCTAGGGGAGTGGGTTATGAGGGAGACATGCGTCACTTTTCCCTCAGGGAATGTCGAGATCATGCATGAGCAGAGGTTACTGGGTATAGTATAGGTAGCATCCCAGTATGTGTCTGGGCTCCAGACACTGTATCGACACTTTATCGAGAGGGTGGATGGCATATTCAATGCAGATGAGGTGGCGGAGGTAGAACAGGAGGGCATTCCTTCTGTATGCCAGCGTGAGGACTCTTTTTCATATGAGTCCATAGGATCAGTTGAGGTCACTTCTGGGGAGCGAGAGCAGTCATGTAGAGATGGTGACAATAGATTGGAGCTACATTCCAGTGTCCGGGGTGAGCAGTCACGGGACTCTACGGGAGATACTCTGGGTGAAGAGTCACTTGTGACGATTCAGCTAGAGCAGCAGGTGATGGAGCCTGAGTTAACAGAGGAGGACACTATTCACATCAGGCATGATATTCCTTTGGGGGATAGCCAGATGGGTGCCCACATTGAGCCGATGAGGGATATACAGCTAACATTGGGGTCAACCATTGAGGTGGGACAGTGAGATGCCCTGACATCGAGTATGATGACAGCAGTTGCAGATCCATATCCTCTGGAGGTGTTGGAGGTTGATGGGATTGTTTTGCAAGGGGCCAGTAGATAGCGGGAGCATGAAATTCCTGATCAGGAGTGGGAGGAGTTGTTGGATATGGTGGATCATCCATCTGTGGGTCGACACAGGGATGAGGCGCAGATAGATGTACACACAGTCAGCAGAGCTGCAGTGTTTTTAGAGGGTAGCACTCTCTAGGAGTACATCGATGGGGCTTGCAGGATATCTTGCCCAATTTGGCCCATTATAGAGAGAGGGGCTTCCTTCTATAGGTAGCTTTCACTGGCAGATAGGGCAGAGCAGTGGGAGTTGATTACAGGCTGGCGGCAACACTCTAGGTGTGTTCCATATGAAGTTGTTGTTGATACATCGGATTCATCTTCCAAGATGGACTGGTGGGAGATCATGAGTTGGTACCCTCTTGATGGTACGATATTCTTCATAGGGAGCATAGTAGAGCAGGGGCCCTTGGACATAGCAGATGTTACAGATTCCAGCTGCCTAGGGGGCACAGGTCGTCGTTTCTTCAGCACTCTATCATGATTTCAGCAGAGTAAGATCAACGTGGGATTGAGTCAGGTCTTGGATTAGAGAGAGGTAATGAGTTGGTACACAGTTGATGGGACAGCTTGCACAGTCATAGATACAGTGCAGCAGGGTCCATTGTCTTCGCCTCTTAGAGCATCAATCATAGCCAGAGGTAGTGCGTAGTCTGAGCCATGGGACTTGGGCGATTATCGGCCATGGTGGCGATGGGATCCGGGAGGATTGTTGGTTGGTTGGTACCATGAGAGATCAGTTTGGGATCCTGGAATTGAGAGATCCCTTCATATCAGGGTAATGCAGAGGACAGGTAAGATTCAGTGGCGCATCTGGGACCTAGGCACCTTTTCGTTGTGTCGGTGGGGAGCACCAGCTAGAGAGGAGGCTTGTTCAGGAATTTCTTGAGGACAAGAAATTTTTGCCGGATGAGGATGCCACTTGGGAGAGAAAGAATATTTTTCAGCATCCATCACTTTAGTTGCTTGAGGACAAGCTACATTTTGCTGGGGGAGATTGTAATATTCCTAATTAGCGATAGCTAGTTGGAATATTCGATTTTGTTTAGTTTGTCGTCTATAGTTTGTAAATAAATAAAAAGTGAGTGAATAGGGTCTAACTCACTTAAGTCAAATAAGACATCCACCTACTAGCACATCGTTGCGACTTAAGTGGGAGTCAAGGGGGGGCCGAACACCACGTAAAGGAGGGGGGCCTACGTACACTCTAGAATTTTCTGCAAGCTTCTACGCAGATAAGGATGAGTATGTGGGGGAGAGAGCGACTACGTTGGGTTTTTGAGGGAAACCAACATTATAAAAGATGGAGTAGCCTCGTCATTTCATTCATTCTATTGTTGATGATTTTGAGCTAGATGTTTTGTTTTCTTGAGCACGTTGGCTGTTTAGCCTGTCTACGGCACTGTTCAGTGCATTGAGTGTCTCCGTTCGGAGATCTCGCCCTTAGACTTGGCGGACTTTGAGTGCCTACTCGAGAAAAGTTAGTTCTTCAGTATTTTGTGAGAGATTTTTTTGTTTGGGTTTGCTACGGAGCTAGGCTTTAGAAGAGACTGTGCAGTCACTGGGAGAGAGGACACAGTTCATTTTGGAGGTTCTTCGGTTTCAGATTTCTTCAGGAGATTTAGCTGAGATTTTGAGTAGAGCATCAGCCTTTTCCTGCAAGAGGATTTTGGTGGATTTTGAGGTGGTATTTCAGCTATTATCATTTAGCCTCTACGCAGAGCCTGGGAGGCCAGCGTAATTCCCTAAGGAGGTATTTTCTGGTGATTTTCGGGGGTCGGCCATTTTTGATATGGTTTCTGGGTTTTGTCTAGGTTGATGAGTAGAGGAGGTTTGCATATTTTTAGCTCATTCTGGCAAGGGGATTAGCCCCTTGTCCTCAGTTCATTCCAGTAGTAGCAGCGACACGACAGTTTTCCAGTAGCTGGGATGCAGTTCAGAGAGCAGCCATTTGCTGTCTTTTATGAGAGTATTTGTTCACTTTCCTTGAGCAAGATTAGGTGCGATCACTCTGATCACCTATTGTACTTCATTATATTTCTCATATTAATAAAATGTCTTAGCATTTCCTCTCTATGTTTCTTGATGAGTTTCCGTATTTTCTTTTTATGCTATTATATATCTGCTGCACTGTTATTTTTATATATTCTTGAACATTCTAGTTCTATACCACTTGGTGTGTTTATTTTCCACTCTTAGAAAGAGTCTGGAAAAGGCCAGGTAGCCTCCGGATCTCGTCCTCTTTTCAGAGGCGGAATATCCAGTAAATGCCCTCCCAGTCCATCTCTGGTTGGAGTTTGCCGTGTTTTAGAGATATCCCCGAAACAGGATATTACAGGAAGCATCACCCCTTGGTTATATATACACCCTCATTGTATTAGAAAATTGATTTTTCACCTTGGATCCATGAGCAAAGAATTAGAGAGATTAGATAGTTCTTTTATGGAGCAAGGAGTGGCTCCAACGCTCCACTATTAGAGCTAGTGATGTCCACTTTATACATGTGTCTTGGAAATTTTACTTAATAACAGAAGCCTTCAAGGCCAACACGTTTTTCATGCATTAATTATGAATGTTTGTAAGACTATTTTGCAGATGTTTGTATTTAATTTTTTCTTTCACAGGTGCTAATATAGTTGAACTACTTTGGTTGTTTTAGTACTTATCTTATCGAGAATGTATTGCAATGGATGTTATTTTTGTCCCATCCTTGTGGAATATTCTACATGATATTAGACAAACCTTTCTTATTCATTGGATACAATTATCATTGCATCCATTGTGTACTATTCCACTGGATGTTAGAAGAATATTTTTATTTCTGTGTGTCTCTTCTTGGGTGGTACTATTCCGTCCCTCTTATAGGCTCACAATTTTCTCTCCCACGGACTAGAAGGAACTTGACAGACATATGATCGAACACTCACCAGGCACACCCCCATTTCTATTCGAAGGTGCATGTGCACTCCTCTCTCTTGCGAAAAATTAGATTCAAGGCATGTCTTTAATAATAAATGGAAACGAAGCCAATATTCTGGATGGGGTTCCTACTCAAAATGGTGTGAGGTCTAATTGGAACTTTGCATCGGGGAGACACATTCGTTGAAAGATTTCAAGCACCATAAACAGGAAGATTGTGTGAGAGAAAAAGAGAATCTTGAAGAGAAAGAGAAGATATTAGAGAGTTGAAGTCATTCAGTGTTTGAATCAACTACGCCTATAGAGATCATCTTCATATTTGGGTGAACTTGTTCATTCTCTCATTGTACTTTTTATATCTGCTGAAAATTTGATCTTTAATAGAAGAGGAATTTGATTTAGTTTTCCCCTTGTGGGATTTTCCTTGGTAATTGACAGAAATTATCTCTATCTCATTGAGTTCTTGGTTTTCTTCCATTGTTCATATGGTTTATATAGTTTATGTTCTATCTACAATTACTTAACTTATTTTTCAGCATAAGAAACTCTTGGATTTAAATGATTGTAACAACATAAAAAATTATAGTTTCAACATCTCTCTCTCTCTCTCTCTCTCTCTCTCTATATATATATATATATATATATATATATATATATATATATAAATTTTCTCTAAAATAGGGAAAAAAATGAACTCAACAAACATATTCTCTACCCTTAAAAGGGATTAACATTGGATTTCTCTTATAATCTTGGTTCAGCATTCCCACTATTTTTGTAGCATGTATATATATTATAACTAAAATGAAAATTGTGTATCATTCTTATTTTGATCTTTTTTCAGATGAGCAAATATCTCTTCTTATAAAAAATTTAAATACAACATGTTTACTTTGAATATCAATCTACCATACCTTTGATCCTATTTTTCATGTGCATGAGTCGTCGTATTTAAACCATGACATAAGTTAATTTCTCTTCATGGAGGTTGTATGTGTTATAGTAAATTTTGTCACATGCCATAAAAGTGAGCCTCCTGATGGGGTCAATCAACATCATATTCCCCTTTTCATAATCTTTCACAAAGCCCTAAACATGTACCTTTCCTCCCTCATAATTTCAACCCTAAACTTTTCCATCTGACCCAGTTTGAAGACCAATGCTCCATGTAAGCCTACTAGAGTGTGTTCACCTACATCTTGCTCCACAGTGGCCAATGTTGGTCAACAGTATGTAGCCCTCATTTACACTTAGATTGGTTGTAGAATTACATGATAATGAGTGGGATTCTAGAAGCTTCACCTTCTAGGAGTTTCTAGAATTTGTTTCAACTACTTACCTTCGATTGAAATTTGGATCCTATCCTACCCTAATTTGGATTTTTCACCACTTATCCCTTGATTTTATATCTCCATAAAAGCTGTGTATAAATACCTAGAATGGTAATTGGATAAGAACTCCCAACTTACCCCTCTCTCCTAAATATTTACCATCTCATATGCTAGAGGTAATGGTTGGATTTGGAGAGTGATTCTTCCCTTATTATGATGTTGTAAGTAGTTATCATCTCATGAATAAGGTGACAGGAGGTGCATATTGTGACAAGGAAAGGACAAGTAAACAACTTGAGGAGCTCTTCGACAAGATAAAATTCCTCTTATGGTTTTCATCTCCTTATATTTATATTAATGCAAAGAATTCTTTGTTTTACTATATGTGATGTTGATTCATGTATTTCAATACAATGTTGATTTATTGAATAGATTATTTAGATGATACTGCATACATATCTTAGTTTCTTGATTTGTTTTATCTCACTGTGCAGGATCTAATTTTGGTGATTGGAGCTTCCAAGCTAAATAAGGAGTCAACTGAGTGACATTTCTAGGTAGGCCTCACTCCATTATCTATTTACTTTAAGGAAAAGAATTTAGTTCCTTTTCCATGTGTTGTTCTTGGTTGACCATAAAACCTATGGGAGATACCTTTATTTGAAATCGTAAATCTCATATAACAATGTGTTTCCTTTCTTTCTCTTCATAGAGGTCATGCATATTCTTCTCAAACACTTCACAAAAACAACTCTCATAGTGGATTATTATATTCAATGTTGGGTCTTAAACCAACGCACCAAATTAAATATTGACGTGGACAAACAACCATACTACATAAAGTCACACTCACAATCAGTTATTCAATATCCTTGGGCCCTCTTGTGAGGGAGTTATCCCAGACCAAGCTCTAATAAAAAAAAATATTGAAAACACACATAATACACTTCGTGTTGATCAAATGATGGTGCATATAAATATCAAAAAGTGTTTGCTAAATATAGAAAAAATAACTTGGAGGCATAAGCATTTAGTTGAGAGAATATCTCAAACACATAGTAATATAAAACTAATAATTCAATAGAATCTCTCAACCATCCAAATAGGACTAAAAAAAATCATATATAATAGGAATAAACTCACATTGAGAAAAGTGGGAATTATTATTTTAATAAGAAATAAGTAGAGTTACCAAGGAAATAGGGAGATTACAGAAGTAATTTTGAGTATTGATGCAACTTATTTGTAGCATGGTTTATGTGTGTTTTATTTATCCATCATACATAGTGAGCATGTAAATAATTGACATAGAGGGTGTTTTTTCCACCATTTAGTGTAATAAGTAGAGGTGATTTATATTGATATTAAGCTCTTGCTTTCATTACTTTCATGCACCTTCTATATCAGTGGTGTTAGTGTTTGTTTTGGTGGGTACTCACGAAGGATGATGTTCAGATTGAATATAACCTTGAATGTTACTTCTACCAGTTCTATTCATAATAATTTGATATCACATGGATTTCGTTGATGGCACCGATTCGACGGATGCAATCATCACTAATATGAATTGCGTATGGGTGTGCATTTTTTATTTCCAACATCAAGAACAATTTTAGAATGATGTTGATGACTCTTAAGGTGGGAAGGATCCTGAATAAAGTCTTTGTATGTGATGCATATAGACCAGGGTCAATGAATTCTCAAAAAAAGACCATAATTTTAAATTTCATGGACTCATGGGCTTCAAATTTGAGGCTTTCCCAGGCTACAAGAGACATTCACATTTTTTGTTCAGTTCCATCTAAAATGAAATTTGTCAGGAACAGAGGGTAAATACATCGAAAATATTTGCATCGAAGGTTTTCAATGTCATAAGTTTTGTATGTTGGGTATCTCATGATTGAATCACCTTACAACCAACTAGATCTCTTTCAACTAGAAGTTCATTGAGTAGTTGAATGGGGAAAAAAAGAAATAAGAAGCCATGCAGCGGGCCAAAATAGTTGTTTGTATCAGGCTGGAGGAAATCAAATACAAAATTCCATAATTTAATCAAATATGGAATGTCTCTTAGTTCAAGGGTCATAATCGATATATGCAACTATCTAACAAGAGATCAATGATGCAGATGATGGTTGAAAAATGTGAAGGGCTGAGGCAGTGAGAAAAGTGAAAAATGATATGGATTGTTGAGTTTTTCTTGCAAAACTTAATGGGGACACACATTAATTTCACCTCCAAGTATAATATCAAAGGATACCCCACCCTGTTATTTTTTTGTTATTGGTATAAGAAGTCATGGAAGAAATAAAATTGTGATTTTGCTGTGGGAAAAGACTAGAGTACCTATGATGAGACTATGAACAAATGGAAAATATATACTTCCATTACTGATGTGTTCATTTTTGTTTCAATTTTTGCATATTCTATTGCTTCCATTCTCCTTATGCTTATCATGCTTATGAGTTATGGTTATCTTTAAAAATTAGCATGTCATAATTGTCATGTCATAGTTATTGAAGTTACATTTAGAGTAGCAAACAATTGTTACAAATTTTATTATATTTTGGAATTTACGATTATGAGAATATAAAAAATTTATTTGCATGATTTATAGACTACCAGATATGAAGCAAACATGATAAACATATAAAAAAATTATGATTTCATCAGAAGATAGTGGTTGGAGCAGAAACTAGGATTAAATGAAGGTGGACAATATTTTGTGTTGTGCAGAGTAATAATGGACTCATTGCTATATTTTGTGAGTCACACATTGTAATTGTATGCATGTCTATGATATTTTCTAGTTGTCCTTGAATTTTTTTTAATATTATGTACCTAAGTTAGTGGTGATGTAAGTGTGCCCTGTAAAGTTTTTGGTTATTTGAAAACTCCTTTGTAAGAGTAGGTTTGTGGGGATCCGAAAACCACTTTGTATTGCAGGATTGTGGTAAGCCAGAAACCACTTGTGAGAGTGATGTTGATAGTGATTCCTATAGCATCATTTAGGGTTAGATGAGAAGACACTGGGCATGGTTGAGGGTGAGCTGAAGAAAAAATTCACCATGGTTTAGGATAATCCAATAAAACCCAAAGCATGGTTATGGGTAATCCGAGAAAACCCATGATGATGATGATGATGGAAGGGGGATTTTCAAGTATGTGTACGAAGATAATGATATTTGAACGAACCATGTATGTGAAACACAACCTAATAAATTGGAAATTGCAACAATTAGTCACCCATGCATTTTGGGGGATGATTGTTCCTTTATATGGACATCAACATATTTTTTGTTCATGTTTGCAGATAACACCTTTGACCTTAGCTAGAATTTGTTGATTGAGATCACAACTAGAAGTCAATAAGGGGGAGACTTCAAAAATATAATTCCTAATTGTCTTAGGTTTGATTCTTTCTAAGTAAATTAATTTGTTCTTATCCTTTATGAGTTATTTAAATATAGATGTTTCCTGGATTAGCATGTCCTTGAGATATTCTCTCAACCAAGTGATTGTGTGTCCCAAATAATCTTCCTATCTTGAATCAACACTACATGTAACTTTATTTAATAAAAATAAATTTTAATATTTAATTAAAACTAAAAAATGAAATAAAAATATTAGAAAATTATAAAACATTATAATCATAAAATAATACATACATTCCAAAAATAGGCAAATGCTAAAGTGAAATAATAAAACTAAGGAAAAAAAAATATAGAAATCAAAATAAAGGATTATCAAGAGAAAAAAAAAATAGTGATTTGAGTTCTATATCAAAAAAGAGCTTCGAACAATAGTAGTCCCTTCAAGTAAACGTTCACTGAAATGCTGAAAGGAAAATTGTTTGATAGAAATCGTTCCTATATTTCTAAAAGTTCGAAACCAGCACAATCACAAATAGGATGGTAGGATGGTTTCATATTATACTGGGAACTGTTTCTTAATTTTTTCTTAATTGCATAAACATTTATTTACAAATACCGGATGTAAAAAATCCTCTAGCTTCTCACCGTGCGTTATTTAAAAAAAATATAAAATAAAATAAATAAATTGGATAGTGAGATAGTTTTCCATGAATTCCAAATTCAAGTACCAATGACTTTCCACCACTTCCTCTACGTTCCATTCCAATAACACTAGTAACTCTATCCACGGACTTTCTTAAGTTATTTTTTTTTGCTAAATTAGTCTACTTCTATTATATTGTACATGTCAAAATTTTACATTCATCATCTTCCCGAATTGGTAAGTCAACTCTAGCAGGAAATTCTAGTTTCAAAATAACAAAAAAGGGACTGCCCCAAGCAGGGAAACCAACCCATGATATATGTTTAGTAAACTTAGAGTAAGCTTCCCATTTAGGAAAACAAGACATTTACATATCATGTCTAGACCCGAAAATAAGAAATGACAAAGTAACAGGAAATTGACTGAAAGAGAGCAGAGAGAGAAGAACCTAGTTGTTAGGTTGTTGGTTTATTGTCATCCTAAAAGGGCGGTTGAAGTAGTTCCTCGACAATTATGCACACTTACTCATATTCATCGTCCTCTAGCATGGACACCTGGGCGTTCAACGGAGGAGAGGATGCTGCGTGAGCATTATTTTCTGCGTTGGTTCCATCCTCATCTGAGTTGTAACTACGGTCACTATTCGAGGCTTATTGAACTGACAAGGCCACCATCTTGCAAGGGGGAAAGGGGGAGGCAAGAGATATGGTGTACTTGCGAAGAAGCTTCTTGGAGCGGGAACTGGAGCCAGAAGCCTCAATGGAAGGCTCAGTTGACAGGCTCGCAGAGAGTGTGATGGGATCCACGTCTTTTGGTTCAGCCCAATCAATGGAGAAGTTCACATTTTTGCCAGCGGTGGAGTGAATGGGAGGCCTGGAAGGGAGACCATGACCACTACCCCTGTGGCAATGCATGTGGCGACGATAGGGCATGTTAGTGGAGTAGGAATGCAGCTAAGGCGATGGGGGATGCACAACATCGCAGCTAGGAGCTGAACGAGTTGAGAGATGGAGTAGGAATTTGCTAGAGGTGGAGGCACAGGGAGCGACAGAGCTTAGCAAGAGAGAAAGCGAAATCCTAAACTGAGCAGCAGAATGCCCAAATTTAAGGTCCATGTATGGCAGTAGGAGACAAAAAGGCATGACAGGAAGAATTAATGAGTGTAAGACGACGTTAATGGAAGAGTGAAGCAGAGAAGACATTGCAGAGCATTCGAGGGTGGTGGAGAATAAAAGCCTCACGCTCTAGGCATTAATCAAGTTACAATGGCCATGTGTGCCCACATGAGGGAGGCGGATGTCCAACGTCCACGATGCCAGGTGTCTCCCAAAATTAATGCAGCATAACACTCGCATCCGGGAACATTATTCACGTATTGATCCAAACATAAAAGTCTTATTTTGTTACACACGTTGGAATTGTTCTATTATTTTGTTACACTATGTCGGAAATATCAAATTTTCCCCTTTCTTCTCCACCTGAATATAATTCATGTTTTTGACATGAATAAAATCCATGTTTTCACATATCGTAAGCAACCATCCACGTGAATAATCCATGTTTTCAACATGAATATAATCCATATTTCACATACCACAAGCAACCATTTACAAATGCATAATTGCATAATTTTTTTAGTAATATTAAAATATAAATCAAATAAAATTTTAAAAAGATAAGTGAATAAATTTACTATCTCTCAAATCATTTTACAATATAAAATATATATACCATGCCAAAATTGTTGAAAGTGCACATGTAGTTTCTCAAATATCTTATATTTTAAGATTATTGAGAAAAATGTTTAATGAAATAAAAATTATGAAATAGATTATTGCTCCGAGAGGCGCATTCTACAGCCCAGTATGACTCCTATCTGTAAGTATGTTAGAAGCCAAAATGAAAAACAAAAAAGAAATTAAAAATAAAATCTAAATAATGTCGACTTGAAAATAACTTACACAACTATATAAATAAATAATTAACAATAAATTTAAACAATATAAATTTAAAATATGAAGAATTTTAAGAACACTCAAAAAAAATATGGTAACCAAATAAAACCCTTTTTTCTACTTAATTGGGAGGTATGGTAAATAAATAAAAATATAAATAACTAGAGGTGTGGTAACTAAATAAAACCTCATTTTATATTTATTCCATAAACCTCTTTATATTTACAAAAACTTAAAAAATTTAGGTGAATCCTATGGGACAAATACCATGGGAAAACTATTATTAATACCATGGGCCAAATACCATGGGACAAATTATTATTAATACCATGGGCCTTTGTCCCATGGGCAATCTATTATTAATACCATGGGCCAAATACTATATTTATAAAATAGGTATAGAAAATTACGGTAAATACAAAAACATATATCAAATATGAGTAGAAATCAACATCTAATTACATATGAAGGCTATGGTCCAAATTAATAATAATAACATGCAAAAAAATATTATTAACCCTAACACTAATATTAAAATATTAATATAAAGATTAATATTATTACTAAATTTAATATTCATATTAATATATTATAATATTAATATTATTAAATTTAATAACTTTATATTAATTCAATATTAAATTATATATATATATATAACTCTAGATATATATGGGAGGGAAGAACAAAGACATAGATAGAGGTGGAGAAAGAGCGGGAGTGACATAGGAGAGATGGAGATAAATTAAAGAAGAGGAAGAGGGGAGAGGAGGAATGAAGAGAGAGAGAGGAAGATGAGTGAGAGAGGTAGTGAAGGGTAAGAGAGGGAGAGGGGGATATAAATATGGAGGTGGGAGAGAGAGAGAATGGGAGAGGGAGGGAGAAGGAGAGAGGATTGGAGGGTAGAGAGAGAGAGAGAGAGGGAGGGGGGGAAGAGAGAGAGATGAAGGATGAGAGGAGGAGAGAGGGAGAGAAGAATAAAGACATAGATAGTGACAACTGGAGAGGGAGGGCGTGACAAGGGATAGATGGAGAGAGAGTATGTATGTTTAGGGGTGAGATAAAGAGACATAGACAGAGTGATCGAGACAAGGGGGAGAGAAGGAGAGAAAATAAGGGATGGAGGGATATAGTAACATAGTTGGAGAGAGAGAGAGTGATGGGGGAAGAGAGAGGATTTGTGAGAGAGAGAGATTGAGAGGGAGAAATATGATTGAATGGAAAAAATAGGGAGGGAGACACAAAGACACACACAAGGGCGGGGGGTGAAGATAAAGGGAGGCATGCGAGAAAGGGAGAGATATTAAGGACGAGAGAGAGGACTTGAGAGAGATGAAGAGAGTGAGGGGGAAGTGAGAGGATTGTAGGGGAGAGAGAGAGAGAGAGAGAGAGAGAGAGAGAGAGAGAGTGAGTGATGGGGAGGAGAGAGGGAGGTAGGAGAGAAAGGGAGAGAGAGGAAGGAAAATAGAGGCGACTTGAGAGAGTGTGTGTGTTTGGGGGTGAGATAAAGAGAGAAATAAGCAGAGATGGAGAGAAGGGATGAGAGAAGGAGAGAGAGAGAGAGGCATATATTAACAAAGTTGGAAGGTGAAGATAGATAGAGAGAGGTGGGAGAGAAAGGAAGAGAGAGAGTGGAGAGAGGTAGGGAAAGAGAGATGGAGATGGAGGGGGACAGAGAGGGAGGTAAGAATAAATACATAGAGAGTGAAATATATATATATATAGAGAGAGAGAGAGTGAGAGAGAGAGAGAGAATATGGATAGAGAGGGAGAGAGGATATCAGGAGGGAAGAGAGATAGAAGTGGGGGAGAGGGAGGGAGAGGGAAGAGAGAGAGAGCGGGGGAGAGGAGGAGGGAGTGATAGTAGATAGATTGGAGAAAGAGAGTGTATTTGTTGGGGTAGATATAGAGAGACAAAGGGAGATAGAGATGCAGATGGAAGGTGAAGAGAAACAAGAGATAGATGGAGACAGGGAGGGAGGGACAAAGAGATTGACAAATATGGACTAAGAGACTGTGTGTTTTTGTGGGGGTGAGATAAATAGAGAAAGAAGAAGATATGGAGGGACATATAGATATATATGGAGAGAGGAGAGAGGGAAGAATATTTATTTCAATAGACGCATTAATTTCAGTGTAGGTGGCGATTTCTAATCCTATTTGATTTCTTGAGCTAGATGCATTGATTTTAGTGTAGTTTTTTATTTGTAATGATATTTTATTACTTGCACTAGCGGGATTGATTTCAATGTAGATGATTTCTAATCCTATTTGATTGATTGCATTAAATGCATTGATTTCAGTGTAGATGGTGATTTCTAATCTTATTTTAGTGCTTGCACTAGATGAATTAATTTCAATGTAGATGTTGATTTATAATTATATTTGATTTCTTACACTAAATGCATTTATTTCATTGTAGATGGTGGTTTATAATCATATTTGATTGCTTGCACTAGATGCATTGATTTTAGTGTATATGTTAGTTTCTAATCCTATTTGCTTACTTTCACTAGATGCATTGATTTGAGTGTAGATGGTGATTTCTAATGCTATTTGATTACTTGCATTAGATGCATTGATTTCAGTGTAGAGGTTGTTTTCCAATATTATTTGATTTTTTTCATTAGATGCATTGATTTTATTGTATATGTTAATTTCTGATTTGATGTAATTGGATCTATGATGGGACATTAAATTTAAAGTTATTGGATTAATAGTGTGCACTGATTTCAATGTAAGTACCAAAATTTATTAACAATGTAGACTTATTTTTGTGTTATAGTAATTAAATCTAATAATATTGGAGAGCAACAGAGACAAGGTATGCTGTTTACTACAAGAGCTTGAGCTAAATATTTAAATGGTTTATGATTTCAAGTGTCTTTTTCATATAATCGATATGAAAAGATGACAAAACTAACAAGGGTGACAATAAGAATAGTAGAAAATAGTTTGAGATTGATCACAATGAAGACTATTTGTAATATACTACATTCTTATTATTCACATTTTTTATCATTCAATATTATTACAATGTCACTTTGTATTCAAAAATTCTATTTCATCATTTTTCATCATTGGCATATTTAAAATGGTTATATTAATATTAGATGTATTTTGATATTATTGATAAAATTAATCATATGTTCTTCATATTATTGATAGATCTTCCTTCATTAACTAAGAAAATTTAAAATTAAAATGAATCGATAAATCTCAAACATATTTGGCATATTTAAAATGGTTATATTAATATTAGATGTATTTCAATATGATTGATAAAATTAATCATATGTTCTTCATATTATTGATAGATCTTCCTTGGTTACCACCACTGAAACGAGCTTAGATCTATCTTAACTCCGGATCTATGAGGCCAAGAGGGATCAAATCTCTTGAGGAGCAAATCGTTCCTCAAGTTTTGCACTCAAAAAAGAGGTTTTCACCTCTAGAGATTTGATCACTCTCAGCCATTAATAGATCCAGAGTTAAGATGGATCTAGGCTGGTTGAATAATAAATAGGGTTAATATTTTATGTTTAAATTCCGTTAGATTTTAACTTAGATCCAAATTTTATGTGTTGTCATACTTTAATATTATCTAAATTCTATTTATGTAGTTATATGCGTTGTAACATTGTTGATGGATTTAGCGCATTTAGAAATGGAAAAATTTGTATCGGGAACCAAAAAAAACAGTCATCTGAAATTAAATTAATTAGGGTATTGGTCAGAAAATCTTGCCATTTCATTGAACGAATTAAATTAATTAGGCTGCTAACTTACCATCTGACAAAACAAATTCAATTAATTAGATTGGTAGTTAATTGTAAGAAAAAACTTCAAGTAACAAGAATTCATTTCTTTTGACATACCTGTCGAATAGATGATGCCCCTTGGTTTCTGAGGTATATAAAAATAACCACTATCTAGGCACTCGCTAATGTGATATCTCTGTCGAATTAACAACTCTATTTTTTTACCCACATCCTAGAACGAGTTCAAAGTCACAACTTTGGTATAAAAGATGGAAAGTTTTTTTGTAATGTTGTGCTGGTTTTTAGTGTAGCTGGAGTGTCTGTCGTAGCCGGGATTGCTAATGGGCAGTATGAAACTGGGTTTTCTCAAACAAGAATCGATAGTGCTCTCTTTTCTACTTCCTTGGTCTAAGCGTATGGAAAAGAGCTATCAAACTATTTTCCCCGACGAAGGTTGCAGAAATATTTTAGTATTGATTTAGTATTGAGTGGGGTTAAAATTCCATTTAGAAATATGTTAATACAAATTGTTTAATAATCATTAAAAAAAGGTTGCATATGTCGAACATAGACGATTTGATGAAACAAACAAAATTCCAATAATAATACTAAAATTCTATAAGCCCATAATAATAATATGTGGTTAAATAGTTAGTTTTTGAAGTGTAGCTGAGGCTCTGCCATGCAGCTTGAAAAATATGAGCCAAATATGAGGTATATGCCATTACAGGTGCCTCTTAAATAATCATCTGGATCGTTGGAGAAGGAGGTCTCCAAGAAACCCACGTTTCATCCATAATGACCTCACCTGTAACAAATTCTTCGGTGCTTTTTTCCTGTGTTGCTTGGTCTCACAAATTCATCAAAGCTTGTTTCCTATGTTGCTTGTTCGCACAAGCCATTCGACCAATAGATGAATATACTTATGAGTATATTTATGACTTTTAGATTGTTTAAAATTTTAAGATTAAATGAGGACAAGAACAGGGAAAAAAAATGGAAAATCCAAGCGGTGCTTTTTGGAATTATTCCCAATTGTATCAGAATAAATTAGCTATGATTTTTATTTACCATATTTTCCTAGTGCTTTAATATTTTCTACAAGTTTTATGATATGATGTTGCTTTGAGCAGGAATCTCCCGACCAGCATTCATCTCTTCTGGTTTGCTGCAATAGTTTAAAATTGTGTTAGACGATATAGTGTTACCCTGAATAGATATACCAAATATATTTTGGTCATGAAAATTAATATTCAACCAACTCAACTCACTCTACTAGCTTATCTTAAATGAAAACTATTATAAATAACTCTACCCCAATAATTTTTTTCCCTAATCTTCTGGTTTACATATTTTTGCAGTGATTTTTTTCCTTTTACATATTTTTGTAGTCTCTAACATGAACACGTAATCATTATTCACCATCTTTTTGAACACAAAAAATGGTTAAAGTGGCTATTAATGACAAGCTAGGTTAGAAAATTAGTTCGAGGAGGGTGAGGTATATACCTTGATGCAAAAAGGTGGGGTAGAAGAAATATGTGGCCTTTACTTCTATTACTGTCGAAGGAGAACTACCTGCTGCTGTCCAAGAAGAATAAGCCTCTTCCTATGTCACCAACAAAAAAAAGCGGTGATAGAGAAAGGAGAACTACCTGTTACTGTCCAAGAAGAAGAAGTCTTTTTCTGTGTCGGGTGATATAGAAATGTAAGTATAGTTACATCATAATTTTGCTTTCATATTTTTTTATTTTATTTTAAGAAGAGCAAAATTCAGTTTTACACATACACATCTGCAATTTTTTACAGAGTTTCGTAAGTCTCATGATATACCCTTTAACTTTCATGATATTACCCAGCTACAGGTTACTAAACTCATTACTCATTATTAAGCGGCCCACCTACTAACTAAAATCACATTTCTCACAGCACCCACCGACGGATTGAAATCACATTTCTAACACCGCCCGCCTGACAGAATTAAAAAAACAGCATTAAAAAAACAAGAGAACAAATTACTGAGAGCACACACAAGAAATATATATATGCAGATGGACAGTTACATCAAAAATTGTTTAATTGATTTCTAACTAATTCTATTGAAACTAATTATAAACTAATGATTAATTTTTTAAGCGGTCCCTCTCAATTCTTAGGGTTACATTGTTTTATGTCTAACTTTTGACATTGAAATTCAAAATTAACTTTTCATAGGGATTTGGTGAAGATATTTGCTAAGTGTTCCTTGGAATTACAGAATTTGAGAACAATATCACCAATTTCTACGAGTTCATGAATGAAGTGAAAATGAGTGTCGATATGTTTTCTCTTTTGATGAAACACATTGTTCTTTGACAATGGAATAACAAAAGTGTTGTCACAAAGGTGTTGAGTCCTTAGTTAAACTGGGAGGGGGGCAGGGGAGCGAGTGAATTAGTTTAACACATACATGAACTTTTTAAACTTTTTATCAAGCTTATTTACAACTGGTTTTTATAACCAACTTTAATATGTGAACAATCTTAATATGTAGCAGCAAGTATTAAGTCAATGTGACACCAAGCTTATTATGAGAGCAGTAAACATTAAGAAGATTGAATAGAACATATCAACACAGAGGCAACACACATAGAGACAGCAGATATAAGTGGAAACCCATAAAGAGAGAAAACCACATTTTATTATTGTTGTGATGCAAAAGGCAAGCTCCAACTCCCTCTCACCATTGTTTGTTTTTCTGTAGGCACCAACCTACAGGAGGCTCCAACCTCAGTCAGCTACAACTAACATCTATCAAGCTTCAACTTGATAGGGAAGCTCCAACTTACTCATTCAATCAAAAGAAAATATTTGACGATTTACCTCAGATATCAGCTCTGTTCTGTAGCATCTCTTTCTGCTCCACTTTTGCTTATCTTCTCTACCTCAATTCTTCATACTCTGCATTCTCTATCCTCACTCTCTAACCTCTCCATGCATATCAAGGTGATATTATTTATAGAGATTTCCTTATGACTATTTGTATTCCTCAGGGAATTTGAAATGGATAGCCATACCTCTTAGCCTTCTGCCTTCTCATTTATTTTCTAGCTCACTCAAAAAAATATAACTGTATGTACTAATTTTAATATTACAATGGGATTTTTGTTCTGTTCCGGAGACTTGCCAATGCATCCCAAACAATATAAACCGATTAGAACATTTACATTTAATTACAATGAGAACTCCAGCTCAACTCATTTAGCTTCTTGGATCACTGCGTATTTGTCTTTTCTGCGACTGTGTGTGTCTTTTTCTTCTTTGTATGCCTTTCTGTTCATTGTTGTTGCGTAACTCCTGCATATATGTACCTGCGCTTTTTATATAATGCAATTCAATTCTCGGCATAATAATAATAAGGTGTTTTTAACATATGAACAACCATGTTATATAACACAAATAACATTCGGCGATATAATGACAATAGATCATTTTAATACACAAAATGCCTTTTAGGGCCCACTCGCCGAACTTCACTTTTGCTTCGATGCGATGAGCCTTTGCGAAAGTCCCAATGCAATACTCGCAATCACTGCATTCAATAAAATGCTTCGATGTTCTGTTCTCCTCCAATGTGATCAATCATTGTTCACTTCACTACTCCAATGCGATGGGTTGCTCCGATGCGATGTAACACTATTCACTTCACTACACTGATGCGATTAATCACTATTCACTTCACTGCGCCGATGCGATGAATCGCACTGATGCACTTAGGTCGGAACTGAAGAAAAATATGAGAATCATCGTTTAAAACATATCGCAACATAGGAGTCTATTAATCGAAAGTCTTCATTCTTAGTTTATTTCATATTAGAGCTCCGATCATTCAACATACTTTTAGCTGGGCCCCAGTGCCTTCTCCACTCGTATTACCATATTAATGCTCACATTTTCGTTTCCAAAGAAGTATTAACGTTTCTCTCGCATAAAATATTTCACACAATACTTAACAATTCATATTTGAATAGTATTCATATGCACTTATTAACACATATTTGGTCGCATCATCTTCTATACTTTGGTTAAACCATCGCACTAATATATATAGCAGTAGTGACCTTTTGGGCCCACAACCTCATTCAAGGTTTAACTTTGGTTTATGCTCCAATCGTCGGTATATCATAACATAAAAGCCAGACTATACAACACAGCCCGATATGTTAACCCTCGGCCATTTCATGATAACATATCGACATTATATAAATTACTATAGGTCTGCACCCATTGTATCATTTCATTCGAATCATCAATCAACTTATAACTAAACCCAACGTGACATTTTAAAACAAAACCATTCCATGGAGCCGACATTACATATGGCCCCACTAGTTAATGCACCTCTTCAATCGACAGTTGTGAGCTCATCGCTCCTCCAACCTCAATCCAATGGTCCTTAAGGGTTTTCACATTTTTTATTGGTACGAGGTTTAACACTTCAAATTTGTACAAAAAAAAGTTGTTTTACAAAACTGCCTGAGGACATGTGTCCTTCAATGACATATATCACGTTCATTTTGGCAATACGGCTTACCACTTCAACCAACGCGTGAACCCACTGGTTTTTGAGTGCCGGTTTCACTATTTTCTTAGGGTTCCGCTCTTGACTCTGGGTTCCAGTATTTTATAAGTTCGCATCAAAGGTTTATTAAACCTTCATACTTTGTTTAAATGTACAGATTGTGCTTTATCCCATATACACCTAACCCCACTGTATTTTAGCTTCTCGGTTCCGCCTCTGCTTGATCATTTATATGTTTGTTAATGGCTCTGTCTCTATATTCTCTGTCTCCGCCTCTACTGCTCGACCGTTTCATCTCTGCCTCTGTATTCTTTGTCAACGCCTCTGCTACTCTGCCTCCTTTGGTTCTGCCTCCTTTCTCTATCTTTGCGTCCTCTGCTGTTCAAACTTTTCATCTCACGGTTCTGCCTCCTTTCTCTGACTCTGCTTCCTCAGTCTTCCACTACCTTGCTTCTTTTGTTGCTGCTCGACCCTCTTCGCATCTTGCTGCCTCTTTTTCTCTCTCTCTTCTATGTTGTCTCCTTTGCCATCAATGATAACATTTCCAACAATCTCCCCCTTTGGCATTGATGGCAATACATTTCCTCTGCTTGCCTTTTAGGACCCTTTCTTCTGTTGCTCGCTTTTCCTCCCCCTTTGACATCAATGGCAAAGGATTGCTTTGATCTTGAGGACCTGTTTCATGATCTGTTTAGTTGCTCTGGCCTTTTTATAGCTCTCTTTGTTGACTGATCTCCCCTTGGACTGATGTCTTCTTTTCTGTTCTACCCCCGGAATGAAGCTTTCTTTTTCTATCAGAGAGTAGTATCTGAAGACACTACCGCTAGTTTGTTTCTTAGATATTCTAATGGTTGTCTAGCAAGAGGTTTTGTGAATACATCTGTTGTTTGTTCTTTTGTTGGCACATATTCCAACTTCACTACCTTCTGTGCTACTTTTTCTCTTAGGAAATGGTACTTGATTGGGATGTGTTTAGTTTTTGAATGAAGTACAGGGTTTTTTGAAATACTTATAGCACTCGTATTATCACATTTGATAAAGATAGATTCATCAATGCTTACCTTCATGTCTTGGAGGGTTTGCTTCATCCACATGACTTGTGTGCAACATGCTGCTGCTGCTATGTATTTTGCATCTGCTGTAGATAGAGAGATAGATGTTTATTTCTTGCTTAGCCATGCTACCAAGCTTTTTCCCAAGTAGAATGCACCTCCACTTGTGCTTTTCTAGTCATCCACGCAGCTGGCCCAATCTGCATCTATATATGTTGTTATAGTGAAGCTCTTGCCTTTTGGATACCATAGCTAATACTGTACTGTTCCTTGTAGATATCTAAATATTGTTTTGACTCCAAGAAGGTGATTTTGCTTTGGTGCTGCTCGATATCTAGCCACAAGTCCTACTGCCAACATGATGTCTGGTCTTGATGTTGTCAGGTATAGTAGAGTTCCTATCATGGATCTGTAGAGTCTTCGATCTATATTAGCAGATCCATCATCAGCACATAGCTTGCATCCCGTGATCATGGGAGTTGACAAAGGTTTGCATTCTTCCATTTTGAACTTTTTCAACATCTCTTTTAAGTATTTTTCCTATGAGATGAATGTACCAGTGTTCTTTTGCTGAATTTGAAGTCCTAAGTAGAAGGTGAGCTCTCCAATCATAGACATATCAAACTATGACTTCATCTCTTCAGCAAATCATTTTTCTAGCTCATCTTTGTTGCTTCCAAAAATAATGTCATCGACATATACTACAACAATCAGGAGTTCATTTTCATGGGCTTTTATGTATAGATTGTTGTCTAGTCCTCCTCTCTTAAAGCCTTGTTTTTGCAAGTACTTATCCAGCCTTGAGTACCAAGGACAAAGAGCTTGTTTTAGTCCATATAGAGCCTTCTTTAGTTTGCACACATAGTCTTCTTTGTCTGTTAA
This sequence comes from Pinus albicaulis, assembly GCA_034641835.2. Taxonomy (NCBI): domain Eukaryota; kingdom Viridiplantae; phylum Streptophyta; class Pinopsida; order Pinales; family Pinaceae; genus Pinus; species Pinus albicaulis. The sequence goes on from CM076581.1 coordinate 308,251,176, forward strand.
TGAGAAGCCTTTTGGTTGTTCCATGTAGACTTCTTCTTCTAGATATCCATTCAAAAATGCAGATTTCACATCCATTTGATATACCTTGAAGTATTGGTACCATGCAAAGGCCAGAAACATTCAGATAGCTTCCATTCTGGCTAGAGGGGAAAATGTTTCATTGTAATCAAGTCCTTCGATTTGTGAATATCCTTTGTAAACAAGTCTAGCTTTATTCCTGATTACATGTCCTTCGTCATTCATTTTATTCTTGAATACCCATTTTGAGCCAATGAAATTTTTCTCAGAGGGTCTAGGAACTAATTCCCAGGTATTGTTCTTCTCAATTTGGTCCAATTATTCATTCATAGCATTCACCCAATACTTGTCCTTGCTGGATTCTTCAAATTTATTTGGCTCTATTTGTGATAACATAGCTATGTATACTTCTTCTGTCTGTTCAGTTAGTTGCCTTCTTGTCTGGACTCATACACTCTTGTCTCCAATGATCTGATCTTCTGGATGGTTCTTTCAAGTATATCTTGAGGGGAATTTTTAGCTCAGTTCAGCAGCTTCTGTTCTCTTGCTTGTTTCATCATCATCTTGGTCCTCTTCTTCATGATCTTCTGGAGGACTATTGCAATCTGTACTTCTTGTCTTGTTTGGGAGTTCTTCATCAAATCTTACATGAATGCTTTGTACAATTTTTTGAAGAGTCCTGTTGTAGCACCTATACCTTTTACTCTTGGATGCATATCCTAGAAATATCCCTTCATCTTCTCTTGCATTAAACTTCCCCAGATTTTCATCATTAATATTTATGTAACACTTGCTTCCAAAGACTCTAAAGTGCTTGATTGAAGCTGGTTTACCATGCCATAGTTCATAGGGAGTCTTGTCACTGCTTGGCCTTAAATGAGCTTTGTTAAGGATATGCATGGCTGTGTGTACTGCTTCTGCACAGAAGGTTTGAGGAATATTACTCTCTTGCATCATGGCTCTGGCATTTTGTTGTATAGACCTATTTTTTCTCTCTACTAATCCATTCTGTTGAGGTGTCCCTGCAATAGTAAATTGTTTCTTTATCCCATGTTCATTGCATAGGTCTGTAAAGTCATAATCTTTGATTTCACCTCCTCTGTCTGATCTGATACATTTTAGCTTGCATCCTTTTTTATTTTCTAATAATGCTTCGAATATTTTGAATTTCTCTAGTGCTTCTGATTTATTCTTGAGAAATGCAACCCATGTTATTTTGGAGAAATCATCTATTAAGAGCATGAAGTAGGATTCTCCACTTGGTGTTTTAGTTGTTGTAGGTCCACACAGGTCCATGTGTACAAGCTGGAGTGGTATTCTTGTTGATAGCTCATCTTTGGCCTTAAAGGATGTCCGGGTCTATTTTCCTAATTCGAAATATTTGCATATGCTATTTGAAGGCATTTTTATTGCTGGCATATCTCTGACAGATTTCCTTTTGCTCACTATGATGATATGGTCGAAGCTGATATGTCCCAATGTCCTATGCCATAACAATGACTCCTCAAGTTTGCTAAGATGGCATGCTTCATCCTCCTCTTTCACTATGTAAACATTACTCTCTGTTGGAACACCTTTGAGCAGAGTCTTTCCTATGGTGCTTGATCTGACTTCACAATCGTGTGCTCTAGAAAGAACTTCAGAGCCTTTATCACACATTTGACTGACACTCAACAAATTTTCTCTTAGCCCATCTACAAATAGTACATCTTGGGCCTTTCCTCTACCATTATCTAGGTTGACTGAGCCTTTTCCTTTCATTTTTCCTGATTTATCATTGCCAAAAGTAACATTACCAGATTTCTTTTCATCAAAAGTTATAAACTTGCTTCTGTCTCCAGTCATATGTTTTGAGCAGCCACTATCCAAATACCATTGTCTTTTTAGGTCTTGAACAGTTAGAGCCACGTCACATTTATTCATCTTCTTTTTCCACTGGAAGCATCATTTTTTTTGGTATATTTTGTGAGATAATGAACCACATCCTTTGAGAGGACATTTGGAAGGCATATGTCAAATTTTATTGCATACACAACATTTGATCATAGTTTTTGCAGAATTGTCAGTGTGAGTAAAATCTCCTTGATTCATAGACCTCCTTGAGGTGTTGAACATTAATCTTTGTCACAATTTTCCGCACTCAATGATTTTATGGCCAAATTCCTTACAATAAAAACAGTAGCCATAGAAACAATTTGCATACCTAATGTGAGGTTGTCTTCTCCATTTGTTTGCTTGAGACAGTCTCTTCTTTGTTTGCATCCTTTGTTGGTTTGAATTACTCCTCCTTGTATCATAGTATACAACAATGTGTCCCATCTTGTGGCAGGCATAACAAGTGCCATTTGTCATAGGAGGGAAGAATCTCCTTTGATGGCTTCCAAATTTGACATACTCAGGGGTATATGATCCTTTTTCTGTTGTCTGAGTATTTATTTCATTCTTTGTTATTAGAATTTTCTTTTGGTTTCTGTCTCCTTCGTTGCATGTTTATTCTTTTGTAGGAATTATTTGAGCTGCTTCATCAGCTTTCTTTGCTTTTACAAAAATAATATTTTTCTTTTCCTTTTCTTTGCCTTTATTTGATTCTCCTTCATAGCCTATCCCAGTTTTTATCAGAGGAGATCTTTGAGCATCCAGAACTTCGTTCAACCTACCAGAGCTTGTTGTTTGAGAGGAATTTATAGACGCTTTCCTTTGATAATTTTCTAATTTCTTCCTCAGACATACTACTTCTTCTTTCAAATTCTCTTGCTCTTGAGTTTTATCCTTGATTTTCTTAAGTAATATGTCTTCTATCTTCTTGGCTTCTTCAAGCTCTACCTCCAGCTGCATGAGGACTTCTGAATTTTTCTCTTCTCTTACATACTCAAGGAGAATGTCTTTTTGTTTTTTTCACTTCAGTTTAAGTCTGTCAATCTCCTCTAGGGCACTTCTTAGCTCCCCCTCAAGGTCAAATTCACCTTATTCTTGATCATCTTGAAGGAGTCCTTCATGTTCTTCTATGGCCATCAATAAAAATTCAGAGGTTCCTTCTTCACATGAGGGTTCATCTGAGTCTTCATATGCATTGCTGTCTTGTTGAGCATAGAAAGATTTTCTACTGAATTTCTTTCCTTTCTGCCAGTTCTTTGATGTAGTTTTCTCTGATTCTTAATCCCGATTCCTTACTTTTTTATGAGGACACTTAGCAGCATAGTGTCCAACTCTTCCACGGTTAAAGCATTTGAATGGAAGTTTACCTTTATATTTACCTGATTCTCTATCTAGCTTCTTGACAAATTTGGCCTCTTCTTCATCAGAGAAAGAGCATATATCTTCCTTTTCTTCTTTATTCTTTTATGTTTTGAAAGCTGCCTCCCTCGCACATGGCTTCTTCTGTGGGAGTCTCATTTCATAGGCTTTTAGATTTCCAAGTAACTGGTTCATGGTCAAGGTTTCCCAATCAGCTGTTTCTTCTATGTCAGAAACCTTGGGGTTAAAGTTGGGTGGAAGAGATCTCAGAATCTTTTGAACAATCACAACTTATTTTATGGTTTCCCCTAGAGCTTTCATGTTATTTACTATTTTTGCAACCCTTAAAAAGAAGTTGGAAATGTCTTCATCCTCATTCATTTTTAAGTTCTCAAACTGGGCTCTATAGACTTGAAGTTTGGTAGCCTTTACCTTCTTGTCTCCCTCATGGATGTTCTCTAAAGTATCCCACATCTTTTTGGCAGTCTCTTTGCGCATTAATTTGATGAATTCTACCTCACACAATCCATTTAATATGGCATTCATGGCTTTTGTGTTGGATACAAAATATTGTTTGGTTTATTTCTCAGAATCAGTTGCCTTTGGGGCATATACCAATTCCACAGCAGCACAAACTTTTATTCCTAGAGACATTATGTATGTCATCATTCTGATTTTCCAGAAGGCATAATTTACACCAGTGAAAAAAGGGGCTTTATTGGTTGAGCATCCTTCTTTACTAGCCCTCCTGAGGACCTAGGATCTCCTTTCAGTTGTTAGACTGGTACAAAAGGAACCTGCTTCGATACGAGTTGTTGAGTTCTTAGTTAAACTGAGAGGGACGGGTGAATTAGTTTAACTCATACATGAGCTTTTTAAACTTTTCATCAAGCTTATTTACAACTATATTTTATAACCAACTTTAATATGTGAACAATCTTAATATGTTGCAGCAAGTATTAAGTTAATGTGACACCAAGCTTATTATGAGAGCAGCAAACATTAAGAAGATTGAATAGAACATATCAACATAGGGGCAACACACATAGAGACAACAGATATAAGTGGAAACCCATAAAGGGAGAAAACCACATCTTATTATTGTTATGATGCAAAGGCAAGCTCCAACACCCTCTCATCACCATTTTTCTGCAGGCACCAACCTACAGGAGGCTCCAACCTCAGTCAGCTACAACTGACATCTATCAAGCTTCAACTTGATAGGGAAGCTTGAAATTCCTCATTCAATAAAAATAAAATATTTGCTGATTTACCTAAGATATCAGCTCTATTTTGTAGCATCTCTTTCTGCTCCACTTTTTCTTATCTTCTCTACCTCAATTCTTCATACTCTGCATTCTCTATCCTCACTCTCTAACCTCGCCATGCATATCAAGGTGATATTATTTATAGAGATTTCCTTACAAATGTTTGTATTCCTCAGGGAATTTGAAATGGATAGCCATAACTCTTAGCCTTTTGCCTCCTCATTTCTTTTCCAGCTCACTCAGAAAAATATAACTGTATGTACTAATTTTAATATTATAGTGGGATTTTTGTTCTGTTCCGGAGACTTGCCAATGCATCACAAACAATATAAACCAATTAAAACATTTACATTCAATTACAATGAGAACTCCAGCTGAACTCATTCAGCTTCTTGGATCACTGCGTATTTTTCTTTTCTGTGACTGTGTCTGTCTTTTTCTTCTTTGTATGCCTTTTTGTTCATTGTTGTTGCGTAACTCCTACATATATGTACCTTTGCTTTTTATATAATGCAATTCAATTCTTGGCATAATAATAATAATTTGTTTTTAACATATGGACAGTCGTGTTATATAACTCAAATAAAATTTAGCGATATAATGATAATAGATCATTTTAATACACAAAATGAACTTTCAGGCCCACTCGCTGAACTTCACTTTTTCTCTGATGCGATGAGCCTTTGCGAAAGTACCGATGCGATAATCGCAATCGCTGCTTTCAATAAAATGCTCCAATGTTTTGTTCTCCTCTGATGAGATCAATCACTGCTCACTTCACTTCTCCGATGGGATGGGTCGCTCTGATGCGATGTAGCGCTGTTCACTTCACTGCTCCGATGCGATGGGTCACTCTGATGCGATGTAACACTGTTCACTTCACTACGCCGATGCGATTAATCACTATTCACTTCACTGCACCGATGCGATGAACCACTCTAATGCACTTAGGCTGGAACTCAAGCAAAATATGAGAATCATCGTTTAAAACATATCAGGTCCAGAACTCAATCGCAATCGCAACTTTTGTTAACATGTTCTGCTGCCAAGCTTCTCTGATGCGATTTGTGAGGGTCCCACAAAGTTAATAAACTATTCGTATATAGAGCGCTGCACACACTGTCAAACCTTACATCTAAGGTTTCTGATCATTAGTCTCCATATAAAGAATTTATTTTGTTCAACATAAGACTATATATTTACATAGGAGTCTATTAATCTGAATTCTCCATTCTTGGTTTATTTCATATTAGAGATTTGATCATTCAACATACTTTCAGCTAGGCCCTAGCACCTTCTCCACTCGTATTACCCTATTAGTGCTCACATTTTCATTTCCAAGAAGTATTAACATTTCTCTGACATAAAATATTTCACAAAACACTTAACACTTCATATTTGAACAATATTCATATGCAGTTATTAACACATAGTCAGTCGTATCATCTTCTATACCTTGGTTAAACCATCACACTAATATATATAGTAGCAGTGACTTTTTGGGCCCACAACCTCATTCAAGGTTTAACTTTGGTTTATGCTCCAATCGTCAGTATATCATAACATAAAAGCCAAGCTATACAACACATCCCGATATGTTAACCCTCGACCATATCATTATAGCATATCCACATTATATAAATTACTATAGGTCCACACCCTTTGTATCATTTCATTCGAATCAGCAATCAACATATAACTGAATCCAACGCGACATTTTAATACACAACCATTCCATGGAGCCCACATTATATATGGCCCCACTAGTTAATGCATCTCGTCAATCGACAGTTGTGAGCTCATCGCTCCTCCAACCTCAATCCAACGGTCCTTAATGGTTTTCGCATTTTTTATTGGTACGAGGTTTAACACTTAAAATTTGCACGAAAAAATTTGTTTTACAAAACCGCCAGAGGACACGTGTCCTTCAATGACATATATCGCATTAATTTTGGCAATACTGCTTACCACTTCAACCAACGCGCAAACCCACTGGTTTTTTAGCGCCAATTTCACTGTTTGCTCAGGGTTCCGCTCTTGACTCCAGGTTCTAGTATTTTATAACTTCGCGTCAAAGGCTTATTAAACCTTCATGCTTCGTTTAAATGTACATTTTGTGCTTTTCCCATATACACCTAACCCCACTATATTTTAGCTTCTCGGTTCCACCTCTGCTTGATCATTTCACTATTTGTTAAGGGCTCTGCCTCTGTATTCTTTGTCTCCGCCTCTACTGCTTGACCATTTCATCTCTACATCTGTATTATCTGTCTCTGCCTCTACTGCTCTTCTTCCTTTCTCTGTCTCTGCGTCCTCTATTTCTCTACTGTTTCATCTCACAACTCTGCCTCCTCTGGTTCTTCCTCCTTTCTTTGTCTCTGCGTCCTCAGTCTTTTATTGCCTTGCTTTTTTTGCTGCTACTCGACCCTATTTGCATCTTGCTGCCTCTTTTTCTCTCTCTCTTCTATGTTGTCTCCTTTGCCATCAATGACAACATTTCGAACAAAAGGATTCAAATAGGTTCATTTTTTGTATATCCGAAGTGAGAGAGAAGTCTCTTTCGCCACACTGCTTGACATGATATTGAATCCGTTGCAACGTACTCGGCCTATGTTGAAGATAGTGCAACTATGGGTTGCCTTTTGGATGACCAAGAGATCAAATTTTCGTGAAATAGAAAAGCATAGCTAGAAGTTCTTTTTCGATCGTAAATACATCCTGCATAATCACTGTCTATATAGCCAACAATATTATTGTCTATAGAGGTTGCATACAATAACCCATAACTAGATTTACCTGCAATGTATCCTAACACCCTTTTTCCATCTTTCCAATGACAGTCTTCAGTAGATTCCATAAACCTAGAAATATAACTATTGAAAATGCTATATCAGGTCTATAGTAGTTAGATACATAATACTACCATTAAGTTTCTTATACAAAGTCGAATTAACAAAAATACCCACATCATCTTTACTTAACTTTGTACGAACTTCAATAGGAGTATCCACCATTTTACACTTGTCCATCTTAAAATTTAACAAAATGTTAGTAGCATACTTCTGTTGACTCATAAAGATATCACCATGTGTTTGTTTCACTTTGATACCTAAGAAGTATCTCATTAATCCAAGGTTTGTCATCTCAAATTCATTTTTCATAGCATCTTTAAATACATCTAACTAAATCTTAGCTGTATAAATTATATCATCAACATAAATACATAGTATCAACATATTACCTTGATGATCATTCTTGATATACGAAGTGGGTTCATAGCCGCTCCTTCTAAAACAATTATTCAACAAGTAATGGTCTATTCAGCTGTACCAAGCTCTTGGAGCTTGCTTCAAGCCACAAACTGCTTTCTTCAACTTGTACACCTTATGTTTTTTATTTTTTATTTTGAAACCAGGTGGCTGATCAATAACACTTCTTCATTCAAAACACAATTTAAAAAAAAATACTTTACATCCATTTGGTAAATTGGCCACTTTGTTTGTGCTACAATAGCTAATGAAAATGGAACATTATCAATTCTTGCTACAGCTGGAAATATTTCACCATAATCTATGCCAGGCTACTATGTAAAACCTTTGGAAACTAATGTTTCTTTTTTCTTATCAAATTGACCTCTCTCATTTAATTTACTTTTAAAAACCCATTTGACACCTATATAATTTTTATCATTAAGTAGATCAACCAAATCCCTAGTTTGATTTCTTTCAATAACATTGATTTCATTATTCATTTCATCTACCCATTATTTGTCCTTTATAGCCTTGTTGGAATAGGGTCTCCTACGAGCTGCGAAACTAGTCCGATTTTGTATATTTTTTATTATTATTAGTTTAACGCAGGGGTTTTTGGGTGGGTCAAAGCCCCGAAAGCATTGTAATGGGTCAAAGGGGTAAACCTTGGGTCCAAAAACCATGGTTTACGGGCCATAGGAAAGTTTAGGCTGGATTTTTATAAATAGAGGAACATTTTGAATTGTAAGGGAGAGTAATGAAGAGATACTGATGTGAATTGTCGTTTAGTAAATATTTTTGGGTTTTTGGGGAAGGACTCCTACTGGCTGTGTATGCAGAGATCCAGATTCCCGCTGTGTGCAGATGCTACAACTGTGTGTGCAGGCTGGGATGGGTATTGTAAGAGGGAATTGATGAATTGATAAATAAGAAAGGCCGTTTTAGAACTAAATCTATTTGTATTGTTTATGTGAATCATTGGTAATTGTTGTGTTATGCGTATTCTGTATTCAGCTACGAAAGTTCTGTGTAAGTGTTTTTACTGCATCTAGATCTGTTTTGTTCTATTTTATGCAATACTGAGCTACTGTCTTAGAAGTATATGATTATTGAGCACCATAGTATAATTGACCTTGCGCACGTGGATGCGAAAAGAGACCTATAAGTCCTGCTCAGGTAGATTTGGACATTTCGAGGCATGACGCAGCTCTTCTTTCCTTATCTATCCTTTCTGAGGGTGCAAAAACCTAGTTCAAGCACCCACCCATACTACTTCAGGTGAGACTTTGACCTGCGCAAGTAGGTCACTACCGAAAGGGCCAGTAGTATAGAGGTTTGTTGGAAAACCTTGAACTCCGAACCTGGGTCAGGACCACTCGAGCCAACAAATGGTTCCATTGCCTGGACCTAGAGCATTTTGAGAAAGGGATCGGGTAATGAAAAGAGAGTATAGGAAGCCTAAAAGAAAGGAAATTGAGGAGCAGCTCAAAAAGCAGATTTAGGAATTTGCGGTAGAAGAAAATTGCAGAACGAATTTAGCGGCAGAAAAGTGGAAAAATAGGTACATTCTTATAGAAAGCTACAAAATTTTCTTTTTGACATTTACAATCGGGCTTTAGGAGTGGCTGGCTAGTCTCATAGAATTCCAGAAGTGTTGGAAGAATGAACGAGTCACTCAGTGGACCCCAGAGCTGATACAGCAGCTGGAAAGTACTGATAATACTATCACATGCATGGTAGATCACTGGGAGGACAGTGTGCTAGGAGGATTTGTGATAGAATTTTCCATTGATCAGTTTGTCTCCTACTCGGAGGCCGAGCGAAAATTCTTTAAAGTGTTCCGGGGCAAGTTTTTGAATACATTACCTTTACTGATGAAGATATTACTGTGCGAGAAGAGTATTTTGTGTATTCATATCGACTGAATGACCTCAGATCCATATGAGAGCATGACGCACAGTGATAAATACTATCGGACCAACCTTGACAGGGAAATATCTGCCTATAACCCTTTGCGAGAGACGGCTGCACAAAGCCCCCGGCTACACTCCTGTCTAGGCTGCATAAAGGTAAGAACTCACCCATACGTCCACCTTCACCGAATAGTGATATGGCTGCATACTTGAAACTACCTAACTTCAAGGGGTTAGGAGACGAGGATATGGACTGATTTTGGTTTGTTGCAGATTCTGTACGGATTGCACAAAATGTGACAAACGATAGAGTGAAGAGGGCACAGCTGTCCCTGGTGTTCAAAGATAGAGCATTAGACTGGTATATGTGATACGTCTCTCAGAATGAGAGTACGTCTTTTCAAGATATTAAGGACACTCTGAAGCAACAATTCCAAAAGCCAAAATCTTACTTCTAGTTGGTAACAGAAGTGAAGGACTTCAAGCAAGGTGTTTCTGAGTCTGAATGGGAGGCTGATCAACGATTGAAGAAAGAAATCAGGGAAGGAGGATTTGAGTATGACGATAGAAAACATACAGAATAGTTCATCGCTATGTTGTTGCCCCACCTGTGTACTCCAATGAGTCACCAAACCTTTGAGTCGTAGGAAAAAGCTATGGAATTCATTATGAAACTAGAAGCTACGCCCAAAGAGGATACTTCGTTAGGAGCACAAAAAATTCACGAGCAACTCAGAGCTATGCACATGGAAATTCAAAACCTATGAAAGGAACGAGGAAAAGGATCCAACACAGATCTATGGTGCGTAATATTTCAGGTAACTAGCCATACGAAGGATTAGTGCCCTCTATTGGCAGATTACATGCAGGTAGGAGGACCTAGTCTGGTCTGCCCTGGAGCGAGTGGGGAACCCATCCTGTCATGACCAGGCTCGAGTGGACTTGCGCTATGGTGCAATGACAGCCATGTAGCTGGGCTACATGATACAGACGTATTTCCCAGAACTGAAGCAACAGTGGTGCAGGTTCTACTGATCGGTAGGACACGATGAGTAGAACTATCGCACTTATGACTTGATGATAGATCGTGGAAACTTGTATAGGGTAAAATCAGACCCTGCGTCACCAAGATCTCCCGTGAGCTTTCATGGCTCTCCAGCAAGGGGCGGGGTGGTCGAGGACGAAGCGCAGGTCGAGGATGCAGACAGCTAATCTGTTATAACTATGGGGAAGTAGGACACTTTGCAAGGGACTGTCGAAATCCCACAACGCTATCCTGTAAATAATGCAGACAACTGGACCATATGGTCGAATATTTCCCAATATTAATAGTAAAAATATAGGAAAAGCTACCCACCCCTATGCAAAATGTACAGAGAGTTAAAGCCGAGCTAAGGAGCATAGAACCAAGTGTGAAAGTCATAACACGCACTGGAATGGTCACACAAGGATCGAAGGAAGAGGCTTCCAGGTATCATCTGACCTATCAATGAGTATTGAAGATGAAGAGGGGACAAGAGACCATGGCCATAACTGACCAGGACCTCGCTCAGAGAGTAGCAGCTACTGGGCAGGTACCGACACACCCCAAAATAGATGAAGGGGTTGAGCCCTTTCTGTAGGCATGTCTAAAGCTGCTACGTAACCCAAAGGTTGTAGAGAACCTTCAGGCATTAATGAATAGCTGCACAGCGCGGCCCAATCCGGCTGCCGGGACCAAGGCTATACACAAACTATATAGGTATAAAAAACGCACCGGTAGAGAAATGTAGCTAACTGCACGGATTGGTGACAACGAGATGGATCAAGTTATTTTGGACCTTGGATTAGATGCGAACATGTTACCTAAGCAAAAATGGCAATGAATGGGAGAACCTAAATTGGAATGGTCCACAATCTAGCTGCGCATGGTGAATCAACAAAATATCATCCCTCTAGGAAGGTTACCAAAAGTCATGATAGATATCATAGGAGTAAAGGTCCAAGCTGACTTTGAAGTAATAGAAATCGTGGAAGATGCATACCCCTACCCTGCACTCTTAGGAATAGACTAGGATATAGATATGGGGGGTTTCATTAATCTCAAAAAGCACAGCATGGTGCTTGAAAATAACTGTATGCGAGTAATAGTACCACTAGATCCCACAGAAGGTGTGTAGTATACAGAGCTAGTGTGCGATGAGGAGGATGTAGATCACATTTACAAGTTGACTAAGCACGATGAGGATTGGATTTACCCCATGGAAAAATGAGTGCTTTACTAGGAAAAATATAGTGAATGCTTTTCCGACTCTGATGGGGAACTTGATAATTGGAAAGGCCGGTTGCATGAGGTTTCGGCACTACGATGTCTTCGGGTCACAAGGAACTTCCACTACATCTCCGCCAAGGTAAGAGACTTGCCCTACCTTGGGGACTCGGGTGACATTCATGAATTTTTACGTGCATTCAAAGCAGAAGTTCCCAAGGGACGCAGGTTAGGGGCCCTTAAGCTAGCCTTGTGCGGAGTGCCTGCGCGTTGGTGGGATACACATGGGGAAGTATTTTGCAATTGGAAGGAATGTCGGGATAAGATGATGCTATGATTTGGAGACCCAGCTGGAAGACAGATCCAAAAGTTCCTTGGGTCAGAAGACCCATGCAGATATTTGCTCGCATGGGAAACACAATGGTGTGACAGAACCCCAAACAAACGGGTTCACCTGTTTATCCATGACCTAGGATTATGTCTAGCTGCATGGTATTTAGATGCGGAGTAGCATCAGCGCACACCACCATTGGGAGAATTTGTGGGATGAGTTTCTACGAACATTTATGGTGGAAGATGACACAGGGGCACTCGACACATCTTTGCAGAACACGAACGCCATAACTAAGAGAAGATCACACCTGTACATCGCAACCAGATCAAGGGGAACACCAGTACCAGACACGGTTGAATACTGGAGCCTTAACCTAATAAAAGGAAAAACTAATCCCCAAAATGTCCCTACCATGGCACTGGACGGGATGCATACGATGGCCAAGTTGCTTGAGTGGTACCTGAATCACATTACCACACACCCGACGTCGGCTTTAATTCGGGATATGGGAGCAGCACAGAGGTGTCATCAAAATTTAATAAATCCGTGGGAAAGACCTCAGGTGTGAATAATGACCATCAGAACATTGAACTCTAGAAAAAATGGAATCTTACCGTTATGGAAAATAGGCGGCTGGCAATTAATGCAGCAATTTATGGTGAGTTGTTACCGGTTGCTTGATGATAAGTTTGAAGTTAGATTTACTCTACCGTTGGATAGCCTCGGACATTATAAGGAAGTCTGGATAACTCAGATCAAGGCTCCATATTGTCTCTGTAATCTCCCTCTGTTATTCTACTGCTTGATTTTCTGGACCTTTAGCATTTGGGTCATACCCCCTCAACCTACTTCCGTTGTCTATGAGTTTCCAAATTAGGAAGCCTATCCTTTTGTTGCTATGGTAGCCCCTAACCTACCGAATGCTTCAGCACCTACCAATCTAGTGCCTAGAGACATTGTGCTGGGAGGGTCTGGGGCTGCTGAGATTGATAAGATGATTGCCCTCTGGCTCCCTACAGGGAAAATTGACTTTGAACCCTCTGCAGAATGGTGCCAAAGCTACACGACAGAAGTTCTCGACCTTTCCAACCCTGGGATGATCACAGGCCCCAGCCAGATGGCCTTGGAAGATGCCATGAAGGATGATACAAAACTACCATAGCTCGCTATAACAATTAACGCACTCAAGTCACAGCTAGTCATGTGCATGAAAGGGATGACTAATGAGGATGCTCAATTCCCCTGGGGGACAAAGCGGTATAGGATTACATTGCGAATTCTCTGTAGTTACAGACTACCTACCAGTGAAAGCCATATTTTTTCACTACCTTGCACTATCTTGGTTGGTGACGACCTCCCGACAGCTACGGAACTACAGGTACACTTGGCACAACTACCCCACAAGGCGTTATAGGATTTACACACCGACATGATACAAGAGATCCATCATCACGACCGGACCACACAGCAACATCTCGATGTGGCTAAAACACTCCTCGCACGCCAGACGGAAGATATCTCACATATGGTACAACTCAAAACACTGGTTCAATAGCTCAACATAGATATCTCTGATGAAATCCCAGCGTCAACTCCATTCCAGGATACCATAGAAGGCTTGGTTGCAGCACTCAAGGCATCCCAAACTAAAGTGAAAACCCTGAAGACCCAAATGGCCCACCAATTCACCGCATGTCAGGACCAAGCACAGCCTACCATACCCCAAGAGGTACGGGCACAACGGGCTGCATTGAAAACAAAAGCAACAGATATTATTAAAGGACATCTTACTCTTGGTACTCAATTGCTCGAGGTGGCCATGAAGCTCTGGACAGCGGTCGAGTTCAACCTAATGCTTCAACATGTCTAGGAGGACTTACGACAGAAGGAAGTTACCTTTGATCAGATGGAAGCTACCTTGCCCTCCCTCATCCCTACGCAGCGTTTGGTACTCTTGAAAATTAGCAATGCCTTTATAGGCACGATTGTAGATCTCTGATGCGCCAAGCATGTCATTAGAAAGTGCTTAAAGCCATGGGGCGATGTCACTTTCCAGATATCTCAGGGTGCTCGTGACGCCATCACGTGACTCGACCAGATATTAGAGCAGGTTACCATGGCTCCTGAAGTACCTACCTCCCTGAAGCTTCTCGATATCACACAAAGTGATATTTCCCAGAGTCACGAAGTGTTACATCCATTGATCGTTGCCCTCAATACCTTACATGCACAAATAGAGGCTGCACCACCACAGTGACTCGGGACGAGTCACAAGATTTCGTTGGGGGACTATTGGAACAAGGTCTCCTACGAGCTGCGAAATTGGTCCGATTTTGTATATCTTTTATTATCATTAGTTTAGCGCAAGGGTTTTGGGGTGGTTCAAAGCTCTGAAATCATTGTAATGGGTCGAAGAGGTAAACCTGGGGTCCAAAAACCACTGTTTGTGGACCATAGGAAATTTTAGGCTAGATTGTTATAAATAGAGGAACATTTTGAATTGTAAGGGAGAGCAATGAAGAGATATTGATGTGAATTGTGGTTTAGTAAATCTGTTTGGGTTTTTGGGGAAGGACTCTTGCTAGCTGTGTGCCTGGAGATCCAGAGTCCTATTGTGTGTGGACCCTGCTACTGTGTGCGCAGGCTGGAACGGGTATTGTAAGAGGGAATTGATGAATTGATGAAGAAGAAAGGTTTTTTGAGAGCTGAATCTATGTGTACTGTTTATGCGAATCATTGGTAATTTCTGTGTTATGTGTATTCTATATTTAGCTATGAAAGTTTTTTGTAAGTGTTTTTACTGCATCTGTATCTGTTTTGTTCTGTTTTATGCAATACTGAGTGACCATCTTAGAAGTATATGATTATTCAGCACCATAGTATAATTGACCTTGCACACGTGGATGCGAAAAGAGACCTATAAGTCCTGTTTTGGTAGATCTGTACATCTTGAGGCATGACGCATCTCTTCTTTCCTTACCTATCCTTTCTCAGGGTGTGGAAACCTGGTTCTAGCACCCACCCATACTACTCCGGCTGAGACTTTGACCTGCACAAGTAGGTCACTGCCGAAAGGGGTAGTAGTATAGGGTTTTGTTGGAAAACTTTGAACTTCGAACCTGGGTCAGGACCCCTCGAGCCAACAAGCCTCTTCGAAAAAAGTAGGTTGAAATGAAAGAAATGAAAAATTTACAATATGATCAACATCGCCATGTGCATAAATATCACTTAAGCTTCTCATTTTAGGATTATCAGAATCCGACTCTCTTAAAGATGATGAACTACTACTACTTGATGAACTACTACGAGTTTTGTCTTGAACGTGTAATCTTTTAGTGCCCATCATAGATGTTTGATGTTCATCTAACATAATAGAAGGATTAGGACAGTTATTATTCTCCATTTCATTCTAATATTTTTCTTCTAGAAATTTCACATCTCGACTTATGACAAACTTCTTAGTTATAGGATTAAAAAAAATCTGTTCTTTAGACTGATCACTATACTCTATAAAGATATACTTTTTTCTCCTATCATCAAGCATCTTTCTTAATTTTTTTGGAACATGAGCCAAAGGAATACAACCAAATACTCGAAAGTGTGGAACAATTACCCTTTTTCCACTACATGCTTCTTCAGGTACAGAATTTTGAATAGTGGAAGTTGGCGATATATTCAAAATATATATCAAACATGCAACTGCTTCAGCCCAAAAATATTTAGATAAATTTCATGTTCTGTGTAGACTTCAAGCCATATTCATAATTTTCCGATTCTTACTTTCTGTGACTTTGTTCTGTTGTAGAGTATAACTGGTTGTCATCTGTTCCTTAATACCATATTGTTTACAAAAAATAGTGAATTCGTTAGATTCATACTCACCACCTTTATCAGACCTGAGAAATTTAATAAACTTTCCACTCTATTTTTTAGCCTCAACTTTGAACTCCTTGAACTTGGAAAATTTTTCGGATTTATATTTGGTTAAATACACCCAAATTTTCCTGCTAAAGTCATCAATAAAAGTAAGAAAATAGAGACTTCCAACAACTGATTTTTCTTGCATTCGAATACACAAATCTATATGCACTAACTCTAGTTGTTCTTTAGCTCTATAAGAGGTTGATGCAAAACTATCTCGCTTATGTTTACCCATTATAAAAAATTTACAGGAAGAGATATGGTCAAACAAGGTAGGTAAAAATTTTACCATATACTGTCTTTGGAACAAACTCATACTTTTGATAGGTAAATGACCATATCATGAAGGCCATAGATCAGAGTCATTTATCATTGAAACATTATGTGCATACAACTTCTCACTTTTCATTTGTAATTGATACAACTTGTTCTTTGTCTTATGAATCTTTGCAACAAGTGATTTATGTTGATTAGAAATATAACATCATAACCATGTGCATCTAACTGACCAACACTCAACAAATTATGCTTGAAATTTGGTACAAAATAAAAATCATAAATATTCTTCACAACATTTTGTTTGGTTAAGACAGGTACAACACCCTTTCTTGAAGCTTTAAACTAACGATCATCACACAAACCAATAGAAGAAATAAAGGATGTATCAAGATGTGAATACAAATCACTATGACCAGTCATATGAATACTACATCCATTGTCTACCAACCACTATAATTTTCGGCATTCATACTTATAGTGGCCATATTTTTTACAATAATGACATTGAATTTTTTATTTATCTATCCACCTATGACCATGATTAGTTGAGACTTCTCTTAATGTGATTGAGTTACCTATGATTTATCATCAAACCAAGACTATCCTCTTCCTTTTCCTCTCCTTCCTGGAAAACCCTTGCCTCTACCTCTATCCATGGAATATCTCAATTTCGAAGCATGCTCTAAAGTACTGACATCTAAATTAATTCTTGGTTCATGAGCCAATAAAGAACAAGTTAATTCTTCCACATAAAATTTTGTTCATTCTCTCGACTCAAAAATAGTAAATATCATGTGAATTTTTTTAGGCAAACTTCTAAGAACATTTTCAACAATTCTTTGATCTTCTAGTTCTTCACCATTCGTCCGAAGTTGATTAAAAACACCCATAACTTTAGTCATGAACTCAGTCATTTTAAGTGTTTCAAATTGTGTTATGAGAGTTTGTAATTTCACCATTTTTACTTTGTCATTACCTTGATAAGAAACCTTAAGTATATCCCATATTGATTTATAAGTCTTAGCACCAGTAATTTTAGGAAAAATAGAGTCATATAACGAATTTAAAATGCAGGACTTCGCTCTACTATCTTTCTATTTAAGTTTATCAATTTTTTCTCTTTAAGAAACACTCATTGTAGCAATTATATTTGTGCCAGGTTCTATGAACCCCATTTCTATAGTTTCCAAACAACGTAAACCTTATAAGCATGCTTTCATTTTTTTCTTTAAGAAACACTCATTGTAGCAATTATATTTGGGCCAGGTTTTGTGGACCCCATTTCTATAGTTTCAAAAAAATGTAAACCTTGTAAGCATTCTTTCATTTTAATGCTCCAAAAATCATAATTTTTCCCAATAAATAGAGGCGTAAGGATGGAAAACTGACTCGTCAAATCCATGTTTCAAGCAATCGAAAATTTGGCTCGAAACAACACCCAACAGGAAATAACAATAAAGCAGAAATACATATTAGGGGAATTTTGAGGTCTAAAATAGGACTCATAAGGAAATTATAAAATAATAGTAGAAATAATAAAATAATGTTTGATGACATCATCAAATTTTAGAGAGAAAAAAGAAAAAAATTACTTTTTCAACTATTATTTTCAACTTATCTCCCAAAGTTTTACTCAAATTTCAAGTGGGAGTACTCATTGGATGAAAAATTTAATTCCTCATCCAAGGAGTCCCCATGTTTCATACATTCGATGGGTCTTGCTACAAGAAAAATGAGAAATACATGAAAAACTTGATTGTAATCACGTTTTTTTATTTATTTCTCATTTCTCGTGTAACAAGGTCCATCAAAAGTATGCAACATGGGTACTCCTTGGATGAGGAATTAAATTTTGCATCCAATGAGTATTCCTGCTCAAAATTTGAGTAAAAAATTTGGGAGATAAGTTCAAAATACGAGTTCATAAAGTAGTTTTATTATTTTTTTTACTTTTTTTTATCTTTTTACCCTTTTACTTAAAAAATGGTGATTCATCACCCATTGTTGACATCATCATTTTGAATCCTACTCGTTCTTATAAAGTTTATTTTTGTTGTACATTTTTCTTAGGAGGCCCATTTTGGACCTCAAAATTCCCCTAATGCATCAAAATAGATAGTGTAGTGGGAGATAACACTTGCCACAATCTACGTGCTTAGCCTCAAGGGCATGTACAATATTCCTCTTAGACTCTAATCACCCCCTTATAGAAGAACACTACAAAGATAACACATTTCATAAACGAGAAGAACAACAACAAACTAATATCGTCAAAAAGATGGGAGACAAATTAATTATTTTGTAGCCCAGCAATTCTATACTTGGTATTCAATAGCCCTGCGATTTAGGGATTGCAATAAATGGCATTGCATTGATCACAGATCCAAAAATAAAAATCAGCAACACAGCTCCAAAAAGAAAATCCATGAATTCATGAATCATCTTTAAAATCCAAAAATGCATGATAGATTGAGCAACAACGGCAGGGGCTGTAAGAGAATCAAATTTAAAATGTAGCAATGCATGACTCCTATTCAGTAGTTGGAACATAACAGTGCCTTCACATATGGAGTGGGGTCCATTCTTCTCCCTCAACGACAGACTCCTCCTTTGACGACAGGCTAGTTTTTTTAGCACACGATGAATGATTTGTGGTGTGGCCAGTAACAACAAGAGGAACTAAACTGAGGGGCAACCAATTCTACACAGATCTAATCGTCACAACCAAGTTCCACAATGGATCTGATACCATGAAAGAATTAAAAAAAATAGCAGAACAAATTACTTAGAGCACACAAAAATAGTCTTGTTATGGAGAAAACTATATACACTCATGGACAGTTAGAACATAAATTGTTTAACTAAATTCTAAATAATTTTATTGAAACTAATTATAAACTATTGATTAATTATTTAACACCACCTACTAATTTAAATCATATTTCTAGCAGCTAACCAACCACATATTGTTTTCTATTCTTCTAGGTTTACCATCCTCTACAATCTGAAGGCACAAAGTACCTAGGAACTGGCCTGGACATAGATAAACATCAAACATGGTCAAGTGGTGAAGTGAAAGAGCAATGTGTGGTAGAAAATAAAGGTGTGGCAGTATGTAACACCCAGTGAATTAAAATTAATAGGCAACTAATAACATTCCAGCAGGGAAAAAAAAAGAGTTTGTTCAAAGCATATCATAAGAAATATGATATATCCCATTTAATATTATAAGAATAATGATAGAACTAATTCGATCATTGTCTCGATCATAAGAAATCTTGTTCTGAAACTTTGATTAAAACACACAAATTTTGTCACGAAAATTATGCAACTGTAATAAGACTTCAAATTTCATCCACCAATAATGTCGAAAATAAATAGTATTTAAATTTTAACTAGTATTTGTTGAAACTTTGGTTTAAAATGGGGTGATTCCTAAATTAATAAGCTATAAATGATGGGTCAACGATACTAGTGATCGCTATAGTTGTTGCACTGTAGGGACTAATATTTCAACTAAAATAATCAATTTAATTTTTTTTAGTAATATGGAACAAATCACGAAAAAAATAAAAATATGAATAAAATACCATAATAATCTACGCCTGAAAAGAAGTGTAATAGTTTTCTTGGATATGCCTTTTATACAATTTGAAACTAGGGAGAAGGATTCCCAGGTCAACGTACATATTGTTTCCAAACTACCACTATGGATAAGATATTTAGTTATTTGTTGAAACAGTTCATATCTCTTTAAGTGAAAAATCAAAATTGTGTGGTGAAAGTTTTAAATTCATTGAGAAAACTTATTATTAAATGTCTACCTAATTAAAAATATATATATATCTATAAAAAAAATTGGAAAATGAAACTACATTTTTTCCAAGAAATTAATTGGGAACAAAAATGAAAAATTTAACTAAAATTTTTCAAAATAACAACTAAAAATAAAATTATGATCAATTTCACTCATATTTCCACGTACAGCAACATATTTTTTTGTCATGTTTGAAAATACCACCTTGGACCATAACTAGACTTTGTTGATGGAGATCGAGACTAGTCATTACCGGTTAGACATAGAAAATATAATTCCTACTTGTCTTAGGTTTCATGCTTTATAAGTAGAGTAGTCTATTCCTATTCTTTAGGAGTTTTTTAGATTTACATGTTTCCTACATCAATGCGTTCTTGTGAAAACTACAAGATGTTTAATGAAAATATATTAATTTAAAAAACTATGGAAAATTTTACTAGTCTCTAATACAGGCAATGTAAAATATTTGGTTGCATTTTTGCAAAAATATTGAAATTTATAATAATTTTATAGAGTTCCTATAAGATGAGGGCCATTTTTAAGGTTAAATCATTTTATACTATAAATTTAGGGAAAATAATTTTTAGAAGAAATGAAAATTTGGAAAATTAGTCCACATGCTAATATTAGCATTTGAAACTCTCCTTGTAAATAAATCCAATTGTTTTACCAAAAAATGATCTCACTCAAAAATAAAAATTGATGGAAAAAATTAGCATGATAAATTTTATCTTCTTCGCCCCTCATCCATATAATTCCTTTATATATAACTAAGAAGTTAATTTTTACTATGAAATAATAAGGGCAAAGAAAAATAACTACTAATTAATAAATAACAATCATAATGTGCTAAGTAATTATTTTTCCTAGATCAGGCAGATCCACCCGAAGGGGTCACAACTCAGTGTCTACTCAGTGTCTTATTAGGAGAGCTTGATTTTTCCTCGATTGGGTGGATCCACCCAAAGGGGTCACAACTCAGTGTCTTATTAAGAGAGCCTTATTTTTCCTCGATTGGGCGGATCCACCCGAAGGGGTCACAACTCAGTGTCTACTGAATGTCTTATTAGGAGAGCTTAACCCAAATGGTTTCAAGGGGAATTGACCTTATTAATTCCCATTAGAAAGTTGTTTTAGCAAAAGGAACTAGACCAACTGAGCTAACCCTCAAGGCTATATACTAATAATTTATTTAAATAGAGATTGTAATTAATTAAAATAAAAATATATATATGGACTTTATTAGAAAATGGATGGATAGGTAATCTTACTAATAAAATAAATAATCACTTTTTTTTCTTTATAGTTGTATTTATTGTAAGAAAAAATGAAAACCTACAAAAAATAACTATGGAAATTTTGAGTGGGTACATGTATGTGATGTCATAAACCTTACTTTGTATTACAAGGTTTGTTGATACAATGAATTATTCATCCACTAATATATTTGGCTACATATTCTCGATTTTTTTTTTTATCTAGAGTGGATCATCATATTGTTTATGATCTATCTCAATACTTTATAATGGAAGAGATTATAGGAATTGGCTTTTACGGTCATGCTACTCATAGGTCCTTGTTTAGAAAAGTAGGAGCTAAAACCTTCCAAATCAATTATGAGGAACTAAATGACATTTTTTATGGTTTCATAATGGAAATATTCTACACATACACTAATATTGATTTACAAATTGACACCTTTCTAATTTGATGGAAATAGCCTCAATCAAATATTGTATCTGAATGTTGTGTCTCCCATATGTTGGCCTACATTATTGACCATGATCGTATAGTTGGATTCGATGTCGACCCCTGTTACTCACACATGGGGGGATATCCATGCAAGAATTTTCACAAGGATTATATGACATCAAAAACGTCATCACATTGAGGGTTCAAGAAACCAAACCTCTAATCCTATATGGTGATGAGGCTATGTTAAAAATCAAGATGCTTGGAGGAAAAGGGGTTCCATTATTTTTCCCTCTCCTTATTCCATAGTTGGGAAAAACATGCTGGAGTAGAATTTGTAGAGAATAAAACAAGATGAGGAGGATCTTGTAGTAGTCATTCAGGCCATAGTATTAAAAGTAAACTCTGTAGGAGTGTTTATTCCTCTGTTTGTGCATTTTTAAAATTCAAGCAAAGAGTAAGGAGGAGATGCCTCACCTTCTAGTTGATTTTTATCTCATATTGGGTTTCCTAGTTTAAATATTGAATTTATTTTCTTGGATGGTCCTTTATGTGCTAGGTTTAGGGTTATTTTCCATATATGACATAAAGGTATGTTATAGAGGATTACATGAATTGATGGAGTATGTTGGACTCTATTACAACTACAATGATTGGGTAAGACTACTCTAATATACCAATAGCATGCAAAGATATGGAATGGCCACAAATTATATACAAGTAAACTAAAATGATGAAAATTAAGCACAACTATGTATATTTATAGAAGGACATAATCAATAGGGAATATTGTAGGGTTTATAAATAATACACAACCCATCACCAAAAATATAGTAATCTAAGGAAATAAATCTAGATAATCTAACATTTTAAAATAATATAAGATTTTTTGTGATGAAATATTTTGGAAGATATACATAATAGTTTAAAGATAATATTGGCATTAGAGTGATTTCATTTGGTGTACTTTTGGGAACTTTTAAGATGTGGGAATTGGATTAGAAAAAGGTTGTAAAACACTATCCATAGCAGATGAGTTTGTTCAGAAAAACCATTGAGGTCATGAAAAAGAGAGATTTATGGGGCTATATTACTAAGTTAGGAGAAAATAAACACACATAAAGGAATTTAAGAGAAAAGCATAAGAACGAGTAGACAAGTTATTGTAGCCTTACTTTGTCATGGTCCTTATTTAAAATGGAAGTGAAAGTGGATATTAATCCAGACCAAGGTGATATCAATTAATTGAATTCGAATCATTGGATGCAATTTTTATAGGTTTATTTTAGTGTCCTCCATATATAAGAATAGAATATTTTTTTTTTCCAAACTAAAGTTAGAGGATGATGCATTAACCAAGAACCAAATGCACACATAGTCACATAGATTTGAGGGAAATATATTATTTAATAAGTGTTAGTATATCAATACCCTGATTAAATCTCATTTCTAGTCTATTGGATATGTATATGACCAATATATACATGGCAACTACTTCGAGAAAATTTAGGTGAAAATTGTGAAAGAGTATATCACTGAATTTAATAATTTGGTTATCATGTCGGTATCTCTCCAAAGAACCCAAATATAATCTTGAAATATTCTTGGGGTATACATAGTCATTTTCAAAAGAAAGTGGTGATCTTCAGGGCTAGGATAGTTTATGGGTCTTGTGTGAAAGCGTGTTATCTATAAAATATAGGGAAAAAAATGAAATTCAAGTTGTTCCAAGTAGAAAGAGAAACCAAGGCACTTAGAAGAAGGGAAAGAAGAAGTGGAAAGAAAATTCAAGAATATGATATCCACTACACAATTGTGAAATGTTAAAAGTAAAAACAACAACCATTGTAATATTGACTGTCACACTGAATTTTTTTTTGGAAAGTATGTTGAGATATTAACCACAAGAATCATAAGATAGATTGCAAAAAGAAGCAAATTCTAGTGATAGATTGAAGTAATTGAGAAGAAAGAAACTCATATGTGGATGAGAAAAATTCTTTGACTTCAATGAAAAAAGGGTTGAATCTAAGTATCCCTCATTATAAGGAAGAGAACATGATGATTTTTTTCCATATCAAGATACAAATGAAGAATTCGAAGGAATATGCCATATTCTATGTTGATTCAGGGGATAATACCATAGCAACTAAACTATTCATTAAGCGTGATTTGGAGGATCAAAATCATCTAAGTCAATACCCATTTGGGTTGGTGAAAGACGACAAAATGACAAAGGTAAAAAAAATACTGTAACATCAAATTTATTGTTAATGGATAGCTTATTCATGAATTTTTTTAAGAATTAATACCCCTTAATGTGTGTGGTGTAGCATTTGGAATGTCCAACATATAGTAATGATGCAATATTGATGTGGAGAGAAACCAATTAATCGTAATCAAGAATGGGAAATCCTAAATCATAAATTCAGATAAAGGTAAAGATAAGAATTTGATTAGTTGCAGTAAGAAATGTGTTAATTTTCTTAAGAGAGAATCATCGTGGTGATTGATAAATAAGGGAAAATTCATTCTTGGGAGGATTTACTAAAGAGACAAAAAAATAGTTGGAGGATTTGTTACAAGCATATAGAGGAGTGTTTTAGGAGTTGGAGTGTCTACCACCAAGAAGGGGAATGGAGAATGGGTTACAATTTCTTTCTAAAACCCCAGTACTGAATATTTTGATATATATATAGTTTATTATGAAAGCAGATGAAGTCAAGACATAGATACATCAACTGTTAGAGTAGGGAGTAATTCAACCAAGAATTAGACCTTAAGGGTAACCAATCACGTTCATTCCTAGAAAGGATCATAACTATAAGATGTGTATCTACTATGGGGATTTGAATAATATTATAGGGGTTCGAGTAGCATGATTTGTTGGAACAATTGTAACATATTATGGACTTCACCAAGTTGGATCTAAAATCAAGATACCACTAGGTACATGTCAAAGAAGAAGACTGTGAGAATAAATCCTTCAAGACAAGGATAGGTTTGTATGAATGGTTGATGATTCCATTCAATTTGAGAAACATGATATCTACAATTATAATACTCACAAATAGTTTATTTACCCAAATTTAGCCATTTTTTATAGTGTATTTGGATGATATATTGGTTTATAGCTCTATGTAATGAGCACATATCACATCTCATGCATGGTTAAATACTCTAAAGAAACACGAAAGGTTCAATAACCTCAAGAAATGTTAATTTTCTTGGAAATCATTGGTGAATATTATATATTTGATCAGTGGATGGGAACTTAAAATATATGTTACAAATAGGAAGGACATCATAAAATTTTTAGTTCCTACAAATGTCACTAAATTTCATATCCTTTTTGGGGAAAAACATTACTTGTCCAAGTTTGCAGCATAATTTTTAGTGGTTGTTGCATAACTCCAAAACATAACAGTGAGTTGCAAGAGTTTCTAGTGGGGAAATAACTACAAAAAATTGATGAGCTAAAGTAGAAGATCATTAAAATATCATTCCTGCATTACCACACTTATAGGATATTTTTGAATTGGAGAGAGTTGCATGTGGGTATGACATGGGAAAAATATTAGTGCAAGGAGGTAAGTCTGCATTGTAGAGTTTGAAAATGATTCATGGATGAGTCTTAAACTACCCTACCCATGAAAAGGAACTTTGTGCCATAGAAAAATTTGTTAAGAAGTGGAAGTTCTATTTAGTGGGAAAGGAAATCATCATGCACACAAAGCACCAATCACTATTGTATTGGCAGGAAAAGTATAAGATTCAACAGACGATACATTACATGTGTATGGGTATACAAAAGTAGTCAATAGATTTTTTTGTAGCTTTTGAGGGATTACAATTAGAAGAACCTAAAATGATGGGACGAAAATGTTATTTACATTCAACATTTTTATAACATAGTAGTCCACACTTTTACAAGTAAGTGATATGGACATCAGGTAGGAGTGGCAGAGACATCATCAGATATGCATTGAATGTAGAGAATTTTTTTAAAAAGGGTTAAGTAGTTGTATTTCCATCTATAGGGTACATTGAAAATGTCACTGGAAAAGAACAAGGCTCGATATGACCAATATAAAGTAGAGAAATCAGTTAAAGTTGAAAAAATATTATGGTTACAAATAACTAAGAAAATATTATAGGGTATTGGTATGAAGATAAATTCTCGTGATATGGTACTTTGAAGTATTAGGGATGGTTGGAGATAATTCCAATAGATTCAGTGTGTCCCCATATGTGAACACTTAATAGGAAATTTGTAGAATTCGATTTGTGAATGAATCACACTCCTGGTCTCAATGATATTTATACACAAAACTAAAATCATGGTTTTTCATTACCATCCATGATTATTAATTGTTGATATCATGGGTTATGTACTTAATTGTGTGTTATTTTTTCAAGGGCATAATGGCTTCAATGTACGTTGTGTGGCAAGTTTCGATTAAAAAAATATATGTGTTCCAATATAATCAAGGTACAGTATATGAATTACACTGATTGAAATGCACACCACACAAATTTTGTATCACAATTCTAATGCAAAAATCTACATTGAGACATATGAATGAAAGGTCCCCAAAAGAATTTGATGTCCGATGGGGACTTTGTTGCAAATTATTACAGGTCCAATTTTCCACAATCTCTAAGAATCACATGATGAAATTTAAAATATTATCATATTAGGGTGGTGAAATGATGAGGAGATGCTAAAATACACACTCCAAATGAAACCCCTTGACCTCAGATCCACTTTAATGATTTATAATAATTATTTGGTTACGCTTTGAAATTTTTTATTTTTTATTTTCATATTATGAAACTTATCGTTGGTTTTGTTCTTGATTCTAGGAATCATGAATCTTGGTCAGAGTATGGATATCATGAAATCAGCCTCATCACTCATGAATAAATAGGGTTGAATGCAATATATCTCACTGATTTCCACCAAATTTTCCCACTAAAAGGAGATGTGTCATAAAGGATTAAAAAATTGCTTTGAATAGTTACACAAACAATGCATATGAGAAGATTGTCAAATTGTCTTAGGAATAAGAATAGGAAAAATCTAACACACATTCCCAACATGAAAGATGTCAATGTTGAATCCTCCAATCAGTGATGAATAACAAGAAAATATTCCTTATCTTGAACAAAATCCATCAATTTCCAGGCCAAATGAAACATCAACGATGATTTGAATAAAAAACTTAATTTACGAATTTTTATTGCTGTGTTGCTCAAATTTTGGGAAAATGGTTACATTTTTTGAAATGATCGACAGAAAAAGGGAGAGAGGGAGGTGTTCTACATTTTATTTAAAGAGATATTATGTAACACCCTACTCCTACATATACCCAAGTAATCAACCAACCAGGGTAAACATGTGACGAAGAGTATTATGATCTGATTCAACATACTATGTGACCTTAAGCAAGTGGAATCAATGGAAGCACATCAAACAAACCTTCCATATTAGCAACAGAACTCCTAAGAGCCAACCCAACCACTCAGGTATCTAGTCCATAGGTCCCATTGATATTTTATACTATTTAACCCCAAGACTGTCCCTTTATATGGGAAAGGGTGCATCTGGGAGGATTTGTACACTCCCATAACATAGACATGTGTGCATCCAGGGACTTTTTCCTAGATACATGTGCTTGCGTCAGTGGTGTTTGAGCAACTTTTTCAGGTCCAGACACCAAGTCACAGCCTAGAACACAATTACAAGTTCATAAATGAAATATAATAGTGGAATTATTATGCACAAGAAAATAGTTGAAAAGGGACTTGAATGGACCCCTACTAGGCATGATAGGAATTTCATCAAACACATCACAAATAATTAATTTACAGGTTTAAATAATATATATGAGCATAGGGGTCTCATACTCATCTGAGAATCACTAAGAAGCATTGTTACCTCATCACAATAACTGCATTTTCATCTATTTAGGCATAGATACATTGTTAATTCATTTACGTATCAAAAGACGATGAGATCCATACATCATCACCATCATAAAACATATTCAAAACCATCGTATAAACAATATAAATGACAAGCACATAATAGCCATATAAGACACATAATAAGAATCATATTTACCCATCAATACAATAGTAAAAGAGCTCTTATTCTCATAAGAAAAATACAACCAAGTTTCATACTTTCACGTTCCACCCGACCATCGACATGGATGATCCAAATATCTCTTTAGTCAGTCACCCCCATTACATATTCCAAGCATGAATATGGGATCTCTTAAATAAAATCCATATAAGCCAAACCAGGGCTTCTAGAGGCCAAATCACCCTAGCCCTCAACCATTGATTCCACCTCACGATTAGACATCAAAACCATCACCAGATTGGTCTCCAACCAAGCTATCTAGGGATCTAGAGAATTTTCACAACTAAGGCTCTAAGACTAGTAACTCGACCCACCTAGGGCTCCCGAAGAAATTGTCCAACCAAGGCTCCAACAACTAGTTTCTTAACCCATAACTAAAGGAACATCATAACCAATCATAAAATGAAACAATGAAATGAACCCACGAAAAAAAAAAGTCCAATCCCCCCTAAATGTGTGTGTATCTCACACACACACACACGCAGATACCAAAACTAGTGAAGAAAACAAACATGCATCTTGGTACCTGCAATCAAAACCCACTATAGTTGTTGATCCCAATGTCCTATTGTGATTTCCTTCTCTTCCTTTTCTTTCTTACTCCAAATATCCAAGTATGCCACACACTCCAAGAGTTCTCCAAGAAACTCTAAGTGTCCAAGAGTATGAGAGAGAGAAAGAATAATGACATCTCCAAAACTACACTGAACAAAAGCCATGAAATAATCATCATAATCATTTTTATTAATGAGGCCTCTCTTTTCTCCTTTTTCCATTATTCTCCTTCATTTTCGTCCTCACATGAAACCTGTGAACTTTCACCTTCCTTTTCTCCTATTTTCCATTATTTCCATAAAGAAATGCTAATAAATTCCACTTTTCTTTCCAAAGTCTTTGTCATTTCCTTTTCCATTTTCCATAGCCATAATAAACCATATGAAAAACTTCACTAGGATGTTTTTTCCCAAAATTAATCTTCGAATACGTGTCCCATGACCCTGGTTATTATTTTTCCTTTATTAACTTTTATTATGGAGAATTTTTAGCAAGGCTATTATAGAACCCTCCCCTTTGGGGGAACAATGTCCTCAGTGTTCATTGACACCTACAACCAGCAAGATTCTTGTAATCAAAACATAATTCCCATGGATCTTTAACTTTGCTCGTTGCAATATTTAAATTATCAACCTGCTGAGAAGAAAAAGAACATGACAACATAACAAATTTAACATCATAATGACATAACACCCATACCGCTTATTGGAGCTTTATAACATAACTCATTGTGGTATTTACATCCATACACATATATACATATACCAAAACAACTTCCAAAACTTATGCCAAAAAATTTGCTCAACAAACGAATGAGGAAGGATACATAACCACATATGATCTGTCATCTTCCGTGTAGCTTCATTGGGCCCAAAGTGCTTCCATTTCACTTTAACCTTCTCGATTTCTTGATTTCGGAGCATGTAAAGTGTCTTTATCTACAAAATGCACTGAAATTCTGGCTGGAATTCTCCAGCTGGAATTCTCCGTCTAGCTCCACCTGCAATAAAAGATGGTCAATCACATGATCCACATAGTTGACATATTTATTAAGAAATGAAACATCGAAAACATCATGGAATTTCACTTTTAGAGGCAGTACAATTTGATAAGATACTGGTCCAATCCTCTCAATGATCTTGAAAGGTCCACAAAATCGAGGTGTCGTCTCGGCACATGATCCAATCCACAAGGAGGTCCGCTTTTACTTTATGTCCATGTAGACCTATTCCAATTTGCATAACTCTTCTACCTATCATGTGATTCCTTTAGATTATTCTTCATTACCGATATTTCCTGTTCCATCTCTACCAACATGTCCGTTCCAATCAACACCATGTTAACTAGATTACTCCAACTGATGGGAGTATTTCAACTTTACCCATACAATGCCTCAAAAAGAACCATCCTCGAATATTCTTGATACCCATTATTGTAAGCGAACTCTACTAGTGGAATATAATCTTCCCACTTTCACTTTTTATGCATCACATACATCCTCAACATGTCCTCTAATGTCCTATTGGTCCTCCTTATCTGTCTATCTGTCTACAGATGATAAGTTGTACTGAAGGCCAACTTTTTGCCAAAACCTGCGAACAAATCCTTTGAAAACTTGGAAATGATATTCACATCCCTATCTGACAAAATATTTTTTGGAGCACCATACAATCTGACCACATCTATGATGAATACATGTGCTATATCACTAGCTGAGAATGTAGACTTCACTGGAATGAAGTGCGCCACCTTTGTTAACTTGTCAATAAAAACCATGATAGAATTGTGTTGTCTCGATGAATTGGGAAAATATGTGATAAATTCCATGGAAATGACCTCCCATTCCATTTTTGAATCAAAATTGGTTGTAATAGTCCACCTTGATGCTTACACTCTGCCTTAACATGTAGAAGCTCCAAGCACCTAGCCACAAACTTTGCTACATATCTCGTAAAATTCGTTCAATATTAAAACCTATCAAGTTCTATCAATCTCTTCTGATAACCTGGGTGACCTGAATATGGTTTCACATGAAACTTTCTCACTATCACATACTTGAGCTCACTAGTGTCTCACTCATATATATTATCTTCAAACCTGACCGATCCATGTGTCTTGAGATGATAGTCCACATCCTGTACACTTGCATCGGTACCTATACCTTTACCTATACCTATACCACTACCTATACCTATACCACTACCTTTACCTATACCTATACTCTACTGCAACATGTGCATAATCGCCATATACCTTTCATCGTGTTAACCTTCTTGCAAGATCTTATCTAATAAATCTGTCCCATAGGAGCTCATGGATGCTCTGTTATTCACCTGTTTCTTCCCGGTAAGAGCATTTGCAAACTTGTTCTCTTTACCTTTAATATACCTGATCTAAAAATCAAACTCACTAATCATAGCTATCCATCTATCTTGCCCAACATTCAGGTTCATATAGTTAAACAAATATCTCAACCTACTGTGATCACTCATCAATAAAAACCTCCTACCAAGAAGGTAGTGCCTCCACATCTTCAATGAATGTATGATTGATTCCAACTCAAGATAATGTGTCAGATTGTTTTTCTTGTGGCCATTTAGTTTATGTTAGTCATAACATACCACATGCCCATCCCACATAACAACTTCACCAAGTCCTCTCTTGAAAGCGCTTATACATACTAAAAACTCTTTTTCGAGATCTACGATCTTTAAGACTGGAGCATGTGTCAAAAACTTCTTAAGCTACTCAAAAATGACATCACACTCCTCCTTCCATTGAAACATATTTCCTTTCCTTTGCAATGATGTAATATATGAGAAGCTCCTGATGAACCTCATTTAAAAAACTGCCAATCCCATGAAATATCTCACCTCATCCAGATTCCTAGGATCTACCCACTCCATGAAGGCCCTTATCTTTTATGGATCTACAACAATTCCCTCTTTGGAAACAACATTTCCCAAGGAATGTACCAATGTATGAAATCAATTGCATTTCCTAAGGTTAGTATACAACTGATGCTCTGTCAAAAATCTCAACATTGCCGCTAAATTCTTGGCACGCTCTTCCCCATTTTTAGAATACACCAATATGTCATCAATGAGCACAATAAAAAACTTGTCCAAGTAAGGATGCAACGCAATACTCATCAAACACATAAATTTATTGGACTAGTAGTCAAACTGAAAGGAAGTAATAAAAACTCATAATTTCCATACCTACTCTGGAAGGTTGTCTTGTGAATTTCATATTCTTTAATGCATATGTGATGATATCCTGATCTCAGATCAATCTTCGAGAACACTGTCGCTCCCTTCAACTAATCAAAAAAATCATCAATCGTTGGAAACATGTATCTATTCTTTATGGTCACTTTGTTCAACTGCATCTAATCAATGCATAGTAAGAGAGTAGCATTTTTCTTCTTCATAGACAATACTAGTGTTCCCCATGGTGATACACTTGGACTAATATATCCCTTGTCTAAAATTTTCTTTAACTGTAACTTAAACTCTACCAACTCCAATTTTCACATCTTATAAGGTTCATTCGATGATGACGTTGTCCCTGATACCAACAGAATAGAAAATTATACTTCCTTGTGGGGTGACAACTATGAAATATCTACATGAAATACATCCTCAAATTGTTGTAGAACTGGGTACCTGCTCAAAAAATATGCACCCTCAACTTCCTTACCTTTATCACTAGAAATGTGCACTATAAATAACATACCGACTTTCCTGTGACTATGCTTGGCTTGCATACTTGTAGCCATCCTAACTATTTTGGATTTCTTCTTTCCCTGTAAGACTCTTTGTTCCCTATGGTCATCCAAGCACTCAATAACCTTGTCATAAACATATAAATTGGTCTTCTGAAGGTATAGCCAGTCCATGCCCAATACCATACTATATGACCCCAACAAAAATATGTTCAAGTGCGTTGTTGTAGATATTCCATTCAACTAAAATGCACAAGCTATTACCTAATGATGAACTATTTTCTTCCTACATGTATCCAACTACACTAACTAATATTCTGAATTAACGACATTTATCCACCAAGTCAAGACTAACATAGTTATAACTAGATCCATGTTCAATAAAAATAGAAACAACTTGATCAAAAAGCTTACCATTCATCTAGATAATATATGCCTCATGATCTGCCTTCCTGTTATCCAGCACTGCATAGATCCTTGGAATACTATGTCAAGCATCTCCCATTTTTTGTGCCTCATGTGCACTATATATTTTTGGTCTACCACCTTGATGCTGTGTACAATATCCCCTACGGTGATCTCCCTCACAATTCCAACACTACACGAGCTCCCTATTTTCATTCTTATTCTTCTTCTCCAACCGAAGTCCCTGTCCTCTGCTAGATGCATTGAACTTCTTAGGTGGTGCAACATTCTCTTTTTTACCTGTATCCTGAGGTATTTATCCCTTATTTTATAATTTTCCTTTGTTCCTTGCATTGTCTTTCCAGTCCGGATTAGTCTCAAATTTGCTCTTTTATTTCTCATAACAATGCTTTAGTTTCTGATTGTCATCCTCCAATGATCTAGGCTCATAAAATTGAAACCAATCTTTGAATGCTATTGCAAACCCACTAATGAATCTCTAAATATTTTCGCTCTCCTCCTTGAGGTAAGGCACATATCTTAATGACTCCAAGAACCTACTAGTGTACTCCTCATCAGTCATAAATCCCATATTTAGCTCATAAAACTCTTTTTCCCTGTCATCATAGTATCTTTCGGATAGATATTACTTCCATAATAGCCTCTCGAACTCAGTCCAAGTCATCTCCTCCTCATAAATATCTCTAAAGTTCTTTAGATATTACCACCAAATATATTTTTTACCTTTGAGGCTAAATGTAGTTATTCTGGCTTTCATGTTTTGCGATTAATCATGCAACCTAAAGAACATCCTCATACCAAGGAACCATGCTTCTATATCTTGTGGTTTCTTCATCTCTCCATCAAATTTAGGTGTTTTTTCTTTCATAAACTCATCCTACAAATATCCCATGTCACTCCCCTTTTAAGGATGATAATCATGATAATCATGATTCGTGTCAAAACCAAAACTAGAATAGTACATGTCTCTGTCACCTCTCATATCTGGAGTGTCCAAAATCCTCCTAGATATACTCATGCCATATCTATCTAACCTATGACCATGAGGAGGCCTACTGATATATACCCCATTAGTCCCATCCTCCTATCCATATCTCATCCGAATTGGCCCCTATTTTTGTAACTATGAAAAAATTTGAAGGATTACTGCATTAACCTCTACTTTCTTTTCCTGTACCTGTATGATTATGTTATTATCCTTTTTACAAATCCTTATTTATTTATTCAAATTTCTCAGTGTGTATTCCATGTCAGAAGAGTTCCCAACACCATGGTACTCATCTGATTCATAGGGCGAATCTGTGTAGTCTACCATCTTGCTATTCATCTTTGATTTCTTTCCTACAATGCATAATATGTCAGCTAGACCAAATCATAATAAACCAACATACCTTAGCATAAGTCAGGGAGGATATCTCATCTAAAATATAAACGAATCAACGTAATGCATGTATATATATAACCATATCAACATATAGACATATAACATAGAGGTATATCAACAAATAAACACCATTCTAGCTAGAGTCTGGTCATCAATGGATGACCATATCAGTACACATCCTATGACCTCATGCATGACAACGTCAACCATACCAATGTACACATACAATATACATGCATAAAAAACATGTAACCAAGCATATATGTAAAACACATGTAGAAAAATTTAACAACATGTAACCAAGCAAACACAAATGATGACACATTCCACAATAACAACATCCTAATCCACATGGAAACATCAACACAGTTATTACCAACACCAAGAATATGCATCAAGAATATGGACCACAAGGATGATTAATTCATGTGCAACTGACATGAATGCTGGACCAGAGACACACTACCCATCTATTCCAAGGGATGAACAATGCTTTGATAGCACTTTGCAATAGCATCCTCTCACATCTACCCAAGTAACCGACCAACCAGGCTAAACATGTGAAGAAAAGTTACTATGATCTGATTGAACCTCTTAGGTGACCTTAAGGAAGTGGAATCGAAGGAAACAAATCAAAAAAACCTTCCACATCATCAAAAAAACTCCCAAGAGACAACCCAACCACTCAAGTATCCAACCCCTGGGTCACATTGATATTTTAGTCTATTTAAACCCCTAACCCTGCCTTGATATGGGAAAGGGTGCATCTGGGAGGCTCTGAATACTCCCACAACTTTGAAATTATTGCGTCCAGGGACTTTTTCCCACATACCTGTGTTAACTTCCTCTATATTTGAGCCACTTTTTAAGGCTGAGAGCTCAAGTCACTGACCATAACTCAATGAAAAGTTTATAAATGAAATATAATAGTTAAATGATGATGCACAAGAAAAAAATTGAACAAGGACATGACTGGACCCCTACTAGCCATGAAATGAATTTTGTCAAACATATCAAAAATATGTAATCTGCAAGTTTAAATAACATATATGAGAATAAGGCTCTCATACTTATCTAAGAGTTGCTAAGAAGCATTGTTGCCTCATCACATTAAGTCCATTATCATCTATTTAGGCATAGATACATTGCTCATTAATTTATGAATCAAAACATGATGAGAGAAATACATCATCACACTTATAAAACACATTCATAACTAGCATATAAAAAATAGAAATCACAAGCACATAACAACCATATAAGCCACACAATAACAAGCATATTCACCCATCAATACAAGAGGAAAAGATCTCTTTTTTCCATAATCAAAATGAAACCAAATTTGGGACTTCCACATTCCACCTGACCATAGACATGATTGGTCCAAATCTCTCTTCAACTAGTCACCGTCGTGCGATATTCCAAGCATGGATGTGGGATATCATAAACCAAATCCATTAAAACCAAACCAGGGCTACCCGAGTAAAAATCACCTCTACCCTCAGCCAGTGATTCCACCTCATGGTCAAACATAACAATCATCACCATATTGGTCTCCACCCAAGCTGTCTGGAGCCCCAGAGCATTTGTTTCAACCAAGGATCGAGGTCTAGTAACTCAATCCATAGCTGATGTCAGTCTCCAGAATGTTTTTCCATCAAAGGCTCCATTACTAGTAACTATACCCACCTAGTACTCTACAACATTCTTCCAACAAAGTCTCTAGGACTGGTAACTCAACCCAAGTTGTTTCATGGATTTAGAGCATTTTTCCAACCAAGGCAACAAGAACTAGTAACACAACCCACACCTAAATGAACATCAATCGCAACCAAAAAAAGATAATGAAATGAAACCAAAACACCATGGCTATCTAGGAAATGGAAAGGTTACTCAAATCCCCTATAAATCTAGGCAATCCTCCATGCCAATGACAGATCATGACCAAAAAACCATGTGCATAAAACACGCATTCCAAAACTAGTGAGGAAAACCTACACGCAACTCAGTTCTTACAATCAAAACCTGTTGTATCTATTCATCCTGATGTCCTCTTGCACTTTCTTGCTCTTGCTTTTACTTCTTGCTCCAAATATCCAAGTATTCCACACTCTCCAAGTGTGCTCCAAGAAACTCTAAGTGTCCAAGAGTCTAAGAGAGAGAGAGAGAGAGCGAATAATGCGATGTCCAAAAATAGACTTAGGAAAAGACATGAACTGATCTTTAGAAGCCTTTTTATTCATGAGGCCTTCATTTTCTTCAGTATCCATCATTTTCATTAATTTTCCTCCTCACATGCAACCTGTGACCTTTCACCTCCCTTTTCTCCTATTTTCCATCATTTTCATAATTAAATTCCAGTAAATGCCATTCTGCCTTTCCAAAGCCTTTTCCATTTCCTTTTCCAATTTCCAAAGCCATAATAAACCATATGAACACCCACAATAGGATTTGTTTTCCCAACATCTAGCTTGGAATATTTTTTCCATGACGTTGGTTATTATGTTTCCTATATTAACTTTTATTATAGGGAATTTTCATGAGGGTTGTTATAGGCTGAGCTCTAACTAAAGATATTTTAGAATCGAGGAAAGAGAGGTACTGGGGAGAATATCGATAGAGCGGAAACAATTTCACTTTTGTATTATGTTTCTCTACAAATCAATAGCTTGAGAGAGGAATGACGATGTGATTTCTAGTAGATTTTTAGAACTAAGTTTTTCACTATTGTAAATAACATCTCATGATTTTTTGGAGAGAATTTTATAAGAATTTTCAGAGTTGTAATGTAATTTTTTTCATCGTTACATTTCTGTAGGAGTTTTTAGTTCTTTTGAAACTTTGTTTTTTCATATTGTGTTCATTTTATGACATATGTCAGTATAAATATTGGATCTTGGAACTATTTTCATGTTCTTTCACTTTATATTAATTGTTATATAGCTACCTTTTCAAAAACATAATTCAGTGTGAAACAATGAAGGGATTCATGGAGTTAATTTGAAATAGTTGAATAACTATTTATTCTACTCATGACGATTTTTTCTCATTTTATCTTATGTTGATCTAAGGAACTATTTTTTTTTCTCAATATGAATTTTATAGTGAATCTATTGTGTAACAATGATTGTTGGTATGCACATGAGTTGTTTGTAACTTCTATCTGTTGGAAACTTTCATTATTCATCTTCTTGAACAAGTTGTTAATCTTCAAACTACTTTGTTCATATATAAGCTTATATTAATCCCCTATCCAAATCACAATCCCTTTCCCTTTCTTATAAAATATCTTTTCTCTTGATTAGGAGTAAGTATTTCCTACTCATATTCAATATAGTTTTACCTTTCATTCACTTGCATTGTAAAATAAAATCACATCTAGATTTCCATTTTTTCTTTGCATAGAAGTCCTCTATCATAGAGAAAGAAACCTTTGTGTCTTGATGAAGCCTGCAAATCGATCAATTCCATTAAAGTATCTAAACCTTCTTCTAAACCATTCAATATCAACCAAAGTACTTATGTATTTTTGCATGTATTTAGGATCTTTAACATATTTTGACATTTTAGAGATATTTGATATTTTTCTTTTGCAACATTCAATTGTATAATTGTTTTAAATTAGAACTAATAGTATATACTTTTTACATAGATTAATGTTGTATAGGATATATTATTTTACAATTGTGGCATGGTTATATGTTGGTGTAACAATATGAAATATTGTTGATATATTATCATAGTACTATATCAAATCCTATGCATGTTTTATATTAATGGAGTAGCCATTTATATTAGAATAACAATATTCTTTAAGATTAACATGTAAATTTATAAAATATTAGTATAGTGATAGCATAGTGTTATGCATTATAAATATTACATATTTCATTGGATTTATTATTATTGCATAGTTAGATATATGTATAGTTTAGTTAGTTAGAATTGTATTATAGGTTATCTTAGATTTATATTATATTTAGACTGTTGATACATAGTCACATACAATATTAGGTAATACCAATATAATATTATAACATAGGATATACTACTATAGGTATCCCATTGGTTTTATATTAGCATATAGTAGTATCTAACACAACATTAGTATTAGGGTAGTAATAACATTTATGTAACATAATATCACATAGGATTGACATTTACTGTTATCTTCACATATGATAAGTAGGATTAGGTTATATTAACACTTATTTTAGGATAGGTTAACCTTAAGCTAGTATTAGGTGACAGGGTATCTTGAGCTAATAGAACCAGTTGAAACCAACATCCCAAATAGAAAAGAGTTTGTTTCGACACCCTCATCAGGTGGTCTCCTTATTGTTGATGGAGGTCATTTTTGGCCATCAACACTAGTGAAGGGGTGTACCGAGTAGCATGTCAGGAGGATATCAATTCATTGCCATCAATGAGTAGCAATGCATGAGGTTTTTCTTACAAATGATAAAGGGGGATATTGTCAGGAATAATGTTGTCATTGATAACAACTAGTTCCATTGATGTCAAATGTGATAGCTAAGGAATTAATAGCATCATTCATGAATCCAAGGAATTAGAATGATAGTATGATCTCTTACATTTTTTCATCACATAAATCCAAAATTACCTGAATTTTATTATGTTTTAGTCAAATTGATGATTCTCAAATGAATCCATGGATGGAATAGTTGGATATTCCTCTCTAATACCTTTTCAATTGTATATCACATTTCAAAAATATGCTCGTAGATGAGAACTTATGATCATTTGAATTTCATAGCTATAATGATTACTAAAACACCAAATCTATTTGAAAATAACCAAATTCGTTGAAGATCACACATGTTGAGGGAAAATCCGAACATTGGAAATTAACTAACAACTTTAGGCACATGGACATATGCCCTAGTTAACATAGTTAAACATCATGCATCTTTCAAACTCATATGAAAATGGTCAAAAATATGTATAGTGGATGGTAAGCAGAGATGCATGATGTTTAACCCCCCACCAGACTAATGAATAAGTACACATTGTTTATCCGATCTTAGAAATGAACTCAAAAAAATACATCTACAACCATAAATATAGAGATGCACTAGAAATAACATCTTATTTTATTAATATCATAGAAGTGAAATATGCTTATAGACAAAATGAAAATAATGTAGATCGATTGATGGTAGCTTATCTCTGAGAAAAGATGTGGCAGCTACCTTCCTATGAACTATGTTACAATGACGCTCAAGGGCCTTTTTATTATTAAACAACAAGGGAAAACACTAAAAAACCGAAACCCTAACTGAAGGAGATGGAATGCCAAAAGTTTGTGGGTATCGTTGGGGTTAGCTAGGAAGCCAACTTCCCCGGGTCATAACTTCGTCATATTATCTCTATTTGGCACGTACGATACCTTGTTGGAAATATATCTCTGAGTAATACATGATTTGTTGCAAGCCCTTTCCTATGGCTATTGTCCTTCTGTAGACCTAAAAACATGTTGTTTAGTGGGTCAAAATTGTTCTGGAACTTCACAACCCGAAAAACTGCTTAAAATAGTAAATTCTGTTATAAACAAGGAAATTAATGAATTTGACTTTAGGTCTAGGTGGAATAGGTGGTTGGCCACCAATATCATCCTAGATCAGTCGTCCCCCCTTTGGAGGCAATGGTACCCATTGCATGTGGAGCCTCCATGAGGTGGGTAAACTTCTCTTGAACTTGGTACCTACTGAACTACTTGCCTTGGTGAAGTAGCTAGCCTGCTTTGAAAACTTGATATAGTTGGATACTTTTCTATTTTTTGTTATTTATTTGTGTGTTCATTATCCGATCATTTGTGGCACGTTCCATGTATTTTGGGTTTAACTCTGTTGTGATTTCTTCTGCAATGTTAGATGTGTTCACTAATGGTGGAAAGTATGACTTGAGGTAATCGAGATTGAACACTGGGTGGAGGTCAAGGAATGGTGTAATGTTGAGCTCAAAATAATTGTCCCCTACAACATTGGTGATGGTGTACACCCCATATGAGAGTAGCCGAAGCTTACGGTGGCGCTCAACAAGGTGCTCCTTCTACAAATGTAGCCAAACATTGTTTCCAACCTGGAAGTTGTTTGGCATCTGATGTCGATCATCTAGTTGCTTATAATTAGCATTGGACTTGTCCAATATCTCATGGAAATTGTGGAATATGTGCTAAAGTCACTCAGTTAAGTTTTTAGCCCCATCAGCTTCATACTGGACATGGGTCGAAGCTACATAAGTAGCTGCAAATGGTATGGCCACATCAATGGGACATAATGGCTGGAATCCCATCCCCACCTAAAAGGGGATCTAACCAGTTGAGATATGGAGAGATCTTTTGTATTTTTTATAGAAATAGGGGATTCTTTCATCCCATCCATGTGGATTCTTCATTTTTAGGTGCCCAAAATGTGTAATATCATCCTTCTGACGACCTCTGTTTGGCCATTAGTTTGGGGATGGACAGTCGTGTACTTAGTGATCTTGGTATCCAACATCAACCATACACTTGACCAAAATGTACTTAGGAACTTGTTATCCTGATCTAAGATAAGGGACGGTGGGATCCCAAACTGTGCCCATAGTTGTTCAAAGGAGATTTTAGTAGTGGCTTCTATTGTGATATTATTCTTGCAGGCTGCAGAAAGGCCATCTTATAGAATCTGTCAACGACCATGAAAATTTAGTCATTTCCATGCTTAATCGAAGGGTGGCCTGACATAATAATCCATGGAGATGGATTCCCAAGGTCAAATAGGAGTAGGAGGAGGATTTTATAGGCCTTGATTCTTCATGCTTGGTTTGTAAATGGAGCAAGTAATGCAATATCTGATGTACTTCAGAAAATCTTGTTGAAGGTTCGACCAATAAAAATACTTTTGTAGCACTAGCATTTTTTTCTCTACTCTGAAGTGTCCAACAACTCGACTATAGTATGCCTCCCAAGTCATCTTGGCACACTCGTTTGAAAGAACATATAGGTTTCCCAGGTGACATAATAGTGTATCATGGAGGTGAAAATTTGGAACCGTCTTGCATTTCAGGAGAGTCTGGTATTTTTTTTCTGAATTTTGGATTGATCTTGTAGAGATGTGAGCACTCTAAAGTCTTATACCCACAAGAATTGAGCACAATGGTCAGCGCCATAATCAACAATCGGCTAAGGTATTCTGCAAAATTATTGGTGCTACCCTTATTTTACTTAATGTTTAAGTGGAATTGTTGTAGGTATGTGTACAATTTATTATGGAAATCGTTTTGCAACATCCCTTGTGTTTGTATGAACTACAGGGTTCAACAGCCTGTTTGGATGACCGTTTAGTAACCCATAATGTAACGCTTCGATTATCAAAAGGCTTGCATAATGGAATACATCCATTTTCATAAGTCGGATACTTTCCTCCTATGCTTAAAAGTGTCTCACTGTGATATTCCATTGGATGCCCCTACTAATAAAGAACTGCACCAATAGCATCATCAGAAGTATCAAATCAATGTTGCAGGTCTGGTAATGTGAGCAGTGGTGTGGAGCAGAGGTGATGCTTCAACTCACAAAATGCCTGTTTTTTGGGATTCAGACCAAAATAATTTTTATTTTTCTCCACCGTTGATGATTTTAATCAAAGGCCACATTATATGAGAGAACTCCAACATGAACTTGTAGTAGAAATTGGCAAGACCGAGAAATATTCAGAACTCTGTACTAGTGGATGGGACTCACCAATCCCAAATGAATTGTATCCTTGCTAGGTCCACATGCACACCCTTATCATCGATGATGTACCCTGGATACTGAACTCGGTTCGTACCAAAAGTGGATTCTCCAAATTGGCACACAAATTGTGTTGTCACAGAGTTTGGAGGGTTTGTCGAATATGGAGGAGATGATCTTCCAAACTTTGGATGAGGATTAGGATGTCATCGAAATACAACACCATGAATGAGTTGTTAAAGGGTCACAAGATTTTTTCCATCAACCTCGTGAAGGTTGTGGGGACATTCGTCAACCTGAAAGGAATGACCATCCATTTGAAAATTCCCTCCTTCGATTTGAAGGCAATCTTCCACACATCAGAGGGTTCGAATGGTATCTAGTGATTCTCGGACTTTAAGTCGATCTTACTAAAATATTTCCCCTGCTTGATCTTGTACAAAATTTCATCAAACCATGGGCTTGAATAACTATTTTTGATAGTCATATTATTCAGCACCCGATAGCCAATACATAGTCTCCATACCCAGTCCTTCTGTTGTACCAACATGATTGGGATCCCACTGGGTGATGAACTTGGCCTAATGTTCCCTTTTTTCAAAAACTCCTGAATATTGCTATTGATTTCATCATTCTCCAGAATAAAGCGTCAATATATTGGTCCATTGGGCGGTAATGCACCTAGGGTCGTATCAATGGACTACTTGACTTGAGAGTGTAGAGGTACACCTGTGGGTGATATGAATATTTCCATGTACTCCTCCACAACATTTTCCATCTATTTCTGTCATGAGGAGGAGCCCTATCTAGAGGTCGCGGCCACAATATTCTTATTTTCCTAAGGGCGAGTCATAAAGACAACAAATTTCGTAGTCTAGGAAATGAGCTTACTACATTGCTTTGTAGTGAACAAAGAGATGGTGGTAGGTGGTGTTACCTCCAGTATCCTATACAACTTATTTCCCAAAGTAATAATAACAGTGTGTGGCGTAGACTCATACACAACATGCTGCTTCCACAAATATGGTTGGCCTAATAATACATCACAATCTTCAAGATGAGCAACATCAAAAAATACCTCATCTTTGAAGGGCTTGATGTTATATGGAAGGCGAAATTGTTTGTTGACGCGGACATCTCGTCCTTGGTGAAGCCACATGATGGTGTATGGTTGTGGCTGTGTCTCTATCGGTAGGCCCAAATGCTTCATGACCTCTACCCAAATGAGGTTCTTTTGGCTCCCACTGTCGAAAATTAATTGCTACGGAGAACCCTTCACCCACATCTGGGAATGGAAGAGGTACTCCCCATCCTCTCAATCTTCGGGCCCATCCTTCTAGGTCCTAGTGGTGGTAACGGTGGCACCGAGCTCTGTGTCAATAATATGATTCCTTTTTTTATTCCCCTTGTTTTTTTATATCTCAAATTCAAAACATTCATATGACTCAAAAGCCTTCAACTCGGCCACCAACGACTGATTAGCCTAACACTCACTTGTGTTGGGAGTGGGGCTCTTATGGAAATCAAACCACTTTCTTATGTCTATGTTTGTCTTCGTGGTGTTTTTATTTTCTTGTGGCTTTGGCGAGTTTTCCTGGGTCACTACTCCTTTTCTTTCCCCTTTTTTCTGGCTTAGGGGAACCTTTCCCTTGCTTTAGATTCACAAATCCAAATTCCTACTTCTTCTTTTTCATTTTTTTCTCGAGTTAGGAATCATATCGGTATGTTATACCAAGTGAGGAGATGCTAAGGAACTAATTTTACTCCTGAATGTAGTTATGGAAACAACTGTAGTACTTAAGCAGGAGATTTTTCTTCAAATATTTGATACCAAAATTTGTGCGTAGGGTATGGAATAGATTCATCAATGTTTGAAAATTAAATATTATAGAGCAATGCAATATATAAAATATGTGGAAAACACAAGCACACAAAACATATAAAACCAGAGAGACATAGATATACGTGGTTCACCCAGTTTGGGCTACGTCCACCCCAAATAGCCAGTCCTTCCTTTCTATTATCCAGCAAAAACGAAGGGACACAACCTACAATAGATCCACTATAATATCCTCTGTTCTCTCTCACAGTCTCCCTATCTGTTTCTCACTTTGAGAATACACACACATTACATAGCTGCAATAAAATACCCTCATAAAAATGAGGGGTTGCCTTCTAGGGAAAAAAACCCTAACGTAAACATAACTTCTACTGTCAGATCATCTGGCTAATGAACAGCCCAGATTGACCAGAAATTACTATACTTTTACAAGGCAATTTTACATTTGTTTTTAGCTTCGGGGGTGCTGCCCCAGAAAACCCCTACTAGGGGGGGGGGGGGCCTCCATAAAGTCATAGCCGCCCCCCCTGGACCCCCCAAGGTAGCGTTTAATTACGGGTGGCATTGTCTCCCCAATTAAGGTAGAGGGGTCCAACGCTGTAATACAAAATGAACAAGATAATCAGGCTCCACACCCAACAATCTCCCACTTGGAGATTGATTGTAGCAACTCCACCAGTGCTTCATTTGATGGACAATGATTCCACTTTGGACTTGGATTTTCCTCATCTTCATCATCATCCTTGAAGACAAATTGAAACTGAGCATATTCTCAGTTTCTCCTTGGTTACAACTGTTGTTAGCATATCTGCAAGATTCTGGCTAGTGTGTATCTTTTCCAGCTTCAATTGTCCATCTTCCAATATTGACCATACGAAATGGTA
Organism: Pinus albicaulis; assembly: GCA_034641835.2. Taxonomy (NCBI): domain Eukaryota; kingdom Viridiplantae; phylum Streptophyta; class Pinopsida; order Pinales; family Pinaceae; genus Pinus; species Pinus albicaulis. The sequence goes on from CM076581.1 coordinate 308,295,853, forward strand.
CTTGAGCTATATGTGTTTAGTCCTGGAATGAAATGTTGAGTTATTTGAAATATGAATGGCACTTTCACTATCACTGTATTACATGCCCATATCATGCTTGTTACCCAATTCATCCATAAACCTTTGTAACCAAATCATTTCCTTACTGGCCTCTGTAGCAGCAACATACTCTGCTTCTGTTGTTGAAAGTGAAACAACACTCTGGATTTTTGAAACCCAACTAACAGCTGTTCCACCTACTGTAAATACATATCCTGTAGTGCTCCTCCTATTATCTCTATCACCTACCATATCTGCATCAACATATCCCTGTAGAGCAATGTTTGAACCACCAAAGCATAATTCTTGATTTGTGGTACCTATCAAATATCTGAGAATCCATTTTACAGCCATCCAATGTTCTTTTCCTAGATTTTTCATGTACCTACTTACAACTCCCACTCCATGTGGAATATCAGGCATTATGCAGACCATTGCATACATTAAGCTTCAAACTGCTGATGCATATGGAACTTTAGACATATATTCCATTTCTTCGTGGGTCTTGGGTCACATCTCCATATTAAATTTTAAATGGCTAGCAAAAGGTGCACTAGCTGGTTTTGAATTATAAATATTAAATCTTTTCAACACCTTTTGTATGTACTCATTCTGAGACAGTGTTAATTTGCGATTTTTCCTGTCTCTAGTTATTCTCATACCAAGGATTTGTTTTGCAGCTCCCAAATACTTCATTGCAAATGAATTTTCCAATTTTCTTTTGAACACATTTATTTCCTCCATGTTAGACCCTGCAACAAGCATGTCATCTACATGCAATAAAAATATAATATAGTTTCCATCATTTTTCCTTTTCAGATAAACACAATGATCAGAGTGACATCTAGTATAACCTTGTTCAGATATAAACTTGTCAAATTTTAGATACCACTGCCTTGGAGCCTGTTTTAAACCATACAAGCTGTTCTTTTGCCTGCATGCTAATTTTTCTTTCCCTTTGACCTTATATCCTTCTATTTGCTCCATATAGATCTCTTCCTCCAAATCTCCATGTAGAAATGTTGTCTTTACATCTAACTGTTCAAGATGTAAATCTGCTGCTGCTACAAGACTTAAAATAGTTTTGATTGAATTCATCTTAACAATAGGAGAAAATATTTCATCAAAATTAATACCTTTCTTTTGTGCAAACCCCTTCACCACAAGTCTAGATTTCTACCTCTATTTTCCTCCATCTTCTTCCTTCAGCCATGAAAACCCATTTATTCTGCAAAGTAGTTTTACATGCAGGAAACCTGACTAAGTCCCAAGTCTGGTTATGCATTAAGGAATCCATCTCTTATTCCATGACTAGCTTCCACTTCTTCATGCTTTCAACCTACATTTCTTCCTCATAACATTCGAGTTCACCATAATCAGTCAACAATAAATAATATAATGACAGAGAGTATCGTTTAGGGGGTCTACTTATCCTGGTAGATCTTCTAACACCACTTTCATGTTTTTGAGGTTCCTGTTGTTGTTTTGGTGGTTGCTGTTGTTGATGATTATTATTATTTTCATGCACTTTTACTTTTCCTATGATTTCATCAAGAACTGTGTATTCTGTGTTTTCTTTTTCTTGTTTCTTTTCCTGCAATTGATTCTTATACAATACCTTTTCATTGAATATTACATCTATGCTCCTAATGATTTTGTGATTTTCATAATCGTATAAGAGATAACCAAAATCATTAACACCATATCCAATAAAGGTACATTTCTTTGATTTTTCCTCAAGCTTTGTTCTGTTTTCTTTATTAATATGGATAAAGGCCTCACAGCCAAAAGGCTTTAAAAAAGAGTAGTTTACCTTTTTACCTGTCCATGCTTCCTCTGGAATACCACCATCCAAGGAACTTGAAGGCCATCTATTTATTAGATAAACAATAGCATCTATGGCATCTACCCAAAATTGTAAAATCAATCTTGCATGCAATCTCATGCACCTTGCATGCTCCATGATTGTTTTGTTCAATCTTTTTGACACACCATTTTCTTGTGGTGTTCTTGGAACTGTTTTCTCTCTGCGAATTACATGCTCTGAAGAGTACCTATCAAACTCTTTGCTACAATATTCACCTCCATTATCTGATCTGAGACACTTCAACTTCCTTCCTGTCTCAATCTCAACCAAAGATTTCCATTTCTTGAAAGTATCAAATACATCAGATTTATTCTGAATACAATAAATCCAAGTTTTTCTAGTTGCATCATCAACAAAAGTAACATAATAACGAGAGTCACCAAGAGATGATATCTAAGTAGGTCCCCATACATCTATATGCACAAGCTCTAATTTTTTGCTCTCCTTTTCTTTCGCAACTCTCAGAAATCTGACTTTCTTTTTTTTCCATAAATGCAATTCTCACAAAAATCCAAATCAACATTTTTCAAACCCGGCAACAAATTTCTTGAGAGAAGAATATTCATCCCCTTATCACTCATGTGTCCAAGCCTATGATGCCATAATGCTGCATCTTCTCCTATGGAAGTTAATTCATTAATAAAGTTAGAAATACCATTGAATAAATACAATGTACCAACCTTTTCGCCTTTTGCTATTACCAGGGCTCCTTTGGTGACCTTCCAAGTTTTATCCATGAAAGTTGTCACACATCCTTCACCACCTAAATTCCCTGTTGAAATCAAATTTTTCTTTACATCTGGAACATGCCTCACCTTATTTCATAGCCATTGGTTTCCATTCTGTTTTTTTACAAGAACTTTACCCATTCCAAAAATTTTACAGGGTTTATCATCACTCAAACGAACTTGTCCAAAATCTCGTTGAACATAGTCATGAAAATATTTCTTATCAGGTGTGGCATGGAATGAAGCCCCTGAATGTACAACCCAAGAATCATTAACATTTTTGAAAGAAAGAATCAAAGCATCTTGTAACACATCACATGTCACATTTGCTTCATGATTGTTTTCTTGTTGTGTGTCTCCTTCTTTTCCCTTCCGAGATCTACAATATTTATTTAGGTGTCCTTTATTTTTTCATTTTCAGCATACTCTCCCCAATCTGGACTTGGATCTGCCTTTCCTTGATTTACTGCGATATCCTGAGCTCTTTCCTCTTTTAATTTTTCTTCTCCTAGAATCTGCACTCAAAGCATTACCCGATGTCTCACCAGAGCTTTTCCGTCGCATTTCCTCGCTAAGGATAGCACTGACAACATCATCAAACTTTAAAGTACTAGATCCAGAGACAGAGTTACTAATGGCCATAACTAAACCATTCCAGCTTTCTGGCAATGAGCACAAAAATAAAAGAGCCCTAACTTCATCATCAAAGTTTACCCCTACAGAACTTAACTGACTAGTAAGTGTATTAAAATCATTTAAATGGTCTGCAACAGATCCACCTTCCGAAATATTCATATTAAATAAACGTTTCATAAGAAATACATTGTTTGAGGCCGAGGGTTTTTCATATAGTTTCGCCAATGCCTTAATCAAACCATCTGTTGTTGTTTCCTTCGAAATATTGAAGGCTACCGATGCTGCGAGGGACAACCGTACTGTTCCAAGTGCCTTTCTATCGAGAATCTCCCATTCTGCGTCTATCATAGCTATTGGCTTCTTTTCTTTTCTAATGAATGGTAGGTATAGATCTTTCTGATACAGGTAATCTTCCATCTACATCTTCTACAGTAGGAAGTTTTGGCCATTAAATTTCTCGACCCTAAATTTACCATATTCCACCATTGCTCCGACTCGAACCAGGAAACCCTTCTTTCCTACAAGTTTATCAGCCAAATAGAACTTTGGCTCTGATACCAGTTGTTTGAAAATTAAATATTATAGAGCAATGCATCATATGAAATTTGCGAAAAACACAAGTGCAAAAAACACATAAAACCATAGAGACATATATATACATGGTTCACCCAGTTTGGGCTACGTCCACCACGAATAGCCAATCCTTCCTTTCTATTATCCAGCAAAAATGAAGAGACACAACCTACAACATATCCACTATAATATCCTCTGTTCTCTCTCACATTCTCCCTATATGTTTCTCGCTCTGAGAATACACACACACTACACAACCGCAATACAATACCCTCATAAAAATGAGGAGTTTCCTTCTAGGGAAAAAAAAACTAAAATAAACATAACTTCTACCGTCAGATCATCTACCTAATGAATGGCCTAGATTGACTAGAAATTACTATACTTTTACAAGGCAATTTTACATTTGGTTTTAGCTTCGGGGGTGCTGCCCCTAAAATCCACCACCAGAGGGAGCTCCATAAAGTTGTAGCCGCCCCCCCTGGACCCCCCACGCAGCGTTTAATTACGGGCGTTGTTGCCTCCCCAATTAAGGTAGAGGGTTCTGACACTGTGATACAAAATAAACAAGATAATCAGGCTCCACACCCAACAATCAACTCATGTACATCTTGATCCCTTTGTTGTCGTAGTGTATTCTATTGTATGTACTTGTCCTCATTTCTCCCCACAGGGTAACATTGTTGCTTGATGGAATTTGGGAAAGAATTACAACTGGCTGCAACTAAAAGAAGTGAGGGTTCTCTCTCGTACCTCTATTCATAGTTGGTTTCCCACCAGTCCTTGACATGTGGGTTGACTTTCAGTAGCTAAAACGTAATATTTTCCCTATTGGAAAAATCATGAACTGAAAAATATCTTCCTAACAAATTTAACCATCTTTATACGACTTCTTCATCTATCTTTCCTTCAAGTATGGGAATTTTAAAGTTGAATTTTACCTTGAAGGGAGCAGAGTATCCAAAGTGACTTTGGAATGAAGATGTGTTTCCTGTGTGTATCTGGTGAAGGATCTGGGAAAATTTGTCCATCATAGGGTTTCTCTGTCTCTTGAGGGCTTCTTTGAGTAATATTTTGAAAGGATCTGCTCCCTAATCTTTATTTTCTTCCTCCATGGGAGTTCTTCAGGGTTTGTGAGGTTGGTCTTGCAAAGGTTCAACTAGTTCAAGCCATAAGTGCTTATACCCAAGCCTTGTTGGGGACATGCAAAGAAAAAGAAAGAAAGAGCATACCACTATGATACCATTGATATGAACTTATATGGGAACACAAAAAACACATATATAACCATAAATATATAGATGCAACATAAATAACACTTTATTTCATTAATATAAAGTAACTAAATTATGCTTTGGGACATAATGGTAATAAACTAGCTCGAGCGATGGTAGCTTATCTATGAGAAGTAATGTGGAGGATAAATGCCTATGATCTATGTTAAAATGAGGCTCAACAATTTTTTTTTTATTGAAAAACAAGGGAAAACCGTAAACAACCAAAACCTTAACCCCGTGATATGGAACACCAAGAGTTTGTGGGCCCCATTGGGTTTTGTTGGGTAGCCAACTTCTCGGGGTCGTAACTTGGTCATTTTATCTTTGTTTGACGCATATAGTACCTCATTGGAAATATCTCTCTAAGTAATAAAATTTTTTCTACATGACCCTACCTATGACTGTGGGCTTTCTATGGAGCTAAAAAAAAACCCGTTTAGGGGGTAAAATATGCTTGGGAAGTTCAGGACCCGAAAACTGCTAAAAATAGTAAATGTTACTATAAACAAGGAAACTAATGAAACCAAATGGAGGTCTAGGTGGAATAGGTGGGTGGAAACCAATATGCACCTATACCAATGATATACACCTTGTAGGCATGTGGGTATCAAGATATCCTTGGCCAAATGGGAGTGACACTTGGTGGCTTGTGACAGACTGAAATATGGTGATGTGGTATGGAGTGTGATGTGGTAGTGAATAATAGATTTGCGTGACATGCTAGCATGAGAATGTCAATAGGGTGATTTTTCATTACAGATCACTTTCACATGGTAGTTAAAATTTTAAATTTGGAGCTACCAATAGGATTGATTTGAAGTGATGCATGGAACCTATCATGAGCTTCAATGTGGGATGATTAGATCATAATGACATTACCACGGATATGACCATGACCCCTAAGGATCGATTAACATGGACTAAAGGCCCAAGCCCAAAGGAATATGTTGTATCAAGAAGAAAAAGGTTGTTTTGTTAATTATTGGTCACATTGGAAATCTCCAAAATATTAATTTAAATTTCAGCTCCAAGATCACCCCCATGCACCCTCATTCACATGGAAACACATATATATGTATGTTCCCATAACTCCATTTTTATGCAACTTTGAAAAAATGGGTTTGGTGACCATGTAGACAAGTGAAGGAGTTTCATCTCAAGTTTCATGGTTGAGCCTGTCCGAGGGCATAATTCATGATTTATTGATTGGTTTCATTGTTCTTTCCATGTGCTCATGTTGTTGGAAGGCCCATGCTTGTGACACCAATTTTTATAGAAATTTTGACTAACATGACATATTTGGAAGTTGGTCTATTGTTTAGGGTAAGGAATGTGAGCAAAAAACTTGGCATATCATGTGGGTTGTACGCAGGAGGTCAATGGTTTGAGTTATTCTATATATGTCAAACTTTTTTTTTACATGATTGTTTATGCACCTGTTTGTACATTTTTTCCAATGCTTAAAATATCATTCTATAGAAATTTTAAAGGGTCATTTTTATAATGTGTTTGATTTTTTTATTTTTTCTAAAAATTATTTATATATGGTTTTTGGGAATTATTTTGGAAACAAACTGAGTTCTAGAAGAGGGGAAATGATCATATTTTAGTGGTGATTTTTCTAGGGGTTATGAGGAGTCATGGAGATGCATCTATGATACTGTAAATAGATGTTTTATTTTTTGGGGGTCATGAACACGTTTAAATCTTTTTGAGTAGGTGTTGTATGTGTGACAAAATCAATATTTAGGGAAAGGTGTCATTGTACAATATTGGTGAATAGGTTGTTTTGATGAACAAGTTGATGAACAATGGGTGAACCGGTTGTTATGTTCATTATGATATGATGAAGTTGGATTGATAAAAAAGTTATGACAACACTATGATAACAATAACATGATTAATTTTTTAAGACCTATGTTATTTGTGGTGCATGTGGATCAAGTTTGAGATATTATGAAAAGTGTTCCACACCAGGTTGAAGAAGGAGGTGGGTTTATCGACTAGGTTTTGTGCTTGAATTAGGTTGAAGACTACAACAAGGAGAATATTTCATATTTTCAAGGTTGGTGCCTCTATTATGTTATATACTATTACAAGTAAGTTCTCACACATTTTTTTTGTTGGTAGCTCGATAACATTGAAGCCTATTAAAAGTTGGTTCTTGCACATTTTTTGGGTTAGTGCCTCTAGAATGTTGGTGCCTACAAAGATCTGTAAACAAATTGAAGTATCAGAAGAAAAAAAACATGGTTTTCTCTTGTAAGGGTTTCCATGTAAAATTTGGTATTCCCATGTATTAATGTGATTATGGTTTTTTGATGCATAGTTTTTTTCCCTGTATGATGTACTTTATTTCTTTATGCTCCAACATAGTGAACTATTGATGAAATGTTTTGAAATAATAAAATTTTAATTACACTGATTCATCCCCCATATCAGTGTCATTTTTGGTTGAAAAATTTGTATTAGAGCTAGGTCCCTTCATAAATATCTAATTTTTCAAATGTTAGTCCCAAGGAAAATGGTATCTACAAAATCAAAAATAAATCCTCCATAGTATGATGGGTCCAACTATAGTTTATGGAACATGAGGATTGAAACCTATTTGATATCCTCGAGAGATGATTTTTTGGAATTTATAGAGAATTATTATCAAGTTGTTGGTTATCCTCCCATTGATATAACTAGTAACACCCTCTATGCATCAAATTAAATAGTTAAGCATACCATTTTGAGAAGTTTATGAGATATTTATTTTTTTACAATAATGAATTGCATGTTAGCATATGATATATGGAACACACTTAAAAATAGTTAAGAATGGGTTATGAAAGTGAAGGTAGCTAAGCTACAATCTTATAGGGCTCAACTCGAAAGTTTGAAAAAGGAAGAAAATGATGATATTTCCTCATATTTCCTTCGAGTAGAAAAAATCATCATCTCTAATGAAGGTCTTGATGAAAAAGTGAAGGATGATGTTATCATTAAAAAAATATTCAGATCCATATATTCAAGATTAAATCCCAAGGTATCATACTTTGAAGAGCTATAAAACATGGATAAGTTGAACATGGAAATGCTTCATCACAACACTCACAACATATGAAATAAAGTAATATAACGACAATTCAAGGATCAATGAAGAAACATTTGGAGTAGAAAAATAGGGAGGAAGGCATGAGAATGAGGAACTATAAAGTGGAACTATGAAGTTCAATGGAATGCTTCTTTTCAAATTCTTTGACTTTGGAAGAATATGAAATTATTCTTTCTAAATGTCCTTATAAAAAAATAAAATATAGTAATGCCGATGTAATATTAAGTTATTAGGGTCAAAAGAAGAAACAAAATTCCAAGAAGAAGGACTTTTCCTTAAAATAATAAAGTGAATATGAGAGAAATACAAGTGTGCCTCATGATGTAAGAGGTGAAATATCGTTCTTCACTAAAGTACAAGAAATTGAAGTGGAAATATATTATGAAGGAGAGTTGTTTGAGGTGCATTGAAATAAACAAAAACCCTTTGAAAGAGGGTGTGACATATAGAGTGGAAACTCCAAGGCAGGGATAAAGATGAATATTTCATTATCGCTCTCAAGATTGAATTATAAGAAGCGAAAAGGGAAAAGGATTTTCTGTTACAATATTTGAAAAAAAAAGGTGTAGTTTTTGTAAACGTTAGAAGAAGAAATTTTTCTCTCGAATGAATAATTAAAACAACTCAAACACAACATAGAGATTCTTATAGGATATAAGTCTTTGAATCGTATTCTCAACGTTCAAATAATTCCTCTCATTAAAATTGGCCTTGAATACCATGAAGTTTTCGAGACATCAAAAGATAAATATATTTCAAAAAAATATAAAGAATATAATCACATGAATCATGATTAGAATTTCATTGGATCCAAAAAAAACTCTTTAGAAAATTCTAGGAAACAGATGGATCAACTACATCTACATTTCAACATTCCTAATGATTATCAAAATGATGCAAGAACTCAATAGGACACATGTAGTTATCATAATAAAAGGAACCTTAATGAACGTATAAATCCTACCATGATAGAAAATCTACACAAAGGATCAACAATGAGAAATGGAAAAATAATAGCAATCAACAAAGGGAATGAATATGTTCCAAGGAAAAACTTTAGAATGCATGTCACATACGGACAACCCTATGCCACTAGGTATCAGAATAAGTTATATAAACATTATTTTTCTTCGAAAAAACATAGAAACAAATTATGAGATTTTTTCACTTATGATTATATCAGGTGTAGAGGATATGGTCAAATTCTGAGGCTCATATATATGGATCAAATGAAATGATTGTATGGGCCATTTCCACCAATATTCATACGAAATGTAGCATGCTACATGTGCCATAATAAAGGAAACATACCATGTGAATGCATGATTAATTTTAGATGGAACAAAAGAGAGGGATTTCATTTTAACTGAATAATGAACACCAATAAATGGAGAATGAAAAAGAAAGAACCAATGTTATATCTGACTCCTCATATCTAATCCATTGGTGAACGCCTCTTCAAGGATACAATTTGCTTAAGTTAAACTTGGAGAAGCAAGATTGTGTATAGATTATGATCATTAGTACTGAAGAAGTTGTTGGCATGTGGGAAACACCATCATAAAATCTATATCGAAGAATTATTCATAGTGGGACAATGTCTACCATGAGAATATGAAACCTAAATATAGTTGAAAAACACTTAATCCAAAATCAATTGAAAGAGGAAATAAATAAGTTTACGGAGATATGTTGGGACTCACGTAGTGGATCATGAATATTTTTTGAAGTGATATAATATAAATAAGGTAGATGTACATAATAAGTTCCTTTCAATAAGAACAATTATTGATAGGTTTATATTCAGATAAAAATATACATGATCCTAGGGGGAGATTCAATTTACAAAGGGATTAAGTGCCAAGATAGTTCAAGAATAGATATGGAGATATGGTAAGAATTAATGTCTCTTTTACATTGATGTAAAGGTGGGAGAGAATGTAGACATTAACAATTTTTAGTGCACTGAGTGTCTCCGTGTGGAGATCTCACCCTTAGCTTCGGGGGACTTCGAGTGCCTGCTCGAGCAAGGTTTGTTTTCTTGCATTTTGTGAGTCCTTTCATTGTTTGGGTTGTTGTAGAGCTAGAGTTGATAGAGACTACGTAGTCACTGGGAGAGAGAATGCATTCCATTGTGGAGGAGCTCCGGATTGGTGTTTTTGCAGACGATTTTGTCGAGATTTCAAGCAGAGGGTCAACCTTTTCCCGTCGGAGGGTTTTGGTGGCGTTTGTGGTAGTATTTTAGCTATTTCTACCCAGCTACTGCGCTGTCCCTTGGAGGCCAGCGTAATTCACTGGGGAGGCATTTTCTGGTGTTCTCGAGGGTTGGCCATTCTTGGAATGGTTTGCGGATCTTGTCTAGGTTATTGAGGAGAGGAGGTTTGCCGATTTCAGCTCATTCTGGCAAGGGGATCAGCCCCTAGTTTCCTGTCCATTCCAGCAGTTGCAGCTACATAATAGTTCCCAGCAGCTAGGACGCAGTTCCTAGAGCGGCCATTTCCAGTATTCTCTGAGAAGTATTTTCTCACTTGCCTTGTGCAGGATTAGCTTATTGTACTCCATTACATTTCTCAGATTAATAAAATGGCTCAACATTTCTTCTATATGTTTTATGGATGAGTTTCCATGGTTTCCGTTGTTGCCATAGTTGCCGTGTACTCTTTCTATTGTATGTCTATTATTGATTTTGAGCATTCTAGTTCTATTTCACTTGGTGTGTTATCTTTCACTCTTAGACAGAGTCTGGAAAGGGCCAGATAGCCTCTGGATCTCGTACTGTTTTAGAGGTGACATATCTGGTAAATGCCCTCCCAGTCAATCTCTGGTTGGATTTTACTGTGTTTTTGAGATATCCCCGAAACGAGATATTATAGTGGTATCAGAGCATATTTTTGGCTCAGCCTATGGTCTATGACATCGGGAAAGAGACCATACACATGTTTGCTAGGATTTTGAAGAGAAATGATTAACAGTAGCAGTTGCAGTACCAAAAAACGAAATTGGAAAAGGGCCAAAATACAAAGGGTCAGATTTTGAAGTTTGGAATTAGACGAAACCCTTTCTAGGATTTTTTGGCTTTTGGGCAAGGATCACCTTCCCAAATTCCTAGAATTTTTTGAGTACTTTTGAGTGGGTAAATGAGAGGCCGAAGTTAGGCAGTAGTGTAGTCTTGGAGCAGCAGTGTAGTTTCAGGAGAAGCCTGTAAACACAGAGTAGGAGGAGCCGATGGCAGGTGATGATGATACGAAGAGATTTGGGGAGATGCTACTCAAATCAGTACAGGATCTGTCGAGGCAGATTGAGGTGATGGGGTAGAGATTCACCGTTGTGGAGGCTAGACAGCGTGAAACCCCAAGGGGTTTCCATATTGGTGAAGGATCAAGCACATCCCACCATTTGTCGGAGCATGATGCCACTCAGCATAATGCATCACATACACCCACACGTTCCACTATGCCCACTTTTATTGGTGCAGACACAGGGGCAGGAGCACAGGAGGAGCTAGAGCCTGGCCACATGGGTGGTTATTTCGTCGAGTACCAGGCATATGGGCAGGAGTTCAGGGATGCCCTTCCATTCAGGGATTCTGTTAAGCTCCAGTGGGATAGAAAACCCCACAACTTTCACAGCGGAAACAGGCACCCACATGACGGGGGCTTACGGCACACCGTGGACAGATTCCATTTACCGACACTTGACAGGTCATCCAAGCATTCAGAAAAATCTTTGGTGGATAAGTTGGATACCTCTTTCCAGCTTGACCGAGTATCAAATGGGGAAACCATCAAAATGGTTACCTCACACTTGGAGGATGAGGGCACACAATATTGCAAGGAGTCTGAGGATACACCTAGTGTGACACAGGACTCACCCTCATTGGAGACCTCCTTGACCGTGTCGGTTGATATAATAGTGGAGAAGGAAGAACCTACCCCAGTAGAGCCATCCATTGAGGTGATGACCGGAGTCGTGTTCGAGTCTTCGGGTGGTAGCAACACATGATAGATGGGTGTGGTGTCAGCAAATGTATCCACCTTCAATGAGGCACTAGGAGATATAGAGGTATTGGATGATTGTCGCAGACAGCGGTATCATCGGCTTTGGGTAGACCTTATAGTTTTGAAAGGGAAGGCCACGTCAGTACGGGAGGCCATTTAGTTGTAGGACAAGGAGCTAGAGGGCATGAGAGTGGCTTGTGCCGAGTCGACAGCCAAGTTGGCTCGCATCGGGGAACAACTGGATTCCCTGATGGTACAACCAGACGGCATGTTGGAGCGTCAGATCATTCACCTTTGGGCATGCATGGACGGGACTAGTAGCATTTTTGGGTCACCTCTTCCCATTGGAGAGAGAGAGGTGGAGCCACCTAGTCAGATCTCATACGTTGACTTGGTTAGAAGGATGAGACGATCGGGGTTGCACAGGGTGCAACATCCACATGTTTAGGTTGGATGACGAGAGATTTTGAGTTGGTACTTGGTGGAGTGGGTTATAGAGATAGTGCTGGACCTGGGTATAGTTCAGCAGGAGTTTCTAGGTGCTAGGAGTATAGGAATCCCAGACTGGCATTGGGATCTAGGTGGTACTGCCTGTCGTTTCCCAGGTAGGTCAGTTGACTATGTCTTTGAGGGTACAGTTGGCCTAGCAGTAGAGCATGCGCATTTGCTGGAGGAGTTTCAGTCATCTCCAGTGGCCAACCAGTTTATGGGCAGACTCCCTAGGTTGTCTTGGTATGACACTCATACACGGGATCATGGGGTGGTCAACATACCTTGGCAGGAGCTTGTCAGAGGAGGTGGCATTGGTAGGCCACCAGATGGCGCCTTGTATGGGGCCAAGGATTCTTCACCTTTGTGTCGGGCACAAAGGACGTAGTGGAGCCGAGAAGTGGTGGTAACACTACTGACACATAGGGAGATTCACTTCTTAGACCCCTCGAGGAGGGTTTGGAGTGATGTTCCATTTGTCGGCGGGTATAGTGATGTGACATGTATAGGCACAGCTCTAGATCATCACATCCAGGGATGTGTGGGAGCCTCTAGCATTGAGCAGTGGACTACCGGTGGACATAGAGTTGGATGGTGGTGTACCGTAGTGTGTGGGACTGCATTGTGGAGTAGGAGTGTCCTACATCACATTGAGAGCACGCGGGAAGTGACCGATTCCTGGACACAGTTAGGGCACGAGATGGTACAGGGCGGTAGAACGATAGCTTGGGGTATCCAGCAGTATACAGGGGTATACCTCAAAGTGCAGTGACATGTCGAGGAGTACAGGGATGATCGATGGTATGCGAGGGCGTATGGTGCTGCACAACAGGGTCTTAGAGCATTTCCTCCAAGGAGACTCACGGACAGGGACACCGGGCTTACCTCTTGGGGTATTTCACCCAGGATCGATGGGGAGATAGATGAGCGATACTTGACAGTATCTGTGGGGACTCACGCACCTGACCCTTTTCTACAACACCTATGGGCATAGACGATTTTGTTGTTGTCCTTTGGCACTTTGGACATGAGCATCGGTGTACGCGAGGCTCACCCAAGATATTTGGATGACACTCAACACACTAGGGGAGAGACTTCTCAACAGTGGCATTGGGTTGGGGTGCCAGTTGATAGCCACAGGTTAGGGGATGAGATGATCCTCTGGAGGGGTGGCACATCAGTCATCGCTGAGCCTACAATTTGGGAGCAGGTCATGAGGGAGACATGTGTCACTTTTCCCTCAGGGCATGTTGAGATCATACATAGGATACTAGGTTCAACAAAGGTAGCATCTCGACATGTGTCTTGAATCCAGACATTGTATCGACACTTTATCGAGAGCGTGGATGGCATATTCGATGCATATGAGGTGGCGGAGGTAGAACAGGGGGGCATCCCTTCTGTATGCCAGGGTGAGGAATCTTTTTCATATGAGTCCATAGGATCAGTTGAGGACGCTTCCAGGGAGTGAGAGAAGTCATGCAGAGATGGTGACAGTAGACTGGAGCTGCATTCTAGTGTCCAGGGTGAGCAGTCACAAGACACTGTGGGAGATACTATGGGTGAAGAGTCACTTGTGACGATTCAGCTAGAGCACCAGGTGATGGAGCCTGAGTCGATAGAGGAGGATGCTATGCACATCATGCATGATAGTCCTTTGGGGGAGAGCCAGAAGGAGGCTCACATCGAGTCTGTGATGGATATGTGGCTAACCGGGGGGTCAGCCATTGAGGAGGAGTAGTCAGATGCATTGACATCGAGTACGCGATAGCAATTGCAGATCCATATCCTCTGGAGGTGTTGGAGGTTGATGGGATTGTTCTGCAGGGGGCTAGTAGACAGCAGGAGCTATTGGATATGGTGGAGCATCCATTTGTAGGTTGACATAGGGATGAGTGCAGATAGATGTACTCGCAATTAGCAGAGCTGCAATGTTTTTAGTGGGTAGCACTCTCTAGGAGTACATCGATGGAGCTTGTAGCATACCTGGCCCACTTTGGCCCATTATAGAGAGAGGGGCTTCCTTCTACAGGAAGCTTTTATTGGCAGATAGGGTAGAGCAGTGGGAGTTGATTACAGGCTGGCGGCAACACTCTAAGTGTGTTCCATATGCCGTTGTTGTTGCTACATTGGATTCTTCTTCTAGGATGGACTGGCGGGAGATCATGATTTGGTACCCTCTTGATGGTACGGTATTCTTTGTAGGGAGCACAGTGGAGCAGGGGTCCTTGGACATAGCAGATGTTACAGATTCCAATTGACAGGGGGCACAGGTCATCATTTCTTTAGCACTCCATCCTGATATCAGCAGAGCAGGATCAACGAGGGATCAAGTTAGGACTTGGATTGGAGAGAGGTGATGAGTTGGTACACAACTGATGGGATAGCTTACACAGCCACAGATAGAGTATAGCATGGGTGATGGTCTTCACCTCTTAGACCATCAGTCATAGCCAGAGGCAGTGCGCAGTCTGAGCCATGGGACTTGGGCGGTTATTGGCCAGGGTGGCGATGGGATCTGATAGGACTGTTGGTTGGTGAGAGATCAATTTGGGATCCTGGCATTGAGAGATACCTTCATGTCAGGGTGATGCAAAGTTCAGAGAGGTTTCAATGGCACATCTGGGACCCAGGCACATTTTGCAGTGTCAGTGGGGAGCATCAGCTAGAGAGGAGGCTTGTTCAAGAATTGCTTGAGGACAAGCAATTTTTTCCAGATGAGGATGCCACTTGGGAGAGCGAGAAGATTTTGCAACATCCATCACTTCAGTTGCTTAAGGGCAAGAAACATTTTTCCTCGAGGGACTGTAATATTCCTAATTGGCAATATCTAATTGGAATATTAAACTTTGTATAGTTTTGCCATATATGGTTGTAAATAAATAAAAAAAATTGAGTAAAGAGGGTCTAACTCACTTTAGTAGAATAAGAAATCTGCCTAGTAGCACAAAATTGTGACTCAAGGGGGGTCAAGGGGGGGCCACACACCACATAGAGGAGGGGGCCTATGTGCACTCTAGAAGCTTCTGCACAGATAAGGATGAGGATGTGGAGGAGAGAAAAGTTACGACGGGTTTTGGAGGGAAACCAATGCTATAAAATATGGAGGAGCCTCCTCATTTGGATCATTCTCGATTTGTTGATTTTGAGTGAGACTTTGGTCTTATTTTGCACACTGGGTGTTTAGCCTGTCTACATCACTGTTTAGTGCACCGAGTGTCTCCATACAAATATCTCAACCTTAGCCCTGGAAGAATTCGAGTGCTTGCTCGGGCAAGGTTTGTTTTCTTGCATTTTGTGAGTCGTTTCATTGTTTGGGTTGTTGCGGAGCTAGAGCTGATAGAGACTACGTAGTCACTGGGAGAGAGGACGCAGTCCATTGTGGGGGAGCTCTAGATTTGTGTTTCTGCAGATGATTGCACTGATATTTCGCGCAGAGGGTCAGTCGTTGCCCATCGGAGGGTTTTGGTGGAGTTTGTGGCAGTATTTCAGTTGTCTCTATCCAGCTACTGCACTGTCCCTTGGAGGCCAGCGTAATTCACTGGGGAGGCAGTTTCTGGTGTTCTTGGGGGTTGGCCATTCATGGACTGGTTTGCAGATCTTCTCCAGGTTATTGAGGAGAGGAGGTTTTCCGATTTCAGCTCGTTCGACAAGGGGATTAGCCCCTAGTTTCCTTTCCATTCCAGCAGTTGCAGCTACACAACAGTTCCCAGTAGCTAGGACGTAGTTCCTAGAGCAGCCATTTCCGGTATTCTCTGAGAAGTGTTTTCTCACTTGCGTTGTGCAAGATTAGCTTATTATACTCCATTACATTTGTCGTTGTTGCCATAGTTTCCGTGTACTCTTTCTATTGTATTTCTATTATTGATTTTGAGCATTCTAGTTCTATACCACTTGGTGTGTTATCTTTCACTCTTAGACAGAGTCTGGAAAGGGCCAGATAGCCTCCGGATCTCGTACTCTTTTAGAGGCGACATATCCGGTAAATTCCCTCCCAGACAATCTATGGTTGGAGTTTGTTGTGTTTTTAAGATATCCCCGAAACGGGATATTACAGTCCATAATAAAATCACATTTATATCAAGGAAAGAGTATATATAAAGTTGAGATAATTGTGGTAGAGAAAACCAACCTTTGTTTAGTATAATGATATATTTAAATATGTCCAAGAGAGTATTGGTCATAAAATGATAGCTCAAGGTAAGAGAGTATTTACTTGAGGAAAAATTACATACAACAGAACTGTATGCATCAATTAAAAAGGAAAATGAACCTACTGTATATGAACTTACTGTGAGTGGAATTAAATGAGTTCATTATAAAAAAAAAAAAAAAAAAAAAAATTTGGTAGGAGAGACGTTACACAAAACTTCATGAATACTCATCTGTAAATTTAAATGATGTAGTTGTGGTCCCCCCAACCATCAAGTTAGGCAATTACGTACTCCTTGCACCTATGCTCGAAATTGAACGGTACAGGTTAACAGTGGATTATCTTTCTGCTATGACCTCAAGACACCCAGTCCAGTTAGTACCAGAAATTTCAGGAAACTTCTGAGTGTAATTCCACTGGATATTACCAATTCAAAAATTTTACACTCCTTCCTTTTTTCCCAAGAACAGAATCCTTCTCCTTGGGATCAATCCTTTATCCTCAGAGGAGTAGGTAACTGTTTCCAACTGTTCCCAACCTCTATTCAGTTCTTGGAAACATTTTACCATCATCTTTTTACTTTTCTTATCCATTTATTTTCATAACAGTTTTATTATTAAAATTGATAACATTAATTGTCTCAGTTTTTGAATTAACAAATAACAAAAATTACTTAACTAGTTAACCAACTAGTTAGCAATAATTATGGTTGTCACAACTCCCCCCCCTCAAAGTAACACCATCCTCGGTGTTTTTTTTACTCTAGCTCTGAAAAGAGCTTTGGGTAAGCTTCTCGTACGAACTTTTCATCCTCCCAAGGAGCCTCATTTGGGCTGAAGTGATTCCATTGCACTTTAACTTGGGTGATAGCTTGATTTTGGGGCATGATTTCCCTTCAGTCAAGTATGCGTTGTAGCTCGACCAAGAAATATTCGTCTGACTCTACCTACAACCATAAACAATTTCTTTGTCAATTTCTCGCAAAGGAAATCACCTTTCAAGCTAAGATTGCATTGTTATCCTACCTCTATATGTTGCCAATGAATTACGTGCTTTGAATCATGCACGAAATGCTTCAACATCGACACATGAAATTCATTGTGTACTCGAATGTGGATGGGTAATGCAAGCCGATAGGCCACAGGTCCTACCCCCTCCAAAATTTGAAAGGGTCCAAAATTTGGGAGCCAATTTGGCACAAGAAGTCCATCGCAAGGTACTCCTTTTTGGCTTGATCCTTACGTACACATAGTCTCCTATTGCAAACTCCCGATAGGACCTTTTCTTATCAGCATAGATTTTTTTTCGATCCTGTGCAGCCTTCAGATTTTGTCTTATTTTCCTTACCTCTGCGTCCATTTCAACAAGCATCACGAGTCCTAACATCAGTGTTGTCTCGGGGCTGCTCTAATTTATGGGCGTGCGACACTGCCTGCCATACAAGTCCTTGAAAGAACTCATTTTTAGAGATTCCTGATAACCATTATTGTAAGCAAATTCAAAAATGTGTAGGTACTCTTTGTTGGCAATATAATGTAGAGTGTTGAATTTGATGGAACCTGCTTGATGAAGTTTTACTTGATGGAAACTGACTTGATGAGTTGTTAATGATGTAAATATGATGTGTCTACAGATCAGTTCAGAAGCAGCAGAAGAAAGGAATTCAGAAAGTGCCAAAATAATGATAAATATGATATGTCACAAAGCATACATGGGTTTGTTAAGGAGAAGTCGCATATGTACGCGGAAATGTACGTGCCAAGTAGCGTATGCCAATTTGCGCTCTAAATTCATAAAACCAGGGGACATTACCATGGTATTGACCCAAAGTATTGAGCACTTGATTATCTATTTGATCCCGTCCAGGAATACCATCAGCGGTTAAGTGGCTTTGACTCATGGTATTGACAAAGGCTAAATATATATAAGGAGAAGAAGATCATAGTGCAAGGTGTGCATATGTCTGGGTTTTAATGAATACTTCACTCTGAAATATATCTGAATGGAATGGGTAACAGTTTGCTGATACATCTGAATTCATAATGCACCTATGAAGAAAATGATGAAGAGGGATCTCTAGATTTGAAATGTCTATGTATTTTCTAGATCTGTTTATGGAATGTTTAGATCTATGATCTGGCGAATATTCATTGAAGTAAAGGGTGAGATCTAAGCTATTCATCTGGTCTGAAGAATTGTGCAACCCTAAAATGTCTACAGATCCATACGCAGGTTCGTCAAAGAAAAAGCGCGTATATACGCGGGTTGTCTTCAGAAAAAGCACATATGGGAATTGAAGTCAGTCCTAAAATATGTGCAGATGTATACGCAGGTTGGTATTTGTGAAAGCACATATATATGCAGGTTCAGTGAAGAAAAAGCGCGTATGAAATCTAGGGTTTTGTTGAAGTATGTGGAATGATTTGTCTGATATGTTCTGCTGTTTTACTGCTATCTATTTATAATGTATTCATACAGATCTGGGTTGACTGAATGTTTATTATGCTGTTGATTATGATCAAGTAGTTGGTGAATCAATGAATGAATTGATGGGGTTATAAGTTTTAGTTTGATGAATGTTGAGCTTAAATGTGAGGAGTGGGTCCAGTCTGAAAAACTGATGAAAAGTGGCCTGCAAGTTGTGTTATGTTGAAGATATTGGATCCAGTATGAAAATTGATGAAACGTGGTCCATGGTGGTGCTGAGGGTCGAAGCCTTCAGTGAGGGTGTTGTAGCTCCCTTCCAGTGGTAGCTGGTAAACGAGAGCAGGGGGTAGTAGCTCCCTTCTAGGAGAGGCTGGTAAATGAGAGCAGGGGGTAGTAGCTCCCTTCCAGGAGAGGCTAGTAAACAAGAAGCAGGGGGTTGTAGCTCCCTTCCAGGAGAGGCTGGTAAACGAGAGAAGGTTGTAGCCTTCTGCACGTGGGTGCCTGCATTCTGGTATGAGTCTGCGCAAGTACATTGTTGTAAGATGTTTTCTTTATAATAAAATATTGAAGACAGAGATGACAGTAGCGATGGTTTTCTCCCGACTTGGGTTTCCACCTTAAATCCTGATGTTCATGTGTGTTGCTTATGTGTGATGGTTTATTTTGTTATTACTGCGCATGCTTACTGCTAACTAAACATCTGATGAATGAATGATGCATAGATCTAAGTAAAGAATTAAAATCATAACAAGATCTCTGTATATACACAAGTTTTATGAAGTTTATCCACATGTATGTGCGAGTTGGGTTCAGTAAAGTAGCATATGGGTTTTAGAGAAAGAAAAAGTAAAAAATTTTGAGTATGCTCTAAATACTGATTCACCCCCCCCCCCCCCCCTCTCAGTATTTTTCCAACAATTGGAATGAGAGCAGGTCCTTCTACAGAAGCTTGATCACTTGAAGGAGATTCGTCACAATGGGAAGGAAGCAAAAGAAGAAGGCTACTCAAAGAAAGGAGATATCTCAGAAAAAATGTGCAGCAGAAAATGAAGAAGATAAAACACGTACTGATTGTTGTTCTTATGCATGCAATGGTGAATATAGTGAAAGTAATGTTATGGATCTTTAAGAAGCTCTCAAGATTAAAGTTGAAGAACAACAAAGAGCATCTAAAAGGCAAGAGTCCATCTACAAAGAGATGATCTCTAGAATGAGAGAACAGATAGAAATGTATCAAAAACTACAGGATAGAGCAACCTATCAAAATAGAAGACTTGAAGCAGAAATCCTCTTTCTCAATACAAATCTGGAAAAATCAAATAAGAAGAATGAAGAACTTCTACAATCAGTTGGAAAAGAGGGACTTAAAGAAGAAATCATCTCTCTGAAAGAAGATCTTGAAGTATCAAATAATAAGAATGAAGAACTTCTACAATCATTTGAAGAACAAGAAAATGGGATGAAAGAAGAGATTCTAAAATTGAATGATCAAGTAGAAGAAGGAAGAAGGAAAGAAGAATATATGAAGAAGCAATGCCAAAAATTGGAGGTTGAGGTAAACATTCTAAAAGGTAAATTAGAAGAAAAAGGTAAACTTTTGAGGTTTCAAGATAGTACTAAGATTCTGGACAATATTTTTAGTAGTCAAAGGTCTCCCTCTGTTAAATTTGGTCTTGGTTTTCATGAAACTGTTAAAGGAGAATCTAGTTCACAAGGAAGTACTAAAGATTCAAAGGATATCAATGCAAAACCTGAAGTGTTGAAAGAAAAAAAATCAACCGACTCTCATGAACTCTCAAAAGAAATCATTCCCTCCTAACTATAGAAACATCAATAATGTTGAATGCTTTAAATGTCATAATTATGGGAATGTTGCAGCCAATTGTAGAAGCAGATTGTTTCACTCACAAACAAATAGATTCTACACAGAAATGTACTCTGGTTTCTTTAAGGGATATTGTTTTTCATGCAGCAAGTTTGGTCATAAAGCAGCTGATTGCAATAGAAGAAAGAATAGAAAAACACATTATGATCCCTATGCTTACTTTTCTGGTCACCCAAGATGTTATGCTTGTAATAAGTATGGTAATGTAGAAAAAGAATGCAGGATGAATAGATCTGAGAAATTGGATAATTTCCGGCACACAATAAGAAATTTCAAGAAAAGCTGGAAAGAGAAGGAGGACTGATAAAAAACGTAGGGGATAATAATCCTACTACAGTCATCTGCTTCTAAGGCTTACTTCTCATAATGACTGCAGGAATGATGTGAGATACATTATAGGAATTAGTAATGTATCTTCATAGGGGGAGCAATATATGGTGATTCTCATGGTTGGTTTGGTAATTCTGGTTATGTTTATGTCTGACAGAGCATCTGATGTGAAGAAGACAAGTACAGGTGGTATAAGTTAAGTGGGAGATGGAATTGTGAAATTTTTCTGTATTTCACTTTCCATATGCTCGTTTCATGAACTAAAGCCGCGTATACACACGAGTTCCAGTGGAGATAGAAGCGTATGTTTTTCTGTTAAGGAAAACAGTGAGATGGCTCAAGAACAGGAGCACAGGTTCAGGGGAAGCATCAGTCAAAATACTAATGATTACATTGTTGGCAATGTATCTGCTTATTCCTTAGTTCTCGTAATACTCATGCTCAAATGATGATGACATAATACATGGTTTTTTCTGATGAGATTATGGATGAGCCCTGGTTTCTTTTTTCTAAAAAGTATCTTTTGGTTTCACACATGGATGAGATGGAAGTCTTATGATTTAGAGATAAGGACAAATCATGCAGAGTTTGATGCTGATGACTTTTGTCATGGATGAGATCTTTTATACATATTTCCTTCACATATTACATCATGATTATGAAATAAATCTCAGATCACATAGATGATTTCTTGACACATATTGTCTATTGAAGAAATTGTTCTGGTATGATAATTCCTCTTGGGAAGAATATGTTGATGCTACAAAGAATCTGAAGGCTTGGTTATTGATGTGCTTATGCTACAACTGTTGATGACACTTGAAAACATAGCTACATTGTCCTATATTTCTTCTCTCATATATTCCAGGGAAGCGTTCGAATATCTCAGACAAAAGCTGGGAGTAGTCTCTGCCATGCAGAAGATCAGATCTGATTAAATGCAGAAGATTAAATTGGATACATGGATTTACTGAAAGAAAGTCACGTATGTACGTGAGTTTATACACAGAAAGCCGCGTATGGTTGGTTGTTGACAAATTCTTCCTGGTCAGCATTCTTCAGCACAACTGTGGTGCTATTTGGATATCTCTGGTGATGTTTCAACTCTTATATTTCAGTTTCATTCTCTGATATTAGGTGAAGATGCCTTGATGATTTGCTGTTGAAAGTGTTCAGGATGCACAAGCTAAGGGGGAGATTTGATCATATGGAAAGGATGCATTGAATGTATAGTTTCAGGCGTAGCATTAGCCTTGCTGAGCATAATCCATTGTTGGCATTATGATGGCTCTGAAATATGATCTCTCTCTTGAGGTCTTTTTGGTATTTGTTACAAAAGGTCATATTTGTAGTTTGATGAAAAGGTATTGTTTGAGACCTATGATGTAAATTTTAATATTCAGACATGTAAAGGGCTTGTCCAAATTTGTAAACTCACTTGGTTGGGTAGTTGAGTCACTTATGTAAATCCACTTGGTTGGATCATTGATGTAAGTAGTAGTCCTTGGTGATAGGAAAGGTCATAGAGTCATGTAATTCATTGAAAAATATGTTTGAAGATTCAGCATGAACTCAGGGGGAGCATGGTAACTTCAATACACATCAGATCTACAGAGCTCTTCTTTCTACATGTGAAGAACAACTTTGTTTTGGTTTTGATCCACCCTTTGCCCTTGATGTCAAAGGGGGAGAGTAACATGGTGTTTGAATAGGGGGACAGTATCATGATGTTTGAATAATGGATATAATAAACGTAACTATCTGTTGTGATGGTGAAACACCATCATGGTTGCCATCAAGTCCAAAGGGGGGGATTGTTGGCAATATGATGCAAAGTGTTGTCCTTGATGACAACCTACTTGATAAAGTTGATGGAAA
The DNA here is from genome assembly GCA_034641835.2 of Pinus albicaulis. NCBI lineage: Eukaryota > Viridiplantae > Streptophyta > Pinopsida > Pinales > Pinaceae > Pinus > Pinus albicaulis. The sequence continues at coordinate 308,319,233 of CM076581.1, forward strand.
CCTATTTGATGAATTTGTTCTTGGTGGAAACCTCTTGTACTTGTTGGAAACATACTTGATGAAGTTGTCCTTGATGGAAACCTACTTGATGAGTTAAGGAGGAGATTGTTGGGAATGTGATACAATGTGTTGACTTTGATGGAACCTGCTTGATGAAGTTGTCCTTGATGGAAACTGACTTGATGAGTTGTTAATGATGTAAATATGATGTTTCTACATATCAGTTCAGAAGTAGCAGAAGAAAGGAATTCAGAAAGTGCCAGAATAATGATAAATATGATATGTCACAAAGCATACGCGGGTTTGTTAAGGAGAAGTCGCGTAGTACGCGGAAATGTATGTGCCAAGCAGCGTATGCCAATTTGTGCTCTAAATTCATAAAAAAGGGGGACATTACCATGGTATTGACCCAAATTATTGAGCGCTTGATTATCTATTTGATCCCGTCTAGGAATACCATCAACGGTTAAGTGGCTTTGACTCATGATATTGACAAAGGCTAAATCTATATAAGGAGAAGAAGATCATAATGCAATGTGTGCATATGTCTGGGTTTTAATGAATACTTCACTCTAAAATATATCTGAATGGAATGGGTAACAGTTTGCTGATAGATCTGAATTCATAATGCACCTATGAAGAAAATTATGAAGAGGGATCTCTAGATCTGAAATGTCTATGTATTTTCTAGATCTGCTTATGGAATTTTTAGATCTATGATCTAGAAAATATTTGTTGAAGTAAAGGGTGATATCTGAGCTATTCATCTGTTCTGAAGAATTGCGCATCCCTAAAATATCTGCAGATCCATACGCAGGTTCGTCGAAGAAAAAACGCATATATACGCAGGTTGTCTTCAGCAAAAGCGCGTATGGGAATTGAAGTCAGTCCTGAAATATGTGCAGATGTATACACAGGTTGGTATTTGTGAAAGCGCGTATATATGCAGGTTCAGTGAAGAAAAAGCGCATATGAAATCTAGGGTTTTGCTGAAGTATGTAGAATGATTTGTCTGATCTGTTCTGTTGATTTACTGCTATTTGTTGATAATGTATTCATACAGATTTGGGTTGACTGAATGTTTATTATGTTGCTGATTATGATCAAGTAGTTGACTGAGTGGTTGATGAATCAATGAATGAATTGATGGGGTTATAAGTTTCAGTTTGATGAATGTTGAGCTTAAATGTGAGGAGTGGGTCCAGTCTGAAAAACTGATGAAAAGTGGCCTGCAAGTTGTGTTATGTTGAAGATATTGGATCCACTATGAAAATTCATGAAACGTGGTCCATGGTGGTGCTGAGGGTCGAAGCCTTTAGTGAGGGGGTTGTAGCTCCCTTCCAGTGGTAGGTGGTAAACGAGAGCAGGGGGTAGTAGCTCCCTTGCAGGAGAGGCTGGTAAATGAGAGCAGGGGGTAGTAGCTCCCTTCCAGGAGAGGCTGGTAAACGAGAAGTAGGGGGTTGTAGCTCCCTTCCAAGAGAGGCTGGTAAACGAGAGAAGGTTGTAGCCTTCTGCAGGTGGGTGCCTGTGTTCTGGTATGAGTCTGCGCCAGTACATTGTTGTAAGATGTTTTCTTTATAATAAAATATTGAAGACAGAGACGACAGTAGCGGTGGTTTTCTCTCAACTTGGGTTTCCACCTTAAATCCTGGTGTTCATGTGTGTTGCTTATGTGTGATGGTTTATTCTATTATTAGTGCACATGCTTACTACTAACTAAACATCTGATGAATGAATGATGCATAGATCTAAGTAAAGAATTAAAAGCATAACAAGATCTCTGTATATACGCGAGTTTTATGAAGGTTATCCGCATTTATACGCGAGTTGGGTTCAGTAAAGTAGCGTATGGGTTTTAGAGAAAGAAAAAGTAAAAAGTTTTGAGTATGCTCTAAATACGGATTCACGCACCCCCCCCCCCCTCTCAGTGTTTTTCCAACACTCTTGGCATTTATATGGCTGCTGCATCACATACATGCACATCATGTCTTCCAGTACTTGGTTCACTCGCTCTGTTTAACCATCGGTCTGGGGGTGATAAGAGGTGCTGAAGTTTATATGCGTTCCCAATCCTAAAAACAAGGTTTTCCAAAATGTAGACGTAAAGTTGACATCCTGATCTGAAATGACAGTCTTTGGGATTCCATGTAGCTTAAAAATTTCCTTCATGAATATGTCATCTATTTTTACAGTCTTGTAAGTATATTTTACTAGTATAAAATGTGCAGATTTACTCAAGCTATCCACAACCACCATTATGGACAAATTTTGTCTTTTTGCCCGCAATAAACCTGTAATGAAGTCTAGGGATATGACCTCCCACTTCCATGCAGGTATTGGTATGGGCATCAATAATCCTGCAGGATGTTGATGCTCTACCTTCACCTGCTGACACTCCAAACACTTACTTAAATATTCAGCAATGTTTTTCTGCATACCAGGCCAGAAAAATATCTTCTTAATTGCAGTCAACATTTTCTGGTATCCCGGATGGCCTGCATAATTGTTGCAATGGTATTCATTCATTATCAGCTCTTTTAGATCCACATGGTTAGGAACATATACTTTACCTTTGAAAGTTAACAGTTGATATTCATTTATTCCATACTCATATGTGCCCCCATGCATTCTGTTTTCTTCCACTTGTTGCCACAAGAACTGGTAATCGGGATCTTTTCATGCGTCTTCCTTTATTTTCTCGTAAAATCTACTTTCCAACTGATTATAGTATAATTCATATATACTATGTAATTATCTACTTAAAGCATTAGCTACTCGGTTTTCCTTTCCTTTGACATGCTAGATATCCATGTCAAACTCACTTAGGAAGGCATTCCATCTTGTATGTCTTGAATTTAAATCTTCTTGCTTGAAGTAACTTGTCAAGCTGCTATGATTTGTTTTTAGTACAATTTTTTTTCCCAGCAAGTAGTGTCTCCATACTCGGAGTGCATGAACTACTGCTGTCAACTCCAGATCAGATGCGGAATATCTTTGTTCATGATCCTTCAATTTCCTAGATTCATATGCTACCACTTTACCTTCCTGAGACAGGACTGCCCCAACACCTTCTTTTCTTACATCTGAACATACATCAAATTCTTTGCTGGGATCAGCTACCCTTAACACAGGAGCAGTGGTCAAAAGTTGTTTCAGTTTTTCAAAACTATTTTGACATTCTGTGGTCCATTTGAAAACTTTTCCTTTCCTTTGCAAGGAAGTAATAGGAAAAGCAATTCTGGAAAATCCTTTAATAAATCTTCGATAGTACCCAGCTAGTGCCATAAAGGATCTAATATCTGCCACATTCTCGGATACTCGCCATTCCATGATTTTTTTAATCTTTTTTGGATCAACAACAATCCACTCAGCGGAAATAACGTGTCTTAGATACTAGATTTTTGTTTTGAAGAAATCACACTTGCTGAATTTTGCGTACAGCGGGTGTTTTCTTCGCATTTCCAGCACAATCCTCAAATTCTCCTTATGCTCTTCCTGATTTTTAGAATAGATCAAAATATCGTCTATAAAAATAAGTACAAAATTATCTAGGAAAGGATGGACTACCCCATGCATTAGCCTCATGAAACTTGTTGGTGCATTTGTTAAGCCAAAGGGTAATACCACAAAGTCATAATGACCATGTCTTGCACGAAATGATGTCTTGCAAATGTCTTCCTCCTTGAGTCGAATCTCGTGATATCCAGATCTTAGATCTATCTTGGAAAACACTGTGGCCCCTTTTACTTGATCAAATAGATCATCAATCCTTGGTAAAGGGTATTTGTTTTTTACTGTTAATTGGTTGAGCTGCCTATAATCCATGCACATACGCATGGTCCCATATTTATTTTTCAAGAACAGAACTGGTGCTCCCCAAGGTGACACACTTGGGTGAATATAACCCTGATCCAACAGTTCTTGTAACTGCATCTTCAGCTCTGTTAATTCCGATACACTCATTCTATAAGGAGCCCTTCACATGGGAGAAGTTCTAGGCATTAAATCTATAGTAAAGTCAATGTCTCTTTTTGGTGGTAATCTAGGAATATTTTTTGGAAAAACATCCAGGAATTCTTGCACTACCGTTATACTTTCCATTGTAGGTGATTTCTCCTTAGAATCTGCATATCCTACCTCAATAGCATATAAATGGCACCCCTTCCTTATACAGTTATTCATTTGGGATGCTGTTATTAGACGTAACTATAATGGTTTTCTAATTCCTTGAATTTCCTTCAATGTTCCATCGTGCATTCTGTAATAAATAACTTTTTCCTTATAGTTCACTACAGCCAATGCGTTTCTAGCCAATCCATGCCTAACAAAACATCACAGGATCCTAATGGTAGAACATTCAGATCTACTTGTAACTGCTGATTTGAAATTTCTAATATATAGTTCAGAATTTTAGCAGTCACTTTACGCTTTGCCCAATGGCTAGTTGTTCTAGCCAGGAATTTTAAAATTTCCGATCTTTCAATTTACACAACTCTACCACCCTAGGACTAATATAGCTCAAACTTGCGGCTGGATCTACTAAAATAGAAATAGACCGAGTTATTATTTTACCTTCTAGCTCAATCATCGTGGGCTGATAATCTGCTTGCCTATCCTCCAATGCTACATTAATATGGGGAATGTTTCAGCTACATCATCCATAATAGAAGCTTCTTGCAAGTTTGCTACAATATCAATTCTTGTTCGATGTAGGCAGTTTTGTAGTAATTAGCTTCACCACACCCCCAACATTGTAAAGGTGGTTTGGTAACCTGCCCTTGCTCAGGCTTGCTAGATGATTTCACAGGCATTTCGTCTGCTAGCCATCTGGCCATTTGGTGATTTCTGTCAAACTGCTTGCTGACAGGATTTCGTGTAGAATTCTTAAAGTTGCCACTTTTGGCACCCTTGAAACTTGAATTACTTTTCTGTCCTTTCTTTGGCTGCCAATTCTTGCCAACCTCCCCTTTTTCCTTGGATTGCTGATAGCACATTTGTGCTTTACGAATAGCTTCATCCATGGTTTAGAGATTTACAAATTCTATCCTCTCCTTCATGTGTGTTGGCAAGTTGCTCAGAAATCTCTTCACTTTAGCCTTCTCCTCTCGAAGATATGGAACATAGCGTAACAAGGATGTAAACTTAGTGATGTAATCATCCATGGTCATATGTCCCAGCCTAAAATCATGAAATTATTTAGCCTTTTCATCATAAATTATTTCTGTTAATTACTTGTCCTTGAAATATTGCTGGAACAATTCCCGGGTGACGTCTTGTTCTTCAATACTACATACATTCTTCACTTCATCCCACCACAGAGTGGCTTTCTCCCTTATCTGATATATAGCTAATCTAGCCTTCAGGTTGCTATTATATTCATACACCTGAAAATACTTGTTCATATTTATTAACCACACTTCTGCCACCTCCACAGCCTCACCATCAAAAGTTTATGGTTTAATTTTACGAAATTCCCCTTGGAGTTCTACTTTCTATCTCTTGACTTCTTGCCGATCTGCCAAGTTTCCAGATTCTACCTCATTATAATTTTTATTCTTGCTTCGCTGAGAGGGGCTCCTTTCCAGCTTTTCTGTAGTGTTATTTCCTGTTTGTTGTTCACCTTCTTCTTGTATGCCTCGATCAGTACCAAGATGTTTCACCTCTTGGTTTTGTTTATCTGATAGACTCTTTAATATATTCTCCTAGTCTTGCAGTAATCGCTCATTATCTTTTCGAGCACGCACCATTTCCTCCTGTAATTGTTATACCGTGTTTAATAGGAAATTTGTTTAGTGTTGTTATTCTTCTAACAACCTACTTGTTTTCTGTTGTTGTTTGACACTTAGTTGGACCCAGATTTCTGGGTTCATCACTAGTTGAACTTGGGGTTCCCTAGTGTCTTGAGGAAGCTATTGTGGAGTTCCTCTTCTCATGATGTTCCTGCTAGATTGCTAAATTCTATCTCTGTGCATAATTTTCACACAACTTATCATTATTTGATTCTTAGGGTCCCAGCATATGAACACTGCTTTGTTACCACTTGTCACATACACATATACATAAAAAAAAAAATCTTTGTACTTTCTACCTTAGAGTAAAGGTAATACTTGTTTATCAAAATTATTTTACTTATTTATAACATATTCAAAGGTTAATATATATATTGCCAATGCATATGAAATATATATATATATATATATATATATATATATATATATATATATATATATATATATACTAATTATTTACCATCTGAGATATTTATTGGATACAAACTTAATACTTTACCATTATAATTGAGCCCAGAATTACAGCTAGTCGCTCGGCTATGAATTAATGTTTTTCCCGTAAAATTTGTCATCTCGCTTTAATGCTATTACAGCTTGTTGTACGAGTTGTATTAGCATTTTTTATCCAAACTTTGATTCTGTGAGATAGTTGTAGCATCACATGGATTTCTACAGGGTTTACAATGTACTTGGGCTTGATCTTCGCCATTGGTTTGATGTTGGTGAGATCTAGGGTATATGTTTAGGCAGGAGCCTGTTCTAGGCATCCCAGCCAACCTTAGAAAAAATCTTTGGCTTTATTTTGCATGACACTCATCTCTGCTCACTGGTTCTCCAAATTTACTCCAGTCGAGCTTAGAGTTCTTGATGCGTCGAGGGTAAAAATTTGACGGCGAGCTTAAAATATTGATTATATGAAGATTAATTGTCGTGCCGGCTAGCGTTAAGTTTAGCTTAGCCCTAGAGGTAAACTCTTGCTTAAGAGCTAACCTAGTTTGGGAAATTCCTCGTAACTTTCCTGCATGAAATCTTGTTTTCTTTTCATTGCTCGGGTTAAGTTTATTTCTAAATGTATCTTATTTTGAGTTACAGGTTTTCCATTATATTTATGCCCTCTGTTATTGAGTTTGTGAATTTTTTTTACTAACCTATTTTTATTCATTTAATCTTGCTGTCGGGCAGAGTTTATTGAGAAGTCCGCACCCGATAACCCTTTTGCTGGTCTTCACAGGTAATACGTTTCTATTTTCACCATTTCGCATATCCTTGATTTTTTTTTCTTAATATTTCTTTGGCCATGATACTTATTTTTCTCGTGCCTATTTTATTTCAACAGGTATGCCTTTGAAATTTCCATGGCAACCCTCACTGTAGAACTCTTCAGTTTTTGCAGGTCCGGCTTTGACTTACCCTACTTGAAATTTTCCCAAGTATGCCTCGCGAGTTGTCGAATTGGCCTATGTGTGGATCTCTACACACAAACCCTTGAATTTTGAACTTGAAATCTTCAAACTGTTTCTTTTCTTTGACTATCCTCAATAGGACGTTACTGTATCATATATATATATAGGAAATTTGACTGTGTTAATTTTTCTTTCACTTCGATGAATTTATGTAAAGTTCTTAGAAGGGTTCTTTCCATTGGATGTTTTACATTTTGGGTTCGGTTATTACAGTTATTATGGTATTGTTTTGGATTTAACCCATGTGTTTGCAAACCTATGGAATTATAGATTTGGCATTGTATATTTCGATCTATTGCAAAGTTTTCATTCTTTATAAGCAGGCAGAACCCAGTTCTGCACTATTTTTCTTGCTATAAATATAGGTTTTGATTTCACAGCATTTTATATGCATTTTTACGAAAGTAAGGCATTCATAAATTACTGTCTGCTATGTGTAATCTGGGTTTCATATTTATTTCTTTACTGTTAGAAAAATAAGGTTTTACTCTAATGTTATTAAATGTGTTTAAAAAATTTCCCTTTTCTTGGCATTTACTATCTCTTGATCCTTACTAGCATTGTACTATCATTGCATGCATGTAAAGATTTATCTGTATAAGAAAAGAAAAAATATTTGTTGTTACTGTACAGGTTCTATTTCTTTTTAATACCCAGGTGTCTGGACCACCGAATACCCATTGTCCGAGTATTTATAGTTTCATTCTCTTGGAAAGCGACTAGATTTGGGATTGGGTTTTTCACCTAGACCCTCATCTGACAACCTACTAGAATTTCCTGTAAAGATTATAAAGATCCTACAAATATTCTTACAACATGTAATATTTTAAATCATTGCTATTTGCTTCCAATCTTTAGAAGGAGTTATTTGGTACAGTGTAATTGTTACGTATCTATAGAAGGTTTATAGATAATTCTTGCTGTCTATTATAGCATTAACTTTTCCTTTACAGGTAGTTTTTTTTGGAAGGTATATACAGTTTAAATTTCTCACTTCCAGATTATTCTTCTCTATTTTTTTTTTTAATGTAGTTATTTATTTCCTTTCTCACATGATACTATTAAATGCTTCCAGAATTTAACATTCTATCTTTACAATATACTAGTAATTCATTTTACAACATTTAGCTCTTAAAGGAATAATAAATTTAACAATGTTATGTGAAAACTTAAATCCATAATCATTTAAAATATAGTATATCTTACACTACTGCAAATTCCTTCCTGAATTACAGAAACTTAAAAATAAAGGTAAATAATACATACTAACAGATACAGAACTGCATGAATACTCATTTGTAAATTTAAATGATGTAGCTGTGGTCCTCCCAACCATCAAGTGATGCAATTACGTCCCCCTTTCCCCCGTGCTCCAAACTGAACAGTACGGGTTAATAGTGGATTATCTTTCTGTTGTGACCTCAGGACACCCAGTCTAGTTAGTACCAGAAACTTCAGGAAACTTCTGAGTATAATTCCACTGGATATTACCAGCTCAAGAATTTCACACTCCTTCCTTTTTTCCAACAACAAAACCCTTACTCCTCCCTGGGATCAATCCTTTATCCTCAGAGGAGTAGGTAACTCTTTCCAACTGTTCCCAACCTCTTTTCAGTTCTTGGGAAAATTTTACCATCAGATTTTTATTTTTCTTATCCAGCTATTTTCATAACAGTTCTATTATTAAAATTAATAACATTAATTGTCTCAATTTTTGCATTAACAAAGAACAAAAATTACTTAACTACTTAACCAACTAATTAGCAATAATTATCGCTGTCACAAAAACACTCTTACAATTAAATTTCTAAAGAAATTCCCTTTCCCTGCCCAATTGTAATCGTAACCTTAGTAGACAACGCTGTTTTGCGATACTAGATTCTAAAACATATAAATCAGTAGGCATTTTTGGCTCTGTGTTCATTGCTCATTCATATTATTCTGTAGAGACCATATTGCAGTAGCAGACAACAAGATATTGGCTGACGATCGAGTGTATGCGTCCATACTTCTTGGCCGTCGAAATTATTTTCGATGACTAATAAATATAGAGAGGACATTTCGATGGATGTCATCGAAGTGTTGATAGTTGGCTATCAAATTGCGTCGGACCAAAATTTAGCGTAGTTTGAACATTTTGTATTTTTATTTTGAATAAAGTTCATTCAAAATTTGGATTCTCATGAAAAAAATTAAAATGCGTAATAACTAAATTGTATTTTAAAATGTTAATGTAAATATGATTAATTTCCAATTAGTTTTTAGTTTTTATTTAGAGTTTGGTTCAAGATGGAATTTTGTTAGAAATAATTAATATGCATCGAGTGAAAAAATTAAAAACATAAATTATAAATTATATTTTAGTTATATTTAGGATTTCATTTATAATGGAATTGTGATTTTATGTAATCAATATTTGGCTCTTGCTTTATTTGGTTTTGTTAAAATGTTGGTTAATCTTGTATGATTATCTTCAAACTTACATGTGTGGGTTGTGATTAGCGGTGTTGATGTGTGAAGGTGTGGAAATGTGGATCCCTTCCTGTTCCTCACTCTTCCTACAAACCCACATGTGTGGAAGGTGATAGGAGGTGTAGATGTGTGGAGGTGTGGAAATGCAACTGCCCTTCCACTTTCCATCCCTTCTTCAAACCCACATGTGTCGAATGTGATTGGAGGTGTGGATGTGCGGAGGTGTGGAAATGCAGATGCCCTCTCGCTCCCCACCACTTGTTTATGTAAAGGACATAATCAACTTCATGGTATGTAGACTACTTAATAACAACTTATAAAGCTCATTATGTGTAGACTACATTTGATGCAGGGGCATTAGACACTAGCCAGCAATGTAGGTGGTTTTGTTCACATGTTGTGGCTAGGAGGGTTCAAAATCATTCAAATTTGTAACAGCAAGGTGTCAATACCTTAGCTATCTGTTGCATTTAGGTCGATTAGAATCAGTAGAAGTCGAATAGTTTGGTTCAGTCCATCTGTCATGTTTAGTAATTCAAATAATGTAATTAAGCTTTGTTAGAAGAAAGACGGTCCTCACTGAGGAACCGAAGAGACAGATTGTAATGCATGTAAATTATATCCCCCAAGTGTATTGAGGGGAGGATATTTCCGCAGTGAACTTGTGTGTTAAATAATTACTTTCAGTTGAATAAATTTCAGTGCTCGTTGATTACCAAATTGTATTGAGTTGATATTTGTCAGAAATTTTCTTAATTGTGAGTCGATTGAACACTGGTCTTTATATAATTATTGAATAGAATCGTTGTATAATCTCCACATCTCTCTATCAATTTTTTTCTCTTGAATTCTCTGGACAATTGAAAAATCCCACCCGCCACAGAGGTCTGTGTATGATTGTGGTTGTCGAACTCTATTCCGAGGTAGTGAAGAATCTGCTTATAGGAGAAATAGATTGTTTCATTGTTAATTGAAACTCCTATCCTAGGGTTAGACCCTGAGTCAGCGAATGGGAGAGCATAGAAAGGAATTGTGTAACCCTGGTTTGGCCTTGGTCAATCACTATTGAAAACCTGGAATAGTTTGATCACACCACCTTTGCGGGACAAGCGATATTTGAGAATTCGGAGCGATCACATCAGTCGGAGGACATGTGGCATAAGGCAGGTTTCCAAAACCGACCTCATCATGCGTTAACTATCGGCTAGGGAGGTAGCATGATATCTGCATATGTCGTTCGATTTGGAGGCAAGCTATCGAACAGTGATTGCACCCAGACTTGCTCGGAGGTTAATCTAAGGTAAGGCGTGCGTATTTAATTGAACCTCTAGTTTATATTGGTGGTCTTGAGGCGTAGAGTTGTTTATTTAAAAGCGTTGGGTTATTAATATAAGATACTGAATGGTGACAACCTTAGTATAAGGTTTAATGAGAGAATTAAGGTTCGGAAATTGCTGAATGTATTTATTTGTTAATTTCTTTGAAATTGATAAATAAAATTACAAAATATTTGTGGAAGACCACGTGGAGATGAACTGAGTCAATCCAAGGGGAAATGCTAACAGAGATACATTAGAGGCCACCTCTCCTTAGGGGGCCGAATTTAGTTTTTTTGCTGTCAATTGTGGTATCAGAGCTATTTTTGAGTTGTTTTTGCAGAGAATTAACATGGAAATCCTAGTTGGTAGAGGTGTTGGCAGAAGGAGAGGTGGACCCATTGCCAATGCCGAAGTGTTGGGGATCTTGCAGAGGTTCGAGGCTAGCATGGATGCCATGGAGCGAAGGCAGCCTAGAGATCCTGAAGACATTAGTGAACCTGAAATAGAAGAAGCTGGAGAAATTGCTGAGATTCCTCCTGACATGAGGCTCCTTAGAGCTATTCTGGGGTCTGCAGTTAAGCCCAAGATTGAAGTGTCGAGTTTTGCAAGAGGAATGAATCCAAAGGAGCTGGTGGACTGGATTAAGGAAATGAACAGGTGCTTTGACTGTGAAGAAATGAGCGAGGATAAGAAGGTCAAGTTTGCAGTAACAAAGCTAAAGGGACATGCTGCACTTTGGTGGGATGGAGTGCAAGCAGAAAGGAGGAGAGTTGGAAAGCAGCCTATCAGAAGCTAGACCAGAATGATGGCTAAGTTAAAAGGTAAATTCTTTCCTAGTGATTATCAGCTAACATTTTTCAGGCAAATGAAAAACTTGAGACAGAGGTTGCTGACAGTGAAGGAAGACACTGAAGAATTCTATAGAGTAAGCATAAGAGCTGGGTAATTTCAAGACACACCAGAGAAGACTGTCAGATATGTGAATGATCTCAAGCTAGAGATCTAAGATGAAATTGGTCTTCTATCTCCTAAGACAGTTGAAGAGGCCTATCAGATGGCCTTGAAAGCAGAGGAGAAACTCTTGAGGAAGCAGTCTGCTAAAGGGAGAGGTACTTTCCCTGGAAAGGGAAGTCAGGGTGGTAGAGGAAAGCCTACTACACCCAGAGATGGAGCTAACAGTAGCTCACCTTAGAATGCATCTCCAGAGGGTGATGCAAGAGGAAGAAGGGGTTCTTAAAGAGGAAGAGGAGGCAGAGGCAGAGGCAGAGGTAGAGAATTGAGGTGCTATAGATGTTAGCAAGTGGGACACAAGCACTATGAGTGCCCAGAGAATGTGGGTGCTAGTCCAAGAAATGTTGTTGTTGCCTAGGCTGGAGAAGAAATTCCATTGGAGAAGCGAGAGTCCTTGGTTGTTAATAAGGTCTTGTTGAAACAAACCAAAGAGGTCACTAAGCCTGCATAAAGGAAGACTTTGTTTAGAAGCATATGAAAAGTCCAGGGGAAATGCTGTCAACTAGTCATTGATAGTGGCAGCACAGATAATCTGGTTTCCGCTGAGGTGATAGAGAAGTTGAAGCTGAAGACAAGGGAGCATCCAACTGCCTACAGGGTGTCCTAGCTGCATAAAGGGCACCAGCTGATTGTAAAATAACAGTGTCAGATAGAGCTGCAAATGGGAAACTACAAAGACAAAGTACTGTGTGATGTGATGCCCAAGGATGTGTGTCACATACTGCTGGGTAGACCTTGGCAGTTTGACAGAGAAGTAGTGCATGATGGCAAGAAGAACAATTACAAGTTTTTCAAGGATGGGGTACATCATACATTGATACCCATGGAAGAAGGAGAGACATCGAGCAGAGTGATTGATCCAAATACCTTGTTGCTGAGCAGGAAGGAATATCTACAGCAGATTGAAGAAGAAGAGGTAAGCTTTGCTTTAGTTTGCAAGCCTAAGGTAGTTCTTACTTCTACAAATATTTATGAATTTCCAATAGAAATCCATTGAGAGATGTTAGAAAGTTATTGTGACATTGTTGTGGATGATTTACCTGATGAGATGCCAGCTGTGAGGAAGATCAGCCATCAGATAGATGTTATCCCTAGTTCAAATCTGCCAAATAAGGCAGCCTACAGATTGACTCCCACAGAAAATGAGGAAATCAGGAGACAAGTACAGGAATTGGTGGACAAGGGGCTGATCAGAGAAAGTTTGAGTCCATGTACAGTACCAGCAGTATTGAGCCCAAAGAAAGATGGAGGCTCGAGGATGTGTACTGATTCCAGAGAAATCAATAAGATAAAAATCAGGTACAGATTCCCTTTACCCAGATTTGAGGATTTAATGGATTGTTTGAGTGGTTCTAAATATTTTTCAAAGATAGATTTAAAAAGTGTATATCATCAAATTAGAATAAGAGAGGGTGATGAGTGGGAAAATGCCTTTAAAACAAATAAAGGACTATATGAATGGATGGTCATGCCTTTTGGGTTGTGAAATGCACCTAGCACTTTCATGAGACTTATGAATGAAGTATTGAAAGAATTCATTGGTAAATTTGTGATAGTGTATCTGGATGATATATTAGTTTTCAGCAAAACCAAAGAAGAACATTTAAGGCATCTTAATTATGTCTTGAAGAAGCTGCACCAAGAGAAATTGTTGATAAACTTAAAGAAATGCTCATTCATGAAGGAAGAGTTGGTGTATTTGGGCTTTGTTGTTTCTGCAGAAGGATTGAAGATGGACCCAGAAAAAGTTAAGGAAATTGTGGAGTGGCCTTCACCCAGAAATGTTTTTGAGGTAAGAAGTTTCCATGGACTTGCCAGTTTTTAGAGGAAATTTATAAGAAACTTCAGTAATATTAATGCACCCATCATTGAGACAATAAAAAAGGCCAAACAACCATTTAAATGGACTGCTAGAGAAGAGAGAAACTTTAAACTTTTGAAGCAAAATATAACTGAAAATACTGTGTTTATTTTGCCTGATTTTGCTGAACCATTTCAAGTGAAGTGTGATGCCAGCGGAGAAGCCATTGGAGCTGTGCTGAGTCAGGATGGTAGGCTTGTAGCCTATTTCAGTGAAAAGCTAAATGACACCATAGGGAAGTATTCCTCTTATGAGAAGGAATTCTATGCAATTGTTCAGGCACTGAAAAAGTGGAGGCATTATTTGATGTCCAAAGAATTTGTATTATATTCTGATAATCATGCTTTTCAATACATTGTACAGTAGCGCAAGTTGAATCATAAGCATGCCAAATGGGTTGAGTATCTCCAAGGTTTTGACTTTGTTTTGAAACATATAAGTGGCCAAGCAAATAAAGTAGCTGATGCTTTGAGTAGGAGGCACATGCTTGTTCAAGAAACCAATTTTGAAGTTGTAGGATTTGATTTTCTCAAAGAAATGTATAAAATGGATTCAGATTTTAAGGAAGAATTTGAGGCATGTTGTAACCCTGTTCTAACAGACAGAAGCCAGTGGATAGATTATTTCTTTCAGGAGGAATTACTATTCAGAAGAAACCAACCGTGTGTACCAAAATGTTCCATGAGAGAAAATTTGATCAAGGAGAAGCATAGTGGTGGACTTGCTAGACACTATGGTACTGAAAAAAATTATGAGAAGCTGAGTCACTTCTATTATTGGCCCAATATGAGAGTAGAAGTGGACAATTTTGTGAAAAATTGTAAAATCTGTCAATATGCCAAAGGAAGAAGCCAAAATGCAGGATTGTACACTCCCTTGCCTATTCCAGACACGCCTTCGGACATGGTGAGTATGGATTTTGTTCTAGGATTGCCCAAGACTTAGAGAGGAAATGATGCAGCCTTTTTTGTAGTGGACAGGTTTTCCAAAATGGCACATGTTATCCCATGTTATAAAACTAGTGATGCCACCCATGTTGCTAACTTGTTTTTCAAAGAAGTTGTTAGGTTGCATGGGTTGCCAAAGAGTAGTGTTTTAGATAGGGACACTAGATTTGTGGGCCATTTTTGGAGGACAATGTGGAAGAAACTTGGCATCAAACTGAGTTTCAGCTCATCTTATCATCCTCAGACTTATGGACAAACTGAGGTAGTGCATAGGAGTCTGTGAAATCTATTGAGAAGTCTTGCAGGAGAGCATCCCAAGTAGTGGGATCATATTTTTCCTTAGGCATAATATGCATATAATCACTCACCAAATACAAGCATAGGGAATATTCCATTCCATATTTTTTATGGAATGCACCCCAGAGGAATATCAGAGTTAAGAAACCTGGGAAAGGCAGAACTAGGGAGCGCTGATGGTGAGGAATTTGCTTCAGAGATCCAAGCAATACATGAACAAGTGAAATAGCAGCTACAAGGCAGCAGCATCAAAAATAAAGGCAGAGCAAACTTGAGCAGAAGAGAAGTCCATTTTGAAGTAGGAGATCTGGTTTTGGCGCACTTGAGAAAGGAGAGATTCCCAAAGAAGAAGTATAACAAATTGAAGTTCAAAAAAATTAGACCATGCAAGATACTTAGAAAGTTTTCTGCTAATGCTTATGAGATTGAATTTCCTCCTGATGTTGGAATATCTCCCATTTTTAATGTTGCAGATTTGTACAAGTATGAAGATGATGGTGAAGAAGAAGGACCAGCAGACAAGGAACAGATTGAGTGGGAAAAGCAGCTACCTCCAGCACAACCATTGTAACCAAAGAAGATATTGGACAAAAGAGTGTTCAGGAAGACCAGAGGACATGAGTACTTTTAGTACTTAATCAAATGTATGAACAAGCCAAAGGAATATGCCACTTGGATGACTGAAGGAATGTTGCAGAAGATAGGCAGATCAATGGAAGAGCTCATGGATAGGAGTCCATAAAGAAAATTTCCCTTGGGAGTCTGGTGCAAGGGCATTAGACACTAGCCAGCAATGTAGGAAGTTTTTTCCACATGTTGTGGCTAGGAGGGTTCAAAATCATTCAAATTTGTAACAGAAAGGTGTCAATACCTTAGCTGTTTGTTGCATTCAGGTCGGTTAGAGTCAATAGAAATCGAATAGTTTGGTTCAGTCCATCTGTCATGTTTAGTTATTCAAATAATGTAATTAAGCTTTGTTAGAAGATATACGGTCCTCACCGAGGAACCAAAGAGACACATTGTAATGCATATCAATTGTATCCCCCGGGTGTATTGAGGGGAGGATATTTCCGCAGTGAACTTGTGTGTTAAACAATTGCTTCTGGTTGAATAAATTTCAGTGCTCATTGATTATCAAATTGTATTGAGTTTATATTTGTGAGGAATTTGATTAATTGTAAGGTGATTGAACACTGGTTTGAGTTTAATTGTTGAATAGAATCATTGTATAATCTCCGCATCTCTCTGTCCATTGTTTTCTCTTGAATTGTCTGAACAATTGAAAAATCCCACCCGCCGCAGAGGTCTGTGTATGATCGTGGTTGTCAAACTCTGTTTGGAGGTAGTGAAGACTCTGCTTATAAGAGAAACATACCGTTTTGTTGTTAATTGAAACTCCTATCCTGAGGTTAGACCCTGAGTTAGCGAACGGGAGAGCATAGAAAGGAATGGCATAACCCTGGTTTGGCCTTGGTCAATCACTGTTCAAAACCCGAAGTAGTTTTATCGCACCACCTTTGTGGGACAAGCAATATTTAATAATTCAGAGCGATCACATCGGTCAGAGGACACGTGGCATAAGGCAGGTTTCCAAAACCGCCCTCATCACGCGTTAACTATCGACTGGGGAAGCAACGTGATATTCGTGTACGTCGTCTGATCTGGAGGAGGGCTATCAAATAGTGATCACAACTGGACTTGCTTGGAGGTTAATCTAAGGTAAGGCATATGTATTTAATTGAACCTCCGGTTGTGATTGGTGGGCCCGAGGCCTAGAGTTGTTTATTTAAAAGCGTCGGGTTATTAATATAAGATACTAAAGGGTGACAACCGTAGTATAAGGGTCGACAAGAGAATTAAGGTTCAGAAATTTTTGAATGTATTTATTTGTAAATTCCTTCAAAATTGATAAATAAAATTACAAAAGAGTTATGGAAGACCACGTGGAGATGAACTGAGTTAATCCAAGGGGAAATGCTGACAGAGCTACATTAGGGGCCATCTTTCCTTAGGGGGCTGAATTCAATTTTGTTGTTGTCAACATTCCTTGTAACTATAATATAATATTTAATATTTGTCTAAGGGTTTTGGGAAAGAAACTATAGCATATTTGTACAAACACTTTCTAATAATATCGACCAAAGCGATAGGAAAAACTACTGTTTGTATTATTATTATTTTGGTATTATGGAAATTATCAATCTATTAATATCTTAGTGCATGTAGCATATAGTATGAATATCTCTAAACATTGGTCTATTTCTTCAACATACATAAATCATGAAATAAGTGCGGAGGTGGGGGATTCTGGAGAAGTGTAGAGAAGCGCACCTCCACATATAGCTAGAAAACATCACTCCACTCCATAAACATGTACTTTTATTGAGTGTGAAAGATTTCGAAACTAAAACTAGTGTGAACATTAACTAAAATCAACATTGTGAAGAGAGAATTTGTGATTATTCCTTGAGCTACAAATAGTCTTGTGATGTAAGCTATTATTTCAAGATATTATGGGCCTTTAGAATTTTCATTGCCTTTCTTAGCATAATTTAAGAAACTTCATCGCAATCACAGACTGTAATGCTCCTCTCCTATCCTTTGATCAAGGAAACTAATTCCAAGTCACAACAGAAACCCTTAAAACCTTATGTTTCATAAATGGATGTAATCAATTCTCAAGCATCAAAGAAACGAAAGAAGTTCTCTGATCAAGGAATGGATGATGCATGAAAAAAAAATATTTCTCAGGTGCTTCATTATTGAGAAGCAATTAAATAAAGATGGGCCATAAACCAAATAAAGAAGTGTCAATGGTCAAATCCTTCAAGGAGAAAGTAGAAGGTGTGTTTAAGATGTGAGTTCTAGAGGTGGAAAGTTATGGAAGTGCAAATACCCCCTACCTCCACCCCAACTTATGTAAAGGTTTACTAGCAAGTCATTGTAGAGGTTTATTATACATAACATTGTATGTAATTTTAATTTTAACTTGTAAACGAGTTGTGTTTATGGATTGTTAACAATATCGGTCATACAAGTTTAGAAAAATAATGATCATGATGTGAAAAAAAATTATCATTTGTTAATGTAATCATATAGTAGTGGGATCACATAGATTGTGAATCATTTAACTAATATTTTTTGTATAAGAATTTAAGCCTCATGAAATGTAAGCTTAAATTGAATTTTGGAACTCCAAAATAGTGAAATTCCAACCAATAAAGTTCATTCTATGCATACAATGTAATGAAAATGTATAAAGTTCATTGTATGAAGACCATTTTCCTTGTAAATACAATATAAACTTTAATATTTGTCTAAGGTTTTGGAAAAGAAACTATAGCATGGTTATAGGAACACTTTCTAATAAAATTGACCAAAGAGACAACAACACGAGCATTTTTATCATTCTAATTTTTTTCTTATGGAAATATTCAAGTTATTAATATCTTAGTGCATTTGGAAGTTAGTATTAATATCTCGAAATGTTATTCTGCTACTTTCAATGGAATCAAACATCAAATGAGTGTCCTGGTGTAGAGGTTTGGGAATGTCAAGAAGTGCGGAGAAGAACCTATATACCTCTAACTAAGGAAATATAATTCCATTTTATACACATATAATTCTACCATACATGAAATATTTCCAACCTAAAAACAATGTGAACATTAAGCAAAATCAATATTGAGAAGAGAGAACTTCTTATTTTTCCTTGAGCTACTTATAATGTTTCAATATAAGCTTGTCTTCCAAGACAGTATGGTGCTTTAACGTTCTCCTTGCTTCGACCCTTACCTACATTTGATTTTGGCATGAATATCCTTGCTATAGGCCATACATAGAATACTGAAAGAAGATTCATTACAAGGAAGGATTGTAATTTCATTCTCTTATTCTTTGATAAATGAAAGCCTCAATTTTGAGAAAGAAGAGTAACTAATTTTATGACACAACATAAGCCCTTATGTTGCATAAGTAGATGTAATCACATCTTAACTATCCATGAAGATACCAAAGAAGCTCTCCAATCAAATATTGGACAATTCATGCAGAAAGAAAAGTTTCACAAGTACTTCATTATTGAGGAGCAAAAAAGTAAGATGACTCACAACTCTAACCAGGAAGGGAGAATGTCCAAATCCTTTAAGAAGAATGTAGAAGGAAAATTTAAGTTTGGAGGTGGGAAGGTGTAGAGTTGTGAAAGTGTGGACGCCCACCACCCCACCCGTCACTTACATAAAATACCTAGAAAAAGAACTAATATTGAAAAATACCAAAATTAAATCACCCTCCACCAAGGCTCACTCAACCAATGAAAAATTGCAAATAAGATATTTAAAACTTGAGATTTTTATTTTTTTTAGCTTGGTGGGACTACATCTTCATCATGTCCAATATATCACCTTGATATAGATGGGGAATTGAACCAATTAATATACATCAAAGAGTGTCTTAATAGAGCCTCCAATCATGGTCTGTCCAAGACCTAGGAAAATATTTTCAATATATGAAAAAATAGAAATATTCAAAAAAATTTGAACACATTAATTGAAATTACAAAACCTCACCAAAATAATCCAGAGTACAGAGATTGCTACTATAAGGCCATTTCCATAATCCATAATATATACATGAACTAATAACTCAAATTCAATAAATCTAAAGTGAAATAAAATAACCATGAAAACATGACAATAACCATTTATTAAATTTTTGGTGGGTGTAAAAGTTATTTTAATTAAATAAACCTTAATATGTATTTATTGAAATTAAATAATTATGTAACGAAATCATAATAATATCTATAAATATTTTTATAACTATGAAGAAGATATTTATTTTCTTCCCAAATTAATAAATAATATTTCCAAAAATATTATTATATCTAAAACCATTTGTATGATTCAAAATAAAAGACATTTGTAATCTTTCAAATACTCAATCGAACATAATGTTGACATTTTCAATTTAAGAAAGTAACTCTAAAATCTACATTTACAATTCAGACCTAGGCCTTAGAGATAAGTCTAAATCTAAAAAAGAATATAAAAACTTAAATAACTCAGATATATCCCTATCTTGAGAATGGATTAGAAAATATTTGGTCCATTGATAAAGATAAAATTCCCATGCGCTACCATGGTCAGTAAGAATATGAAAAGGAAGTCTATCATATAAGGAATTAATTTTCATGGACTTGCTATAGTATAAAAAACAGTACAAATTGTAATACAATGTAGAAGTAGAGATTGATATAGTGAACCAATAATATGAATTCAAAAATAAGAATTTGAAAATGAATTAAGACAAGGTAGCGAAGTTAAGGTAGAAATATTAGAGAGGGTAGCGAAGTTGAGGTAGATAACTCGCTGAATCATGTGCTTTTATCCATCTTTACTTTCAAGTAGTTTATACTTATTATCTAAATAACAAAAACTAATAAAGAAATGCAAACAAATTTGGATGTTAAATAAGATTTCTGAACTAGAAATCTAGCTGAATCATGTGATTTTTTCTATCTTTACTTTCAAGTAGTTTATAATTATTATCTAGGTAAGAAAAAATAATAATAAAATGCAGACAAATCTGAGTGGAAAATCAGATTTTTTTTTTCATTGATTAACCCTTTTAACAATTTGTCATATGCAATTATAATCCTAATATCCACTCACATCCATAAAAATATCAAATCCAATAATGCTTCATACACACATATAAATCCTATAGCCTCTAAAATGATATAAAAGTAATCATATTCAATATATCATATCTAAGGAGATCAAATAGAAATACTGCAATTGGGCAATGGGATGAACCTTGAGCAGTTTCATGGCATGGTCATATCGTCCGGTGGAAAATATGTTGCCAGTATGCCTTTTTCTGAACATTTTCTCCTCTTGACTTTGCAGGAAGCGTAACTAGACGGGAGGCCCAACATAATAGTCTAGACGGTAGTTTTTTTCTCGAGATCAGGTAAAAAAATTCAAAAATAAGTTAATGTTCGAAGAAAATATGGGCCTTTTGTTGAGAATATTGGAGGAAACAATAACAATGGAAAATGTGTTTCCCCCACAACACAGAGACTTCAACTAATGCGGAAAAATAAATAGTCATACACATAGGCAACGTAAAACACAGGAGAGGAACAAACATCTATTTCTATTCCATCACTCTCTCTCTCTATGAAAACAAATGAAAATTACATTAGTTATACAAGAATGGTTGAACCCTGTAAAACATAATCTATTTAATGCGATTCATTGCTGAAAATATTTTCAACAGCTTCTCATCCTTGGGCTATCAAAAGACCCATATCTTCATTAAATCGGCACGCAGGGCGTATTTTGGTTTATACACAAAAACATGTAAGAATTCTTTCAAAAAACATAAAAGGACGAACTTCAAAATTTATGTGTTTCGGCTATACTTCATCATCGCAACCAGCTCCTTATCGTAGATCAACGATCTTAACTCTCAACTGGCATGAACACAGGTAAACACAAATCCTTACGAGCATGATGTGAGATGGCACAATCATGTCACAAATCAAACATCTTAACTTGCTAGTGCTAAGTGGTAAACTCATTGCAATGTGCGCTCTGCAGTGTGGCTAACTGTTGGTAAGTGCGGTAAGGGAAATACACAAGAATAAGGTGCAAAACAAGGTTTTGGCTCATGCAGTAAGATTAAGGTAGGTCTTGCCAGATATCGCATTAGCGGTAGAATAACATATGATGAATGGCTTAAGTGGTAAAACAAAAAACTTGCGATTTCACATTGCGAGCAAAGGTAAATCAATGTGTTGGTTCAAAGTAATAAATGAAGAGGATGGCTTAGGTACTCTGTTTGATGTGGTTGTGTAAAACGTCTTCGGGCTCTAAGATCCTTGCTTATCTTTCTTTGCACAAAATTTATGAAGTGTGGGCTGCTGCCGCTTCTCATTCATTGTGGTGGTTGGGAGTATAATTCGAACACTTCCCCTTAATCACAACTGTCACCATCACTCATTCCCAAAAATTCTCTAAAATACTCAAAACTCTTCTATGCTAATGGCTTTGTGAGGATATCATCAAACTGTTCCTCTATCCTAGAATTTTGCAAAACAATCTCACCATTGTTAAGCAATTCTCTTGTAAAATGATATTTGGCATCTATGTGCTTTATTCTCTTATGGAAAATAGAGTTATTTGATAAGGCTATTGCTGAGATATTATCACAATAAATTCTGGTTCCTTTGGCTTGTTCATGGCATAATATCTCAGCATCCTTCTCATCCCAATAGCTTGACAAGCTACTATTGTTTTCGCTAAATACTCTGCTTCTATTGTTGATAAAGAAACTATTGGTTGCTTCTTGGAAGCCCATGAAATGGCTCCCGATTCCAAATGAAACACATAGCCAAATGTGCTCTTTCTATCATCTACACTTGCAGCCCAATCACTGTCAGTGTAACCAATCAACTTGAAATTATCAGTTGAGGCGTATAGAACACCATACTCCTTTGTTCCATTCGCATACCGTAAAATTCTCTTGGCTGCTTGTAACACCCCTAGTTTATGTTTTTACAAATTAGACATTTGAACTTCAGTCCAAAGGGGAGTGACCCCTAATGGATAATTATTGTGTGGATGTAATTAATTAATTATTTAATTATGAAAAATAAATAAAATAATTTTTTGCATTATGACCAAATGATGTTTTTGAGATCACTTGCCAAATCCATGAGGTATGGAAGGAGGCTAAGACTTTCCCCAAAAATATTTCAAAAAACATTGAAATAATTTATTTCTAATTTAGATTTTTGAGGAAAAATCTAAATTTCCTCAATAATGAGGAAAGTAATTGGGAAGAGGTAAAAATCTGGAAAAGTAGAAAGAAGCTTTAAATTCCCTAAATAAGGGAAGACTAGGCAAACAGGAATAAAAGCATCCTGAAATTCTGGACGCAGAATTAGAAACAGGCTTTGGGGAGCATAACCTTAAATAAGCTACTCCATAACATATTGGGGTTGGTCTGTTCTAGGAGAGGATCTCAGCTCGTGGGTGAGTTCTAGAGACAGAAGAAATCTAAGGTTGGGAGGATTGGTCATCTGCAGAAGTGGTATGATCACAAATTTTATGAATGGTTAAAATACCTATTGTTGTGCAATATTGTTAATTGTTGTAGATGTTATTTTCAACTAAATTTCTAAAGTTGTTATTCCTTACATTTAACATAATTGTTTAGATGAAATTAATCCCCTAAATTCTGTATAGTTGTAGGAATAGGAATTCTAGGGAATATCATCCAGAATCTCTAAACCTGCTAATGGTCTAAATCTGGAGATATATACTACTCCCACAAATCATTAAAGTTGTAACTTTAATCTGCTTCTGTAAATGTACAGATATATCTGTGTATGGACTAGAAAAAATAAGATTCATAAAATAATAAATCAACTATGAATTTTAAGATAAATAAATATTAATTTCTGCAAAATTGAATTGATGGATTGCATGCACATAAGCTGAAGAATTCAGCTTAAGAGAAAATCAGGTCTGAGTATGCAACACTTTACTATTGGATAAAATTTATCTAGCAGACAGAAACTCTTGCTAGTTATCTCTGGTATAATTTGTAATTATATATATATTCTGATATAACTTCAATGCTGATTTAAAGTAGAAAATAAACAGATAAATATTCTATATTATCCCCTCGTAACTTTTAGAGTTGTATTCTGAATATCTGTGGTGAAAAAAAAATCAGTTCTATTTTCTGTTACAAAAGAAAAAAATAAATTTACAATGCTATATCAAATATATTGAATGAGTGTAGAATACTATGAAAGATTATGCTATGGAATCATGAGGTTCAATATATGAGAAACTAAATGTAAACAACTTTACTTAAATGAAAATAATAAATTTCAAAACTATGACTACATATTCAAATACTTGAGTAGATTAGAGTATAATTACTAATTGAACATAGGACTACATCTTCCTGGATAATATATTCAAAATTCTATAGATTAAACATAGAACATTATATGTATATAATGTTATATTACAAGTGTTTTAACAGTGACCAGGATTGATAGGGAGAAAACTATAAAAGTCAAAATAAACATATGTATGTTATAACTTGGTGTAAAAGATAGTAAATAGTAAAATATAATCCTATCAATATAATTATTTCATTTCCAAATAGGAAATATTGACTAATTACAGTTATAATTATTCATATAGAGAATATAGAAATTTGGAAGAGTGATATATGAAAAATTATAATTACAAAAGTATATTAAATTAATCATTGCCCTTTTCTAGGAAAAATATACCAAAGTCTATGTATACAAAACACCTGTGGGGACTACGAGTGATAATTCACATTTTCCAAATCTCAGTGGATTCAATGTCATTATACATTAACTTATAGAAAGTAAATATCAAATTAATAGTTGCTGAGGCAACATATCAATTCCGTCTCGAAGACGATTATTGAGTACCGACCTGTAATAGGAGAAAACGGGTTGTTAACCCTTCAACGAAAAATGAAATAGCTCGCTGTGAGTAACCCTAATGAAGCCAGTAACAAATGGTTACCTATGGATATAGTATCATCACATGGAAAACAAAATTTATCAGTGACATGAACACAATATATTTAATATATATTAGACAAATTACCAGCTATAGAGTTATAATTATACAGAAGCGGTAAGCAAGCACGTTCGATACCTGATAAAACAAAGGAGAATTTGCATGCGAAACGCAATTATGTGGAGAATAAATATCCTGAATGGCATATAGAAATATATATATATATATATATATATATATATATATATATATATATATATATATAAAATTGAAATCAAATGGTATAACTCTTACATTAAATTCCTATTGAATGGCGGTGAGGGTAAAATCATCAGAATCGTTTGATTTCCATATAAGCTATTTAAACTTTGACCTTAACAGGCAGGTAACAAAAAAAATAAGTTAAGAGCGAAGGCTAAGTTAGAATGATTGACGTGAGTCAAACTGGTTATCTCATGACATTAGGAAACTAATTTTCTGAAGATAAGAGGGATGCCTCTTTTAAAATCGTGCATAGCAAAAAACCAAAGAAATAGTAGAGCTTCTCTGTAAAAGTAACAGAGGATTACTAGAAAACGATTAACCCAACATAAAAAAAATCGAACCAGAACTAAATCATGTAAAACTCAATCAACAATAGCAATACGAGGAGGTAAAACACCAGCATTGGAATGAGAAGGGTTACACAAGACATTAATACCAATATTAAAATGCAACCATGCATGACATCATAAAAAATTTACAAAGAACATGAAAGCTCTCGCATCCCTGGTAAAGACGCCATGGAAGATGCCGTGAAGGATTGGTGAACGAAATCGAGACATTGAAACTCCAAGTAGCCTAGCAGAGCTCAGATGAAAAATCATAAACATAGAAATGAAAGGGTAAAGGAAACTGCTGGACTGAAGATATATGTTAAATAGTATTCGATAGAAACAAACCCTAACTTAAATCGATAGATCAAAATCCTCTACATGTCAATAGATTGGGAATGGGAATGAGATCGATCTGCATTTATGTTAGTTGATAGATCAATTGCGTACAATCAAAATCACAGTACTTTAAACGTTGGTACTCATTAACAATAGAGGAGACACATATCACTACACGACAGAGCGTAGGTAGCAACGTATGGAAGTATTTAACACAAAAAGAAAGACGTGAAAGGAATGCTATCAACCAAATATTCCTTCATAATTACATTGATACAGTCATGTGACAACCGAGTTAATGAAAAAAATATTCTCCGCGTAAAGTTGGGCTTTGAATATATAATAGTTACGTTCGAAGGTTGATATACCCCATGAACTTGAATGCCTTTATACCTTCAAATGTAATGGTATAAGTATAAGTTAGGTAAAAATATATATATGCTACCTGGGTTATGAAAGAGCATATAAATTTGGTGATCTTAAATTCACCAATTACTCTGAAAAACTATCGTTAAAGACTATCAACCTATAGATATATGGGAAGAAAATAAATAGAAAATAATTTAATTAAATACATTGAGATAGGCCTTTAATATATGAATAAAGGTATTAATAGGTTATAAATGCATAGTCATAAAAGGTTAAGAAGATATTGTTAATGAGAATTATAAAACAATATCCATTCAGGACTTACATAAAATAGGTAAGAATGGAATAATATGACTTGCAATGGTTCGACATCTTGGTGTTATAGATTTATACATACTTAACACTTAATATATCGGAAAGAAAGTATTACTTGGAAAAAAAAAAATTTGTGGAATGAGGAGGTGTTACAAATGGTATCAGAGATCCGTTAGAAAAAATGCGTTATTGTTGTGCTCACGGTATAAATTATTTTTTGAAAAAAAAAAAAAAAAATGTTATTGATGTTGTTTTGTTTAGTGTACAGTGGTATTGGAACTAAAAAGTCAATGGTTGAAGGAGATGAAATTTATGTTGATCTGGGTGATGGAGATAACACGCCAGATCCCAATGCTCCTTTGATGGCTATGTTGCACAGGTTGCAACGGGAAATGGCTGAGCTAAGAAGCCAGAATGATAGGTTTTCATTAGCCAGTGAGGAGGAGGAAAAGTTGATAACAGAACTGACCTCGCGGAAGATCCAAGAAGGTGAAGGTTCCGGAAAGAAGAAGAAAGGAAAGTTCTCAGATGATTCTTAGGAAGATGACACTACTAGACATCAGTCTAAACAGAAGAAGGAATTACAAGGTGAATTCTAAAAAATTAAACCTCCCTCCAAAGATGGGGAGAAGGAGGAAGATTTTGAGGCATGGCTGTTGAATATGATTAATTATTTTCAAGTCTATGAATATGAAAGCAATCTGAAGGCCAGACTAGCTATCTACTAGTTGCAGGGTAAGGCTACCTTGTGGTGGGAGGAGAGAAAAATGGTTCATGCCATTGATGAAAAGACAGTGACTTGGGAAGATTTCCAAGTCAAGTTTAAGAACCGATATTTGAACGAATGTTATTATGATGATAAAGCAAAGGAATTCCACGAACTCAGATTGGGACAACTCACCATAAATGAGTTGTCACCAAGTTTACAAATCTGTTAAGGTGTGCTCCTTATATTCATGAAGAGAAGGTCAAGGTTCAAAGTTTTTTGAACTGTTTGCCTACTGTGTAAAAGGAGAAAATAGAGTTTGATAATCCAAAAAATATGGATGAAGTGGCGAGGAAAGCTAGATTATGCTACCAGCATTTTAAAGGAAAGAATGAACATGGAAAAAGTTGGGTAAACAAGGGTGAATTCAAAGGAAAGAAACAGAAACCAACTTACTTGAAGAACTTTGATAGGGATCATCAGTGGAAAAAATTTAACAAAGCAAAGGAAAGTCAAACTTCTCAGTCCCAAGATGGGTGAAAACAAATACATGGGGATAATAAGAAGGAAGGAACAGTCAGAATGCGGTGTAACACCCCTAGTTTTATGCTTTCAAGTTAGACAATTGAACTTAAGTCCGAAGGGGAGTGGATCCCAATGGATAGCTATGGTGTGGATGTAATTAATTAATTGATTATGAAAAATAAATAAACTATTTATGTGCATAGTGACCAATTGAGAATTTTGAGATCAATGGCCAAATCCATGAGGTATGGAAAGAGGCTGAAAATTTCCCGAAAAATCTTTCAAAAAACCTTGAAAGAAATAATTTCTAATTTAGATTTTTGAGGAAAAATATAGATTTTCTTCAATGAGGTGGAGAGTAGTTGGGAAGAGGTAAAAAGCTGGAAAAGCATAAATTAGCTTTAAAATTCCTTAAATCAGGGAAGCCTAGGCAAACAGGAAGAAAAACATCCTGTAATTCTAGACGCAGAATTAGAAACAGGCTTTGGGGAGCATAAGCTTAAATAAGCTACTCCTGAACAGATTAGAGGTTGGTCTATTCCGGGATGTGATCTTAGCTCGAGGGGGAGCTCTGGAGACAGAGGGACTCTAAGGTTGGGAGGACTGGTCAATTGTAGAAGTGGTATGGCCATAGTGTTTATGAATGGTTGAATTACTTGTTGTTGTGTAGTAGGATTATTGACTATAGGTGTTATTTTACGTGAAATGTTTTTTTGAAACTTGTGTCCCATACATTTACAGAATTGTTAGAAAAATTTAATCCTCTCAGTTTTGCATAGTTGTTGGAACAAGACTTATGGGAAAAATTAGTGAGAAGCTCTAAACCAGTGACCGGTATAAATCTGGAGATTTATGTTACTCCCATAATCCATATATGTGTAACTTTAGTCTTCTTCTATTAAAATATAAATCTAACTATGCATGAGCTAGAAAAACATTTATGAAGTGAAAGGAAGTTAGAGATGCTAGGTATTGTATAAACATTGCAGATATGTATACTTTTTGAAGTGCCTATGCATGTATATATATAGATTAACCCTCCATAACAAGAAAATATCTGAGAGATAGGTTCAGTTATCAGAGCTAGACATATTCAAACATGAAAGAGTTGGGTAATTATATTTTAAATGAACCTATAAATAATTCGGGTCTGAGAAATACACATAAACTAGGGCATTGATGACATCCTTTACTGGTGAAATTTCCAAATTGAGTACTCTACTAGAAAATAAATATAAGAAAATTTAGATGAATTTCAGGCAAAATTCACAAGCTGTTGGGAATAACAAAGATTTCACCAACAAAATCTAAATAAATTTTTGGTTAGAGGTGTTAACTATAAAGCTAGAAATTATTGAATATTTTGCATCAATTAAAAAAAAAAAAAATTTCCAGAGTCTATTATTGTGGTCACAAGTAAACAATATATGAAAATTTTAAATCTAGAATTAGAAGGAGAATTATACTGCTGGAATAGTAGAATATACATGAATACATTGACTGAGTGGAAATTTTCAATACACAGTCAGGAATTACTAGACTATGACAGATTTTGTAAACTCCTTTAGTAGTTATATATATGTATACATTTATATTTCTACAATTCGGAGGGAACAGAAAGGTACGTCAAGACGATTAAACTTATCAATTCCATCAAGTAAATTGAAGTAGATAGTTACAGTAGAAATAAAATCTAACATGAGTATTAACATGAAATAGAGATCTAGAAACCACCAGAGTCTATCATTAATCTGTCATTTTGAACAGAGACGGAATATATATATATATAAAGAAATTCCTGAACAAAATCAATAAAAGGAGACTATCTTGCTCCATAACAAATCCACAGAAAACATTATACCCCAGGAATTATATAATCAGGATTTTTAAACAATCCAAGTCTCTGTTAAAATTTTACTATTACAGTTGAAATTTTTTAGGAAAATAAGATTGGAATTGTCTGAACAAAATATATATTAACAACGCGAGAGTCTGGTTACACTCCAACTAAGATGTTTTCGATACCGACCTAAAAGTTCAATGTGAAGCGAAGTCAATTCTGAGTGAAAAACCAATTAACCAAATACCAGTTGAGGTAATTCTGAATGGGATTCGAATTTACCTCAAACAAAACGAGATAAAAGTGAGAACTAAATGATATCTAGTAGATACGAATGTTTCACAGAAATAAAATATTAATATTGGGCAGAAAAACAAATTATTACCTCGTAATTAGAAACCCTTGTTTCCAAACGACCTGCAAGAGAGAGATTTAATTTGGATTAAAATTTTGACTACCATGACATCCACCTGGAACAAAAGAACACAGTGATGAAATGTTAAATTTGAATCAACTGCATACCTAGGGTATCCATTGCTCGCCGAAAGGGAGGCACTTAGAGCCAGGGCAACTCGGCTCGAATAAAACGAGTATGGTCACAGAAGACAATATGAAATAATTCCTGCCAGACATCGATTTCAGTGTTAGCTCCAAAGATTTTGCAAAGGATTCTAAACGTAATGAGAGAAATGATTGTGGAAGAAAAATCAACCGCGACAAAGAACTTTTAAATAGGATATTGATTCATAATAGACCGAGACGGCCTTACAAATTTAAATGAAAATATGTTGGCAAAAATAAACAACTTCTCTAGTGCCACAAATCAAAAGTATATATACTAATAAGGAGGACGTATAAACATGTTTTTGCACAAAGAGAAAAATTGCAGAACTAAATCACGGAAATGACCAAGACTACGTACCTGAATGGCAAATGTGACGAGGAAATCTTTACGCCAAGAGGCCTGGGAACGCATAACGTGTGGTTTCACCAAAATGAGCAGAGTCTCAACTTCCAGGAGTCGGTAAGGAAGAATGAAGGGTGAAAGAAAAGTCTCATTAACGATACAAAGATTAATACGATCTCCTCAAAACAAAGAGAAAAACCCTAACTGGCCTTAGGCCATCTCAACCATCCACGTGTCCTAAAATCAATGGTATGTACATGGATCGGTTGGGAAAATCGAAATTCAACATATAGCCATCCAACAACAGTAATGTAAATCCACGGCAATAAAATTCACAGTACCCAAACGTATCACATGGCCGGTGATCATAAATGAGAAGATATACGTTGCATAATATAAAAACATAAAAAAAAAAAACAAACCCTTGTGTGTAACCATGACTCGGAGTATCTGTCAAAAAATCAAAACAATTAAAAACCACCAGAGGACCACCGACCCAAGTTGACACGGAGATTGCGATGAGGTTACCAATGCCAAACACATAAATTCAATCTTGCCAACGAAGCACAACAAGTACAACGAGTTCAATATCGCCAATAGTTCGTCCCAGTTGAAGGTATGTGGGATATTCATGGTGATACGAATACCATAATCACACATTGAAAACAGTGACCATAAGGATGTAATACACTCATGAAAAAGATATACGTTTCCAATTAGAAGGAGACCATTACATAACCTTGGATAAATCGAAATTAATACATAGTATCATGGCTATTGGAAGAGTACTATGATATAAATACAAACAAATAATATATCACTCATATAACCCATGAGGGTATGACATAATGATGATACGAAATCAAATTCGTAGGTATAGTGAGACCCTTTAAGGGTTGCGTGGAAATTGTAATTCATATGTAGGAAATTCTATGTATGAAGGTAATGATATGAAACATATGAGGGTAATATATATATATATATATTGATATATATATATATATATATATATATATATATACAAACAAGGCCACAAAAACTTATGGAAAAAAAAACCATGATAGTTAGTGAAGTATATATATATATTAATAATTAAAGGAACATGAAAACCATGTTTAATAGAATTTCATTAATAGTGAAATTCAATGGTAGATCTGAATAGCTATGGTCAATAGAGGAACATAATTAAATTATCAAAAGAAAAAAAAAATTGGGGTGCAAAGGAAGAGACGTTACAAATGGTATTAGAGCCCAGGTTGGAAAAAAATGGGCTGTTGTTGTGCTCACTGTATAAATTATTATTTTTCTTGTTGAATTTTTTTTTTTCCTGTTACTGATATGTGATTGTTTAGTGTACAATGGTACTGAAACAAAAAAGTTAAATGGCTGAAGGTGAGGAAATTTATGTTGATCTGCGTGATGAAGATAATACACCAGATCCCAACGCTCTTGTGATGGCTATGTTGCACAGTTTGCAACGAGAGATGGCTGAGCTAAGAGGCCAAAATGACAGATTGTCATTAGTGAGTGAGGAGCAGGAAAAACTCATCAGAGAATTGACTTCATGGAATAGCCAAGAAGGTGAAGGTTCTGGAAAGAGGAAGAAAGGTAAGTTCTCTGATGATTCTGAGGAAGATGACACTACTAGACATCAGTCTAAACAGAGAAAAGAATTACAAGGGGAATTTTGAAAGATTAAACCTCCCTCATATGATGGGGAGAAGGAGGAAAATGCTGAGGCTTGTTTGCTAAATATAACTAAGTATTTCCAAGTCTATGAATATGAAAGAAATCTGAAGGCCAGATTAGCTGTCTACCAGTTACAGTGTAAGGCTACCTTGTCATGGGAGGAGACCAAAATGGTCCATACCATTGATGAGAAAACAGTGACTTGGGAAGATTTCCAAGTCAAGTTTAATAATCTCTATTGGAACGAACATTATTATGATGATAAAGCCAAGGAGTTCCATGAACTCAGGTTGGGACAACTCACTATCAATGAGTTTGTCACCAAGTTTACAAATTTGCTAAGGTATGCTCCTTGTATCCGGAAGAGAAGGCAAAGGTGCAAAGATTTTTGAACTTTTTTCCTGCTATGTACAAGGAGAAAATAGAGTTCGATAATCCAAAAACTATGGAGGAAGCAGTCAGGAAAGCTAGATTATGCTACCAACAGTTTAAAGGAAAGGGTGAACATGGAAAAAGTCAGGTGAACAAAGGGGAATTGAAAGTAAAGAAAGAGAAACCAGCTTACTTGAAGAACTTCGGCAAAGATGATCAGCAGAAGAAATTTAACAAACCCAAGGAAAGTCAAACTGCTCGGTCCCAAGTTGGTTCAAAACAAATAGATGGAGATAATAAGAAGGAGGGAGCAGTCAAAATGCGGGAACCTTTGAAGTGTTGGGGTTGTGGAGAACCTCATCTATTGAGAGTTTTCCCACACAAAAATATTCAGATGATTATGAGGGATCGAGAAGCTGCCACAGTGAATGATATATCCAGAAACATACCTACTATTAGTATGGCCTTGGATAACCGACAAGCAAAACACCAAGCTACTATGGTCGAGATGGAAGGTAAGATTGCTGACCAATTTGTTACAGTTTTAATTGATCTAGGTGCTTCGTTGAGTTACATTAGTCCACAAGTGGTAGAGAAATGCAATCTCAAATTTGAAAAATTTCAGCAGTCTTGGTCGGTCTAGCTAGTCACTGGCACCAAGTGAAAGGTAACTCATAAGTTACCTCAAACAACAATTAAATTGAATGATTTTTAGATAGAAGTAAACTTAAACATTCTACCCTTAGGTTCATATGACATGATGATAGGAATGGACTGGTTAGAAAAGAGAAAGGCTATGATGAACTATTGGGATAAAACTCTGCATTGCATACATGAGGAAGGGAGACCCTTTATACTCAATGGGAAACCAAAACCAATTTCTGTAAGACAAATATCAGCTCTGCAATTGAAACTAATAGCTAGGAAGGGATATCAAGTATATGCTATACATGTTGAAGAATTAGGACAACCACTAGAAGAAAATCTGCGGGACACTCTGCCAGTGGTACGAGAGTTTAAGGAAGTCTTTCCAGATGAGATTCCTGATCTTCCCCCCAAAAGAGAGATTGAATTTTCAATAAATTTGGTGCCTAGAGCAACACCTTTTTCCAGAACTCCTTATCGGATGAGCCTCCCTGAACTCATAGAACTGAAAATGCAGTTGCAAGAATTGTTGGATAGAGGTTATATTAGACCGAGTGTGTCTCCTTGGGGAGCACCAGTGCTGTTCATGAAGAAGAAGGATGGAACATTTAGAATGTGCATTGACTACCGTCAACTAAATAAGTTGACAATAAAAAATAGATACCCATTGCCCAGAATTGATGACCTTTTTGATCAGGTAAGAGGGGCTTCTGTATTTTCCAAGATTGATCTGAGGACTGGTTATCACCAACTCAGAATTAAAGACGAGGACATTAGTAAAACATCTTTTCAAACCAGGTATGGTCACTACGAATTTGTAGTCCTACCTTTTGGTTTAACAAATTCCCTTGCCACTTTTATGTGCTTAATGAACAACGTCTTGAACAAGTACTTGAATAATTTTGTACTAGTGTTCATAGACGATATTCTGGTTTACTAAAAAAGTGAGGAATAGCACAAACAACACTTAAGGATAGTGTTGCAAACCTTTAAAGAAAACCAGTTATATGCCAAGTTCAGTAAATTTGAGTTTTATAAGGACAAGATCCAATACTTGGGGCAAATTATTTCTAAGCAAGGATTGGCTGTGGACCCTGAGAAAATAAAAGCGATTAGTGAATGGTCGGTGCCCACTGATGTTTCAGCGGTAAGGTCATTTATGGGGATAGCAGGTTATTATAGAAGGTTTGTAGAAATATTTTCTGCAATAGCACACCCCATCACTTCATTGCAGAGAAAGGGCACCAAATTTGAGTGGACCAAAAAATGCCAAAATAGCTTTGAAAAACTAAAACTAAAACTCACTACAGCCCCTATATTGAAAATTGTAGATCCAGACAAAGAGTTTGTTGTGTGCACTGATGCGTGTCAAAAGGGATTGGGGAGAGTTCTATTACAGGAAAATTCTGTTATTGCATATGAGTCTAGGAAACTGAAGAAACATGAACAGAACTATAGTGTATATGATTTGTATTTGTCCGCTGTGATTCATGCCTTGAACATGTGGCGAAACTATCTTCTTGGAAAAAAATTTACACTAATGACTGATCATATTAGTCTCAAATACTTATTTTCTCAAACAGATTTGAATTCTAGACAAGCCAGATGGCTCTCTTTTCTGAGTGAATTTTATATGGACATAAAACATATCAAAGGAAAAAAAAAACAAAATTGCTGATGCGCTAAGCAGAAATGCTTGCCAACACATAAGAAACATTGGGAGTAGTGCTAGTTTTGACTTGGAAGGACTAGTTGAAAAGGTTGCAGATCAAGATCCAAACTATGAGGAGTTACAAGTAAAAATGTCAAAGAAAGAAATGGCTGAATACATTCAAAATCAAAGAGGGCTGATTTACTATAAAAATAGATTGTATATCCCCAATGTAGAGTCTTTGAAAAAAGAGATCCTAGATGAATATCATAGACAGCCATATTCAGGACATCCTGGATATCAGAAAATGTTAATAGCTTTGAATAAGAAGTTGTTTTGGCCAGGAATGAAAAAGGATGTAGCAGACTATTTAGCTTGGTGCATGGAGTGTCAACTAGTCAAAGTTGAACATCAACATCCAGTTGGCCTTTTAAACCCATTTCCAATTACAAAATAGAAATGGGACACGGTCTCTATAGATTTCATAACAGGGTTACCTAGAACAAAGTACCAGCATGACTCAATGATGGTGGTGGTTGACACTTTAACAAAATCTGCATACTTCATACCTATAAAATCCACTAATGGGACAGCCCAAGTAGAAAATGTGTTTCTAAAAGAGATAGTAAGGCTACACAGAGTTCCGTAGATGATTATTCCAGATAGAGACGCTAAGTTCACAACTACCTTCTAGAAAGGTTTGTTTGGGGGTATGGGCAAGAAATTGAATTTTAGTACTGCATATCACCCTCAGACGGATGGTCAAACAGAGAGAACAAATCAGATCTTGGAAGATATGCTGAGAATGTATGTAATGGATAGGTCATCAAAATGGGAAGACTACTTTCATTTAGCCAAATTTTCTTATAACAACAGCTATCAATCCTCCATAAAAATGAGTCCATTTGAAGCACTCTATCGAAGGAAGTGTCGCATTCCGTTAAGTTGGAGCCAACCTGAAGATAAGCTAGTATTGCGGCTAGATACCTTACAAGAAATGGAAAGGATTGTCAAAAAAATACAAAGAAATATCAAGACAGCACAAGATCGACAGAAAAAATATGTTGATAAGAAGAGGGTACATCGAGAGGTCAAAGTGGGTGACCATATGTACCTATGTATTAAACCCAAAAAAAGCACACTTTATGCTAGAAGTTGTGCGAAATTGGCTCCTAGACATTTTTTACATTTTGAGGTGTTAGAAACAGTGGGACCAATGGCTTATAAGCTGGCCCTACCGCCCCATGTTAAATTTCATGATGTGTTTCATGTTTCGTTATTAAAAATATATGTACATGATGCTTCTCACATTGTTGATTGGAATATGATACAGGTGGAACTAGAAGGGGAGTTCCTTCGAGATCCTCTTCAAATATTGGAGCGGGAAGAAATTGAGTTGAGGAAACGAACAGTAGCAAGAGTAAAGGTGCAGTGGAAGCACTTTACTGTTGAAGAAGCTACATGGGAAATAGAACCTGAGATGATGGAAAAATATCCATATCTATTTTCAAAATGAACTCTAGTAGTTAGTGATTAACACTGAGGACGGTGTTTATTTTTATGGGGGGAATATGTAACACCCCTAGTTTTATGCTTTCAAGTTAGAAAATTGAACTAAAGTCCAAAGGGGAGTGGACGCGAATGGATAGCTATGGTGTGGATGTAATTAATTAATTGATTATGAAAAATAAATAAACTATTTCTGTGCATAGTGACCAATTGAGAATTTTGAGATCAATGGCCAAATCCATGAGGTATGGAAAGAGGCTAAAACTTTCCCAAAAAATCTTTCAAAAATCCTTGAAAGAAATCATTTCTAATTTTGATTTTTGAGGAAAAATCTATATTTTCCCCAATGAGGTGGAGAGTAGTTGGGAAGAGGTAAAAAGCTAGAAAGGCATAAAGCAGCTTTAAAAATCCCTAAATCAGGGAAGCCTAGGTAAACAGGAAGAAAAGCATCCTGTAATTCTGGACGTAGAATTAGAAACAGACTTTGGGGAGCATAAGCTTAAATAAGCTACTCCTGAATAGATTAGAGGTTGGTCTGTTCTGGGATGTGATCTCAGCTCAGGCATGAGTTCTGGAGACAGAGGGACTCTAAGGTTTGGAGGACTGGTCAATTGCAGAAGTGGTATGGCCATAGTGTTTATGAATGGTTGAATTACTTGTTGTTGTGTAGTAGGATTATTGAGTGTAGGTGTTATTTTACGTGAAATGTTTTTTTGAAACTTGTGTCCCATATGTTTGTGCTCAACCTAGTCTCCTAAATTGAGTTCATTAATTGTCAACCAGGGTCAGTAAACTACTGAAGTGAAGTGCACCATATGTGCCTAAGTAACCTTTTCCTACTTCGTTGTGTTTAGTGTTTTTATGATGTTTTTTTGGTTTTATGATTTTGTGTTAAGAAGAGAAAGAACTAAATATTGGTGAAAAGCAGTTGTTGGTCACACTAGATACAATTCTAAATCATGTGTGGTATGCAAAACTAGACAATAACTCACAACACAAATTTAGTCCAATTTATTTGTTAGAGACATGTTGGAATACTTCAAGAAAAGGATAAATTTAGTGTAGTGAGGTTTTCCTAAACAACAATTTACCATATCACAAAACAGATCTTATCCATGACTAGATATTTGTTTGGACATATTTGGAAAAGTTAGTTCTGCAACACAGTGAATAATTCTGCTCTAAATTAATCAAGGATACCGAAACTAATCTATTCTGCAACCTAAATTGTCATTACTAAGCCTTATTCGAAAGTTAAAGTCTTTTGAAATAATTTTGAGGAAAAGGCTAGTTGCACAATTAGAAGAATCTGCAAAATAATCAAAGCCATCAAATGATATTACCAATTCCTGTCTGCATAGTGATATGTTGGAAGAGTTTAATAACAGGAGTGGTTTTTGTAAATAATTAAGGCCTTAGTCTAGTAGAACATAACTATCATTCAACTAATTAGTGAAACTTGGCTATACATTAAGCAAAACATGAACGAGAATGCAATTAATCTATTTTGAAATACAAATGACAGAGTTACGCTAAAGTTCAATTAATCAAACTGAAAACACAGTGACCATAACAGGGCTAAAATGCAATTATTCAAACTGGAAAGATGGTGAACAGAATTAAACTAAATGCCATAATCCTAAATTTGAAGTACAATGAACCAAAGCGCTTTTTGATCTCCGAAGTATTAAACTACAGTGCAACTAATCTATTGCATATTACGGCCTTATCTTGTTTTATGAAAACAAGTCTGGCTATACTATCTAATGCAAATTGGCAGAAAACACATAGTTTGAAATGAAAACACAATTAAACTCCTAAAATACCACAGTTAATTCCCATTCATCATTACAGATATTTTGGAAGAATTCATTAGAATGAGACTAAACTGTAGAATTCAATACAAATGAACATAAAAACGCAGAATTCAAAAAATTAGCTAAGCTAAGAATGAAACGAGAGTTACTTATCTAAATTAAAAAAAACAGAGCTGCACAGGAGGCAGGGGCCCTCCATCACCTGGTAGCACGTAATCTAACTCAAAATCGACTTAGCTCATGCAGCAGAATGATGCTTCTTTCATTAAAGAAGAAAATCTCCAAAAACAGCGTATTACAGTCTTAGACAGCTTAACAACCAAAACAACCACCAACTAACTGCATCTTGGTCTCTCAAGTTATTTTTATAATGAAATTACATAACTACTCTATCAGAAAAACATGGATGAGTGTCTTTCCCACTTCTAATCGAATTAAAACTCTTATTGGAGGTTGCGTACTTTGCTGCAGACAGCTGTAGAGTTTGTGTCCCGGTAGAACTCTACCTCTTGGTTTTGGTTTCCCACATGCATAACCACATGTAGAATTGTGCTCAGACTTTGTAGGGAGCAAGGAATGATGTGGATGAAGTCTGGAATTTTCCCATATGCGCCTTTCTTTGAGAGGACACCTGTAACCCACTCAAACTGTAAAACAGCTGCGGAATGCGGGATCAACTACGGAATGCACGATCATATACAGAATGCCTGTATTCTGTAGCTATTTTGCAGAAAATTGTTAAAATAGCAAAAATCATGAAAATACAGTATGTTAATCAATTTCATGAAACCTTTAAGCAATCCTAATCATTCTTCATTTATTTTAGGCTTATGAAGTGATAAAATAATGATGAAATGAAGTGAAGTTTTGTAAAAGAGAAGGCAATTCTAGGGCTCAACACCATACATTTACAAAATTTTTAGAAGAATTTAATCCTCTAGGTTCTGCATAGTTGTAGGAACAAGACTTCTGGGAAAAATAAGCTAGAAGCTCTAAACCAGTGACTGGTTTAAATATGGAGATTTATGTTACTCCCATAATCCATACATGTGTAACTTTAGTCTGCTTCTGTTAAAATATAAATCTAACTATGCATGAGCTAGAAAAACATTTATGAAGTGAAAGGAAGTTAGAGATTCTAGGTATTGTATAAACATTGCAGATATGTATACTTTATGAAGTGCCTGTGCATGTATATATCTAGATTAACCCTCTACAACAAGAAAATATCTGAGAGATAAGTTCATTTATTAGAGTTAGACATATTCAAACATCAAAGAGTTGGGTAATTACATTTTAAATGAACCTGTAAATAATTCGGGTCTGAGAAATACACATAAACTAGGGTATTGATGACATCCTTTACTCGTGAAATGTCCAAATTGAATACTCTACTGGAAAATAAATATAAGAAAATTTAGATGAATTGCAGGAAAAATTCATAAGCTGTTGGGAATAACAAAGATTTCACCAACAAAATCTAAATAAATTTCTGGTTAGAGGTGTTAACTAGAAAACAAGAAATTATTGAATATTTTACATCAATTAAAAAATATATACATATTTTTCCGGAGTCTATTATTGTGGTCACAAGTAAACAATATATGAAAATTTTAAATCCAGAATTAGAAGGAGAATTATACTGCTGGAATAGTAGAATATACATGAATACATAGACTGAGTGGAAATTTCGAATACACAATCAGGAATTACTAGACTATGACAGATTTTGTAAACTCCTTTAGTAGTAATATATATGTATACATTTATATTTTTACAATTTGGAGGGAACAGAAAGGTACGTCAAGACGAGTAAACTTATCAATTCCATCAAGTAAATTGAAGTAGATAGTTACAGTAGAAATAAAATCTAACATGAGTATTAACATGAAATAGAGATCTGGAAACCACCAGAGTCTATCATTAATCTTTCATTTTGAACAGAGAAAGAATATATATATGTATAGATATATATATATATATATATAAATAAATTCCTGAACAAAATCAATAAAAGGAGACTATCTTTCTCCATAACAAATCCACAAAAAACATTATACCCCGGGAATTATATAATCAGGATTTTTAAACAGTCCAAGTCTCTGTTAAAAGTTTATTATTATAGTTGCAAATTTTTCGGACAATAAGATTGGAATTGTCTGAAAAAAATATATATTAACAACGTGAGAGTCTGGTTACACTTCGACTAAGACGTTGTCGATACGAACCTGAAAGTTCAATGTGAAGCGAAGTCAATTCCGAGTGAAAAACCAATTAACCAAATACCAGTTGAGGTAATTCTGAATGGGATTCAAATTTACCTGAAACAAAATGAGAGAAAAGTGAGAGCTACGCGATAACTAGTAGATACAAATGTTTCACAAAAATAAAATATTAATATCGGGCAGAAAAACAAATTATTACCTCGTAATTGGAAACCCTTGTTTCCAAACGACTTGCAAAAGAGAGATTTAATTGGGATTAAAATTTCGACTACCATGACATCCACCTGGAACAAAAGAGCACGGTGATGAAATGTTAAATTTGAATCGACTGCATACCTAGGGTATCCATTGCTCACCGAAAGGGAGGCACTTAGAGCCTGGGCAACAAGGCTCAAATAAAACAAGTATGGTCACAGAAGACCATACTAAATAATTCCTACCAGACATCGATTTCAGTGTTAGCTCGACAAATTTTGCTAAGGATTCTAAACGTAATGAGAGAAATGATTGTGGAAGAAAAATCAACCACAACAGAGAAATTTTAAATAGGAGATTGATTCATAGTAGACCGAGACGACCTTACAAATTTAAACGAAAATATGTTGGAAAAAATAAACAACTTCTCTAGTGCCACAAATCAAAAGTATATATACTGATAAGGAGGACGTATAAACGTGTTTTTGCACAGAGAGAAAATTCATAGAACTAAATCACGGAAACGACCAAGACTACGTACCTGAATGACAAATGTGACGAGGAAATCTTTACGCCAAGATGCCTGGAAATGCATAACATGTGGTTTCACCAAAATGAGTAGAGTCTCAATCTCCAGGAGTCGGTAAGGAAGAATGAAGGGTGAAAGAACAATCTCATTAACGATACAGAGATTAATACGATATCCTCAAAACAAAGAACAAAATCCTAACTAGCCTTAGGCCATCTCAACCGTGAAGGTGTCCTCAGATCGAGGGTATGTACATGAATCGGTTGGGAAAATCGAAATTCAACACATAGTCGTCCAACAAGAGTAATGTAAATCCACGGTAATAAAATTCACAGTACCCAAACGTATCACATCGATGGCGATCATAAATGAGTAGATATACGTTGCATAATGTAAAAACATAAAAAAAAATAAACCCTTGCGTGTAACCATGACTCGGTGTATTGGTAGAAAAATCAAAACAATTAAAAACCACCAAAGGACCACCAACCCAAGTTGACATGGAGATTGCAATGAGGTTACCAATGCTAAACACATAAATTCAATCTTGCCAACGAAGCACAACAAGTACAACGAGTTCAATATTGCCGAGATTTCGTCCCAGTTGAAGGTACGTGGGATATTCATGGTGATACGAATACCATAATCACACATTGAAAACAATGACCGCTGGATGTAATACACTCATGAAAAAGATAT
Source organism: Pinus albicaulis (assembly GCA_034641835.2). Lineage (NCBI taxonomy): Eukaryota > Viridiplantae > Streptophyta > Pinopsida > Pinales > Pinaceae > Pinus > Pinus albicaulis. Next base: position 308,360,901 of record CM076581.1, read on the forward strand.
ATGTTTCCAATTGGAAAGAGACCATTACATAAATTTGGATAAATCAAAATTAATACATAGTATCATCGCTCTTGGAAGAGTACTATGATATAAATACAAAAAAATAATATATCACTCATATAACCCATGAGGGTATGACATAATGATGATACGAAATCAAATGCATAGGTATAGTGAAACCCTATAAGGGTTCCGTGGAAATTCTAGTTCATATGTAGGAAATTCTATGTATGAAGGTAATGATATGAAACATATGCGGGTAATATATATATATATACAAACAAGGCCACAAAAACTTATGGGAAAAAAAAACCATGATATTTAGCGAAGTATATATATATATATATATATATATATATATATATATATATATATATATATATATATATATATTAATAATTGAAGGAACATGAAAACCATGTTTAATAGAATTTCATTAATAGTGAATTTCAATGGTAGATTTGAATAACTGTGGTCAATAGAGGAACAAAATTAAATTATCAAAAGAAAAAAGAAAATTTTGGGGTAGAAAGGAAGAGACGTTACATGCGGGAACCTTTGAAATGTTGAGGTTGCAGAGAACCTTATCTGTTGAGGGACTGTCCACACAGAAATATTCAAATGATTATGAGAGATAGAGAAGATACCACAGTAAATGATATCGCAAGGAACATACCCACTATCAGTGCAGCCTTGGAGAACCGGCAAGAAAAACACCAGGCTACCATGGTCGAAATGGAAGGTAAGATTGCTGACCAATCTGTTACAGTTTTAATTGATCCGGGTGCTTCTTTGAGTTACATTAGTCCACAGGTTGTGGAGAAATGCAATCTCAAAACTGAAAAATTTCAACAGTCCTGGTTGGTCCAGTTAGCCACTGGCACCAACCGAAAAGTAACTCATAAGTTACCTCAAACAACAATTAAGTTAAATGATTTTTAGACAGAAGTAAATTTAAACATTCTGCCCTTAGGGTCATATGATTTTCTCATAGGAATGGACTAGTTAGAAAAGAGAAAGGCTATGATGAACTGTTGGGATAAAACTCTGCATTGTATAGATGAAGAGGGGAGACCCTTTATACTCTAAGGAAAACCAAAACCAATCTCTGTAAGACAAATATCAGCTTTGCAATTAAAAAGAATAGCTAGAAAAACATATCAAGTATATGTTGTACATGTACATGTTCGGTACTCAACAAATGGTTACCTGTGGATATATTATCATCACACGGAAAACAAAATTTATCAGTGACATGAACACAATATATTTAATATATATCAGACAAATTACCAACTATAGAGTTATAATTATACATAAGCGGTAAGCAAGCATGTTCGATACCTGATAACAAAAAGGAGAATCTCCACGAGAAATGCAATTCTGTGGAGAGTAAATATCGTGAATGGCATATATATATATATATATATATATATAAATGAAAAAAAAATTGAAATCGAATGGTATAACTCTTACATAAAATTCCTATTGAATGGCGGCGAGGGTAAAATCATCAGAATTGTTTTATTTCCATATAAGCTATTTAAAATTTGACCTTAACAAGCAAATAACAAAAAAAAAAAAGTTAAGAGGGAAGGCTAAGTTAGAATTATTGATGTGAGTCAAATTGGTTATCTCATGAAATTAGGAAACTAATTCTCTGAAGATAAGAGGGATGCCTCTTTTAAAATCGCGGATAGCAGCAAACTAGAGAAATAGTAGAGCTTCTCTGTAATAATAACAGAGGATTACTAGAAAATGATTAACCCAACATAAAAAGGAATCGAACCAGAAGTAAATACTGTAAAACTCAATCAACAATAGAAATACGAGGAGGTAAAACACCAGCATTGGAATGAGAATGGTTACACAAGACTTTAATACCATTATGAAAATGCAACCACGCATGACTTCATAACAAATTTACAAAGCATGTGAAAGCTCTTGCATCCCTGGTAAAGATGCCATGGAAGATTTCGTGAAGGATTGGTGAACGAAATCGAGACATTAAAACTCCAAGTAGTCTAGTAGAGCTCATATCAAAACTCATGAACGCATAAATGAAAGGGTAAAGGAAACTGTTGGACTGAAGAGATAAGTTAAATAGTATTCAACAGAAACAAACCCTAACTTAAATCAACAAATCAAAATCATCCACATGTAAATAGATCGGGAATGGGAATGAAATCGATCCGCATTCTTGGGATCATAACATAGAGCCTTCCGTAGAAAAAAAAAATCAAATGAAAATCTCCACAATTATGTTAGTTGATATATCAATTGCGTAAAATCAAAATCACAGTACTTTAAACGTTGGTACTCATTAACTATAGAGGAGACACATATCGATATAGGATAGAGCGTAGGTAGGAACGTATGGCAGTATTTAACATAAATAGAAAGACGTGCAAGGAATGTTGTCAACCAGATATTCCTTCATAATTACAGTGATACAGTCATGTCACATCCGAGTTAATGAAAAAAATATTCTCCATGTAAAGTCGAGCTTTGAATATATTATAGTTATGTTCGAAGGTTGATATACCTCAGGAACTTGAATGCCTTTATACCTTCAAATGTAATGGTATACGTATAAGTTAGGTAAACATATATATATGCGACGTGGGTTATGAAAGAGCATATAAATTTGGTGATCTTAAATTCACCAATTACTTTGAAAAGCTATCGTTAAAGACTATTAACCTATAGATATATGGGAAGAAAATAAATAGAAAATAATTTAATCAAATACATTGAGATATGCCTTTATTATATGAATAAAGGTATTAATAGGTTATAAATGCATAGTCATAAAAGGTTAAGAAGATATTGTTAATGAGAATTATAAAACAATATCCGTTCAAGACTTACATAAAATAGATAAGAATGGAATACTATGACTTGCAATGGTTGGGCATCGTGGTGTTATAGATTTATACATACTTAACACTTAATATATCAGAAAGAAAGTATTACTTCGAAAAAAATAAATTTTGTGGAATGAGGAGGTGTTACACTGCTTCCCAATGTGTCTCCTTTGGTGTCTCCATGAATCTGGAAATTAAAATTAGAACATACATAATATCAAGCCTAGTTACAGTCAAATACATTAGACTTCCAACTATGTTCTTTTACAATGTTGGATCAACATTCTTGATGCAATATTCTTTGCTTAATTTTAACCCCGTGAAATTTGGAGTTGTTGCTGCTATGCAATTTTGCATGTTAAACCTCTTCAAAACTTCTGCAACATATTTTTCTTGGGAAATAAAAATTCCATTTTCATTTTTCTTTACTTCTATGCCCAAGAGGTATCTTAATAAACCTAAGTTAGTCATTTCAAATTCTCTCTTCATGATTGATTTAAAATCAATAATGAGAGAAAATTCATTTCTTGTGAAAATTAAATCATGTACATATAAAACAACGATAATGATCTTACCATCGTCTTATTTAATTTAGAGTATGGGTTCACCATCACATTTTTTGAATCCATTGTCCATCAAGTAAGCATCAATCCTAGTGTACCATGCTCTTGGTGCTTGCTTTAGCCCTGATCTGAATGGAATGTATTAGTTTCTCTATGCTAATTATCCAAACAGTAATTAAAATGTGTGCATAAGGTTCTCTGAAGTTTTCAGGTTAAACAAATCGTTTTAGCTTAGTTAAACAATTTTCAATGTGAGGTTAAAACATGTATTTTTCTTGTATAACATTGTAAAATAGTAAATAATAGATAAATAAACATCACATAGCACAATACTCAGCAAACTTGATGAAGCAGTTCACCCCTCCTGGGCTACATCTGTTGGTCGAGATCCTAATGGCATGTCCCTCATATCTTATTGCTCAAAAATGGTAAGTACATGTGAACTAAAGCATCAATATGATGTGATATCCGTAAAAACATCTTCAGAATGCATGAATTAGCTAGAGATGACTATTCATTTGCATAAAACAGACAAAGGAATCCCAATATAGTACACACATCATGGTCGCCCTAGTGGCTCCTTGATCTTTCTTGAAGCTAAACATGCTTAAGATGACCTTTGATGGCTCTGAAACCTGTGCCAATGTGTTGAGAATGTCGAGAATACCCAAAATCGACTATTTTTTCACCTAATTTGGTCAAATAATGGAGTTATGGCAAAAACAACTTTTTCCCAATATCCCTTGAAAAACTCCTCCAAAATTGGAGGAACTCCCGTTAACAACGCTAAAGTTAGGGAATTTTATGAAATTATTGGAACACTACAAATTCGGCAATAACTGTTTGAAGTGGCATTTAATGTCAGGGCGGGGTGGTCACATGATGCCCCGCTGGAACCATCAGCATTGACCATGAATAAAACAGTTGTAGTTAGCATTTAATATACAGTTTTTTGCATTGGCCACATTGCACTATATTCCTTCCATAACCATAGCCATAGCCACCAAAATAACCGCTAGGGTCAAAGCTCCCGGTCATAGCTTTCAGTCACAAGTGTTGAGGCTAGTTGTAGCCCTTTTTCTGCCGGTTAAAACTTTATAATTCAAATATAATGTGATTACTATGGTTTGTAAGAACCAATGGACAGGTGGGCTGGTTGGGCATATGCGTTTGTAGCCAGTCAACTTGCGTTTGAATCCTATAGCTTGTAACAAATATTTAATAACCATTCTCCTCGGCGTGGGGCCACGTGGTGGCCTCCGATCCTGCCACGTGGCAACCCGTGATAGGCCTAAAACCATACAGTCAAACCAACTTTGAACCATGAATTTCCACTTGTCATATTCTAATTCGCCCATGTTGAATATTCCAGAGAATATTCATTGGAATATTATTTTTTAATTTTTTCAAATTTAAAAAAAATCAAACTTGTTCGACTCGTTTTTGGAGTTTACTGGGCTTTTCAAACCTTCATAACTTCTGCATACGACCTCTATTTTTTGAACCGTTCACGGTGCTAGAATCCTAGCGACGAGACCTTTCCGGTCGTTCAAGTTTCAACCACCTCTGAGAACTTTAAATTTTGAGCATTTTTGAACTTGGACATGATCTCTTGATCAAGCCCATAAAGAGCTTTCTTCAGCTTGCACACTTTGTGCTCTTGGCCTTCAATTTAATAGCCTAGAGGTTGTTCAAAATATACCTCCTCTTTCAACACTCCATTCAGAAATCTTGATTTCACATCCATTTGGTAGACTTTCCACTTCTGTTGTGTTGCAATGGACAACACTATCCTTATTGTTTCAATCCTTGCAACTGGTTCAAAGGTTTCTTCATAAGTTCTTCCTTGCTACTGCTTGTAGCATTTTCACAACGAGTCTTGCCTTCTGTCTTTATAATTTTCTTTCAGCATTTATCTTGGTCTTATAGACTCATTTTACTCCAATGACTTCTTTACCTTATGGGAGGTCCACTAACTCCCATGTGTAATTCTTTTATATTGCACCAATCTCTTCATTCATTGCTTCAATCCATTTTTCTTCTCTTACTGCCTCTTTGAAATGGATTGGGTCATCAACATGACAAAAAAAAGCAAATAAAGAATTCAGACCATTATTATTATCAGAGCCTTCTTGTTCATAAATTTCACTCATATTTCTAAATCTTGGTCTGCTTGGTGTGTTTGGAGTTCCACTTGAACTTGAGGTAGTTTCTGATCCCTGTGGTGTGCTTGGATAAGCACTTCCTTGATTTCTCAAGGTTGTTCTATTTCCTATTTTTAATGGGGTTTGTTTTGCTTGTGTAGGTGGAGGAGGAGCCACCGTGGAGGAATTATTTGCCGTTGAGCATTCCTCTTGCTCTTTGTGAGACATACATGTCTTCACATTCATTGTTTTCTCTAAGCTTCCATCCCAAGCTTATTCTTCAATGAATTGCACATATTTTCTAACTATTACCTTCTTGGATGATGGATTATGGAGTTTGTATGCCTTGGATTCATCACTATATCCAAAAAATATACACTTCCCCCCCTTGTTGTCTAACTTATTTCTTAATTGATCTGGGACATGTGCATATGCCACACATCCAAATACTTTCATGTGAGTAACAGAATGCTTTGTTACACTGCATGGTTCTTCTGGGAATTTGTTAATAACAGCTTTGTTTGGGCATCTATTAAAAATATACGTTGCAAAATTGATAGCTTCAGCCCAATACCCATTTGGCAAGTGTTTTGCTTTCAACATACTTCTGACGATGTCCATGATGGTCCTATACTTCCTTTCTCCAACACTGTTTTGCTGTGGTGTATATCTTGTGGTAAATTTCTTGAGTATGCCATTCTCCTTACAGAAATGTGGGAAATATTTCTTCATAAGATCTTCGTTGCTGCTACTTGTAGCCTTTCACAACGAGTCTTTCCTTGTGTCTTTTTATTTTTCCTTCATCATTTTTCTTGCTCTTATAGATCCATTTTACTCCGATGACTTATTTACCTTATGGGAGGTCCACAGACTCCCATGTGTAATTATTTTCTATTCCACCAATCTCTTCATTCATTGCTTCAACCCATTTTTCTTCTTTTACTACCTCTTTGAAATGGATTGGGTCATCAACATGAAAAAACAAAGAAAATAAAGAATTAAAACCATTGTTATTATCAGAGAACAGAATTGGCTTATCGATCGATCAGGAAGGCGGCAGGTGGCAAGATCGAGTAGGTATAGAGAGACAGGCAGAAATCGAGAGGGTAGGTCTAAACCGATCGATCAGCATGTAGGTTCCACTGTGGCTTAAGTTGAACTGTGGGTTTGAGGTTCCACTGTGGGTGTGCTCACTCACTGGTTCCGGGTGAACATAGCTCTTCAGGTTCACTGTGCGCTGGAGGGTCCACTATGGTTATGCTCGATGATGACGGGTTAGTCGCCAAAGCCGTGTCAAGTGCATCGTCGTCAGGTCGCAATGGAGAGACGGACGGGTAGCATGATCGAGATCAGTCAGTCAGGTCTAGGATCTCAGGCAGGTATAAGGGAAGGTTTCAATCAGTCTCCCCCCTCGCTCCCCCGAATAGGGGGTATAAAACGTTACTGAAGCGAAGCGTCCCGTGTTCAGTGTGCTCACAGTGTTGGTGAAGGGTGTTAGCCTCGGTGTTTCGTTGGTCTAGCCTCACATTCTAGCGTCACGGTCTAGCCAGGCAGCAATCCGTCTGTCCGTGTAAAGTTCATTGTATCCAGTTGGAAAGACTCGAGATCCGGGTAAGAGAGATCCGGTATCTATCAATCGAGGTCTCAATTTGGGCCTTTGAAACACCCTCACCCTCACCCTCACCCTCACTAATAGATCTACGTTGCTTACCTGAGCATAACGTAAGGGATATCCTTACCCTTTTCTTTTGGGATTCGATCCAGCCGCAGGTTCCCCTACGGCTACCTTGTTACGACTTCACCCCAGTCGAAGACCCCACCGTGGTATGCGCCAATAAGACCACCCCAACCATAGTGGGCCACACTAGTGGAACATATATAGATAGGGTGATCATTGGTCTGATGCTTCGGGCGAAATCCAATCCCAGGGTGTGACGGGCGGTGTGTACAGGGCCCGGGTACATATTCACCGCGGCATGCTGATCCGCGATTACTAGCGATTCCAACTTCATGTTATCGAGTTGCAGAGAACAATCCGAACTGAGGCAATCTTTCCGGATTCGCTCCACCTTACGTCCTTGCTTCCCATTGTCATTGCCATTGTAGCACGTGTGTGGCCCAGCCCATAAGGGCCATGCAGACTTGACGTCATCCCCACCTTCCTCCAGCATATCACTGGCAGTCTCTTGTGAGTGCAGCACGCACCTGCCTTCATAGGAGTGCCATCAATCAAAAAGAGGTGCTTGCCTCCGATAGTTCGCTTACTCACCCTCGCCCTTGAGAAGGGGCGATGACATTGATCCGTTAGCGCATGTCTCAACAACACAAAACGAGGGTTTCGCTCGTTATAGGACTTAACCAAACATCTCACGACACGAGCTGACGACAGCCGTGCAGCACCTGTATGAATTTTTGCACCATCCCGTTAAGGATAGGCACACTTGTTCATATGTCAAGGGCTAGCCGTTGAGCATTCCTCTTGCTCTTTGTGAGACATACATGTCTTCACATTCATTTTTTTCTCTAAGCTTCCATCCCAAGCTTATTCTTCAATGAATTGCACATATTTGCTAACTATTACCTTCTTGGATGATGGATTATGGAGTTTGTATGCCTTGGATTCATCACTATATCCAAAAAATATACACTTCCCCCCCTTGTTGTATAACTTATTTCTTAATTGATCTGGGACATGTGCATATGCCACACATCCAAATACTTTCATGTGAGTGACAAAATGCTTTGTTACATTGCATGGTTCTTCTGGGAATTTGTTAATAACAGCTTTTCTTGGGCATCTATTAAAAATATACGTTGCAAAATTGATAGCTTCAGCCCAATACCCATTTGGCAAGTGTTTTGCTTTCAACATACTTCTGACGATGTCCATGATGGTCCTATACTTCCTTTCTCCAACACTGTTTTGCTGTGGTGTATATCTTGTGGTAAATTTCTTGTGTGTGCCATTCTCCTTACAGAAATGTGGGAAATATTTCTTCATAAGATCTTCGTTGCTGCTACTTGTAGCCTTTCACAACCAGTCTTTCCTTCTGTCTTTTTATTTTTCCTTCATCATTTCTCTTGCTCTTATAGATCCATTTTACTCCAATGACTTATTTACCTTATGGGAGGTCCACAGACTCCCATGTGTAATTATTTTCTATTCCACCAATCTCTTCATTCATTGCTTCAACCCATTTTTCTTCTTTTACTACCTCTTTGAAATGGATTGGGTCATCGACATGAAAAAAAAAAGAAAATAAACAATTAAGACCATTGTTATTATCAGAGCCTTCTTTCTCATAAATTTCACTCACATTTCTAAATCTTGGTGTTCTCGGTGTGCTTGGAGTTCCACTTCAACTTGAGGGATTTTTTGATCCTTGTGGTGTGCTTGGAGAAGCATTCCTTGATTTCTCAAGGATACTCTATTTACTGTTTGTGGTGTGGTTTTTTGTGCTTGTGTAGGTGGAGGATGAGCCACCGTGGAGGAATTATTTTCTACTGTGCATTCATCTTGCTCTTTGTGAGACATACATGTCTTCACATTCATTCTTTTCTCTAAGCTTCCATCCCAAGCTTATTATTCAGTGAATTTCACGTCTTTGTTGATCATTAACTTCTTGGATGATGGATTATGGAGTTTGTATGCCTTGGATTCATCACTGTATCCAACAAATATACACTTCTCCACCTTGTTGTCCAACTTATTTCTTAATTGATTTGGGACATGTGCATATGCCACACATTTAAATACTTTCATGTGAGTGACAGTATTCTTTGTTCCACTGCATGCTTCCTTTAGGACTCTGTTCATAACAACTTTTCTTGGGCATCTATTAAAAATATACACTGCACAATTGACAACTTCAGCCCAATACTCATTTGGCAAGTGTTTTTCTTTCAACGTACTTTTGACCATGTCCATGATGGTCTTGTTCTTCCTTTCTGCAACATCGTTTTGCTGTGGTGTATATCTTGTGGTAAACTACTTGTGTATTCCATTCTCCCTATAGAAACGTAGGAAATATTTGGAGATTTATTCTCGACCTCTATCAGTTCTTAGCACTTTTATGTAGATTCCCACTTTGCTTCTCAACAAGAGCTTTGAAGTGGTAGAACTCTTCAAACACTTCACTCTTCTGTTTCAAGAAATAAATCCATGTCTTTCTTGTATAATCATCTATAAATGTCAAGAGATAGTGACTGCCAGCTAAAGATGGCATTGGCATTGGTCCACACAAGTTTGAGTGGACAATCTAGGGGTGCTTTTTCCCTTATACTCTTTCTTACTGGAAAGGATTCTCTGTGTTGTTTTCTTAAGATGCAGCCTTCACATAGATTATATGGTTTCTCAACGAGTGGTAATCATCTTACCATTCCTTTTCTATGCAAGAGGTTCAAACCTCAAAAGTTTAGATGTCCAAATCTCAAATGCCATAAGAAGTTTTCATCTTTCACTTCTTCTTGAAATACCTCTTATGTGACTGCTCCTACCACACTTCCTTACTTCAATTTGGTTCTGAGCTTGAGAGTAATCATCCTATTCTTTTTCATCTGCACTTCTGCAATGACCCTTTTACTTGGAGGTCTGTCCATGATAGTACACATATTATTTTAAAAAAATACATTGTAGCTCTTTCTCATGAGCTATCTAATGCTCAGAAGGTTAAATTTATGGCCAGGTACATAATAGACATCTGGCACAAACTTCTTCTCTCCCTTCCTTGTGAGTATTGATACTCTTCCTTTTCCCATGACCCATACTTTGCTTTCAGTCCCCGTTGCCACTTTAGACTATACTTCTTCATCTAGATTGGCAAACATTGCTATGTTTCTAGTCGTGTGGTTACTACAACCTGAGTCTAAGAACCATACATATTCTTTTTTTTCTTGTGCTACGTTACATGTCAAAATCACATTACTTTGGTTATGCCTTTCTTTTGCAAAATAAACATTTTTCTTATTATTCGTGTCATTTTATTTCTTTCTACATTCATTGGAATAATGAAATTGGACTTGGGATTTTTCATACCTTTGTCTTTATTCTTGGTGTTGGCTTGAGCCTTCACTTTGATTTTAATTACTGCCCCTTCCACATATGCTTGCAGGGTTGTTTCTTCCACCTCTTTGTGGGCTTCTTCCTCTTCCTCGGTTGTTGATATTCCTTGACCTTTACATCAGCAAAAATACATTTGTGTCTTGAAATCATGCTCTAATGAGGAGTTCACTATTTTGTTCAGACTATGCTCATGAGACATCAAGGATGCACAAAGCTCATCCACTGAAAATTGTGAGAGATACTTTTTCTGTTCGATTGTGACTACTATGGCATCAAATATTTACGGTAAACTTATCAAGATTTTCTCCACTATTTTTCTTTCCTCAAGTGTCTCTCCATGAGACCTTATCTTAGTAACCAAACCAATCAGATGTGTGAAGAATGAGTCTATGTTATCAGACTCTTTCATATAGAGAGTTTCAAAATCCGTCCTCAGCATTTATAGCTTTACTATCTTCACTTTCTCCGTGCCTTGATAGGCTGTCTTGAGGATATCCCATGCCCCCTTGGACTTTGTTGTTGCTGCAATCCTTGGGAAAATACTCTTGTGTAATTCTTGGTAGAGATAGAAGAGGTATTTGGAGTCCTTCTTCTTATTATCTCTCAACAAGTCTCTTTCTGTTGTTGTTAAAGCATCCAGCGTTGCTACATCTGCTGGTTCTAGAAAGCCATTTTCCATCAGCTCCCATATATCTATTGAAGCAAACATGGCCCTCATTGTAATCCCCTGATAATCATAGTTCTTACCATTTAATTGTGGTAATTATGGATTTGTCAGGCTTGTGCCTCTTGCCGCCTTTCTGACTATGTAAAAAGACTGTATAAAAGAGAAACCTTCTCACTGTTGTAAAATCTCTCACTCCTGGAGACTTCTGCTTCTAGAAACAAATATTACAGCTTCTTTAGCAAAGAGAGCAAGATCATTCTTCTTTGACTGAGAGCCTAAACCTACTCTGATACCATGTTGAGAATATTGAAGGAAGAAGTAATAGAGGAAAATATGTTTCCCCCACAACAAAAAGAATTTAAATAATGCAAAAAAATAAATATTCATACACACAGGCAGTGTAAAAGACAAGATAGGAAAAAACTTATGTTTCTATTCCATGACTTTCTCTCTCTCTGAAAACAAATGAAAATTACATCAGTTATACAAGAATGGAAGAAGCCTGTAAAACCTAATCTATTCAATTGGATTCATTTTTTAACAGACGTTCAAAAACTTCTCGTCCTTAGGCTGTCAAAAGACCCATATCTTCATTAAAGCAGCTCGGAGGGTGTATTTTGGTTTATACATGAAAAAACATAAGAATGCGTTCAAAAAACATAAAAGGGCAAACTTCAAACTTTATGTGTTTCGGCTCTGAGTCCTCATCACATCTAGCTCCTTATCGTAGATTAGAAATCGACGATCTTAACTCTCAACTGGCATGAACATGGGTAAACATAAATCCTTGCAGGCGCGATGTGTGATGGCATGATTGTGTTGCAAATCAAACATATTAACTTATTGGTGCTAAGGGGTAAACTCAAATGGTTGTGAATGCGATGTGTTATAGCACAATTCAATCGCACGGAAAATAACATAACTCATGTATGGAAGAAGGTAAGTGGTAAACATTACGAGGTGTGCTCTGTAGTGAGGCTAACTATTGGTAAGTGTGGTGAGGGAAATACAAAGGAATAAGGTGCAAAACAAGGTTTTGGCTCATGGAGTAAGTTTAAGGTAGGTCCCGTCGGATATTGCATCGGCGGTAGAATAACATATGTTGAATGGATTAAGTGGTAAAAAAAAAAAACTTGCGAATGCGCATTGCAGTCAAAGGTAAGTGAATGTGGTGGTTCAAAGTAATGAACGCAAATGATGGCTCCAGTACTTTGTTTGCTGTGGCTGCATGAAATTACCTTCGGGCTCTTTGATCCTTGCTTGTCCTTCTTAGCACAAAATTTATGAAGTGTGGGCTGCTGCTCCTCCTCATTCATGGAGGTGGTTGGGAGTATAATTCCAACCCCTTTAACGTTCTCCCTACTTCAACCCTTACCTACATCTGATTTTGGCATGAAAATCCTTGGTATAGGCCATATATAGAATAGTGTAAGAAGCTTCATTACAAATGAGGATTGTAATTTCATTCTTTTATTCTTTGATAAAGTAAAGCCTCAATTTTGAGAAAGAAGAGTAACTAATTTTATGACACAACATAAGCCCTTATGTTGCATAAGAATATGTAATCACATCTCAACTATCCATGGAGAGACCAAAGAAGCTCTCCAATCAAATATTGAACAATCCATGGAGAAAGAAAAGTTTCTCAAGTACTTCATTATTGAGGAGAAAAAAAGAAATATGACTCACAACTCTAATGAGGAAGGGAGAATGGCCAAATCCTTCAAAGATAATGTAGAAGGAAAAGTTAAGATTGGAGGTGTGAAAATGTGGACACCCACCACCCCAACTCTCACATACATAAAATACCTAGGAAAAGAACTAATAATGTGTTAACATTGTTAGTATCACATTAACAATGTTAGTATTAGTGTTAGTGTTATAGCACTCACCTACATAATGACCATTTAGAAAGTAATACTGACAAATACCAAAATTAAATCGCCCTCCACCAAGGCTCGGTCAGCTAATGAAAAATTACAAATAAGATTTTAAGAAGTTAAGATTTTTTTTTAAAAGTTGGTTAGACTACATCTTCATCACAAAACCTCACCAAACTAATCCAAGGTAGAGGAATTGCTACTATAAAGCCATTGCCATAGTCCATAATATAGACATGACCTAATAACTCAAATTCAATAAATCTAAAGGAAAATAAGCTAAGCATGAAAACATGACAAGAACCATTTATTAAATTTTTGGTGGGGATAAAAGTTCTTTTATTGAAATTGAAAAATTATAAAATAAAATCATACTTATATATATAAATATTTTTTTAACCATAGTATGAAAAAGATATTTCTTTTCTTCCTAAGTTAGTAAATTGAATTTCAAAAGATATTATTATATCTAAAAACGTTTGTATGATTCAAAATAAAAGATATTTGTAATATTTCAAATACTCGACATGATACATTAAATTTAAGAAAGTAAGTCAAAAGGGTACATCTACACTTCAGACCTGGACTCAGAGATCAGTCTAAATCTCGAAAAGATAAAAGCGTAAATAACTCGGATAAATCCCTATTTTGGGAATGGCTCGGAAAATATTAGGTCAACTGATAAGGAGAAAATTCCCATGCAGACATGGACTAAGAGATCAGTCTGAATCTCGAAAAGATTAAAACGTAAATAGCTCAGATAAATCCCTATTTTGGGAATGGCTCGGAAAATATTTGGTCAATTGATAAGGAGAAAATTCCCAAGCACTACCATAGTCAATAAGAATCTGAAAAGGGAGTCTACCATATAAGTAATTAACTTTCAAATGGTGAATAAGAATCTGAAAAGGAAGTCTATCATATAAGTAATTAATTTTCACACGCGTGTTATAGTACAGATTGTAATACAATGTTGAAGTAGAAATTTATATAGTGAACCAACGAAATGAATTAAATGAATTGAAAAATAAGAATTTGAAAAGGGATTTTTTCCTCGAAGACTGTAGCGAAGTTGAGGTAGAAATCTCGCTGAATCATGTGCTTCTATCCATCTTTGAACGTGCTTTCAAGTAGTTTATACTTATTATCTAAATAAGAAAAACTTATAAAGAAATGCGTACGAATCTGGGTAGAAAATAAGATTTGTGAGGTATATATCTCGCTAAATCCTATGATTTTATCCATCTTTACTTTCAAATAGTTTATACTTATTATCTAAATATGCAAAACTAATTAAAAAATCGCGGACAAATCTGAGTGAAAAATAACATTTTTTCTTTTCATAATTCGTCATATGCAATTATAAATCATACAATCTACTCACATTCACAAAATATCAAATCCAATAATGCTTCATACATATAAATCATATAGCCTCTAAAATCAAATAAAAGTAATCATATTCAATATTCCGGATCTAAGGAGATTAAATAGAAATACTGCAATTGGGCAATGGGACGAACCTTGAGTAGTTTGATGTCGTGGTGATTTCCGAACACTGCGTATCAGCATGAACTTGTAGTTTGATGGCGCGGTGATTTCCGAACACTGCGTATCAGCATAAACTTGATATCGTCCGGTGGAAAATATGGTGCCAGAATGCATTTTTGTGAACATTTTCTTCTCTTGACTTTGCAGGCAGCGCAAGCAGATCCGAGACCCAACAGAATAGTCTAGAAAGTAGTTTTTTTCTAGGAATCAGGTAAAAAAAATTCAAAATATTAATGAATTGGAATATTTGAATTGTATTTTTATTATGGAAATAGATTCAGCACCATTAATTTTTTTTTGGATACTCAAAATACTGAAATTTACCAACTATAATAAATATTTTCAAAAATATTTGCCTAAATTTTTCACAATCTTACCAAAATTTGTAGATTATTCTGTAATTTTTCTAGACTACAGCCAAGCAGATGTGTTAGATCTTGGTGCAGTGGAAGAAGTGGTGTCGCTCTTTTTCACAAAACAATGAAAGGAAATCTGTTGTATCATAACATTGTTATCATTAGCTTTCTAAACAATCAATAACATTCACATAGTATTGCTTACCTTTAGATTTTATGATGGAATTAGCGAAAGCAGAAGTTTAAAGGTGGAGTTGAAGATACTAGGAATCTGTAATATGCGGAAGATGACGAAAACCCGGAAGCCATCATAATAAAAGCCAGCTATTTGTTATTAAAAGACTGAGACATTATGTAGGTAATAAATATGTTAAAGAATGTAATTCCAACCACGTGCTAGGTGTAGAAATCGTCATTCCAAGTGTCAAGTTCAGTTTCTAATTAGTTCAGTTTAGTCGAGTTTAACTCCAGTCATTTATTACTGATGTTTCCAATGTAATCTTATTTAATCTATTCGTAATATTGAGATGAGCAATCCTCTGCTACACCTATCTTCAGTTTTTCAATTCTTGTCATGGTATCGGAGCTAGCTTGCATAAGCCTCCCTAGAGAGCAAAGAGAGCCGGAGCAGTAGAGAGGAGAGGTGAGCCTGCATAAGACTCAAGGAAGAGCAGCAGAAGTTTGAAGAAGTCCACGACATGCTTAGACAACCTAGAAGTGTAAAAGACCTACACCAACAAATCAAGAAACTGAGGTTTGAAGCATACAACAAAAAGAAAACTCTAAACAATTTAGAGGCTAAAGAATTTTGAAGAAGAGAATAAGAAAACCAAATCTAATTGAAGTCAATTTTTTTTTAATTGTAAACATGGCTGACACATAGACCAGCATGTATCTGAATTAAATTTTTATGTGGTTGAAATTAAAGGGGAGTGTTAACAAATGTAATCCCGACCACCTGCTAGGTGTTGAAAACATCATTGCAAGTGTCCAATTTAGTTTCTAATTAGTCCAGTTGAAATTAAAAGGGAGTGTTAAAGAATGTAATCCCAACCACGTGCTAGGTGTCGAAACCCTCATTGCAATTGTTGAGTTCAGTCTCTAATTAGTCGAGTTTAGTCGAATTTAACTCTACATGTTTCCAATGTAATCTTATTTAATCTATTCTTAATATTGAGATGAGCAATCCTCTACTCCACTTATCTTCAGTTTTTCAATTCTTGTCAAAATATTCTGGCACTGGCCTTGCATCATGTCAGAAGTTCATCATTATTTTTTTTAGGATAATGTTTTCTTTGATGATAGGTTTTCAAAACGGTGCATGCTACCTATTTCCTCTAATATTTTAGAGAGAAATCTCGACGAAGTAACCAAGAAACATATGTGTTTGCCACTTGTGGCATTTCCTTCACGTCTCCGGCCCCTGCCGTAAATTGAAGGTTCGTTACGATTGCATATTTTGAAAGTTCATAGAGAAAAGCTCTGAAAAAAACCATAAAATACTTAAAAGGGCATAATTTTCAAAGAAAATGGCGCTCACTTGATTTTGAATCAACCGAGGAATATTTGTCCTTCTTCCATGTATTAGAAAGACGGTGAAAGATGGTGAAGGTCCTCATATTTTTAGACCAATTTACTATTTTATATTGCTAATCAACCTTGAACAGAGAGAAAAAGTGTGCGCGCCGACGATCAAAGAATAATTTCACTTAATGGTGAAAAAATTGGATTCATTCACTGCATTTCAATTACAAAAATTTTCCACATCACATCGTTACAAGTTGCTTTAAACTTGTACGATTAAAATTGGAAAGAGTATGATAGAGCAGCGACGAGGAATTACCATATGCAAGTTTAATGCCCCATCTAGCATTGTTCAAGTTTTATGAGAGGCGCGCGTGCGAGCAATATGAGTAATAAACCACAATATGTAATTACACACAAATTTATGTGTACTTCTGTCGACACTAAACACACCAAAGACACCAGCATACCATTCTGTATTTAAAAATTAACACCCTCTCCAGAATAGTGTTTGTTATTCCTTAGAAGATCTAATAGGTGGATTGTCTGAGAAGAAACTTCTGGCCAGAAGGACCCTAATTCTAAAGACCAGGTTTATCTTTCTGGACGACTAATTCACACTTCCGGCCAGAAGGACCCTACTTCTAAAGATCAGGTTTATCTTTGTGGCACGACTAATTCACTCTTCTGGCCAGAGGGACCCTACTTCTAAAGAGCAGGTTTATCTTTCTGGCACGACTATTTCACTCAACAACTTATATTTAAATACTATATATGTATAGTTAGCTAGTTAGTGAGTGGGGTAGGTTATTATTTTGGTTTGAAAATTCATAAGTATTTAGCAAATAATCAATTAAAAAAACATGTAATTTATGTAATTTATTATTTAAATTTTTGCAGAACATTATTTATTTAATCAATTTTTTTTAAATAATTTTTTTTTTAATTAAATT
This sequence comes from Pinus albicaulis, assembly GCA_034641835.2. Lineage (NCBI taxonomy): Eukaryota > Viridiplantae > Streptophyta > Pinopsida > Pinales > Pinaceae > Pinus > Pinus albicaulis. The sequence goes on from CM076581.1 coordinate 308,378,468, forward strand.
GATTTTTTTTTTTAAATTTTTAAAAAAATTCTCCCTTCAAAATGACCATCAATTACTTGTTTTTATTCAACCAAATGGAAGAGATCACTAGCATAAAATGAGGTTAAAAAAAAAAAAAATTATGTATTGGTGATTGATATGGAGCCACATTTAGATCACCTATATTGGTCTAATTTCTCTAAAATCCAAGAGGAATTTATTGAAATCTTAAGTTTGATAGGTAACCCCTGCACATTCCGAGTGCCCTACAGTTTTTTGAGGGTGTTGAATCCATATATATAGTCAAAAACCAAGTTTAAAAAAGCAAATCAAGATTTCATCTCAATACAGTCAAAAACCTAGTTTAAAAAATAAAAATCAAGATTTCACCTCAATTTTTTCAGCAAGATTCTTGCACCTAAAAGTCCAGAAAGACAACTCCCATATATATTGGTTTTTGGAAAAAACATGTATGCATGTGGCACATGTTATTTGGTTAGATGGTTCGATGTTAATAAAGTGATTCATAACTTTAAAAACTATGACTACTACAAGGAATGAATGCGATGCCAAGAGGACTTACCCATCCAAATATGAGATTAATTTTGGTGCATGCCATGAGATTTATAGATTATTGCTATGTTGTAATACATGTTATGGCTATTTTGATAGAGAAAATGTAGGAAGATTGACTATATTTTTAGGCCAAATGTGGTGATGAAATTTCAAATTTACTCTTTTATGGAATTGAAGCCTTCAAAATTCATATAAGCATTGTGAATTTTGACTATAGAAGGAAAATCCTATCTTGTCCTAATTTTTTGCAAAAATATTTAGTTCCTTATAATATGTGGATTTTTCATTAAATTAAATGTTTTCCTTTGCAAAATTTCAACATATGAGCATGATCCACATAGAGAGAACTAAATTTTTCAAATTAAATTAGATATTTGTATTTTTTGAAAATTTTTAGTTTTGTATATTTTATGTTTTTTATTTTTTATTCAGCTCCTTTGAAATTGTCCAAAAAGTTTCAAGCATTATGTTTAAAAGAAATAGATAAACAATATCATCTGAAATTGAAAATGTCAAACTCATTTCCTTCTCGAATCCAACATCATGAACTCCGCCACTTAAGGACAAATTATTCTTGGAGTACACTATGGCACAAAATGGAGCTAAAAATCTATTTTTAGGCACTCAATCAAGCCCTTAAGATGGTGAAATAGAGGCTTGGTCAAACTATATCCTCGATCTAGCTAACATAATTATCTTTAGAAAAAGGAACAAAAAAACTTGAAGCCTCTCAATACTTGTCTTTATTTCTTCCCAATCAAATCACTTTAATTATATTTTCACAAAAGCATTGGGTATGAAAATCATCTCCAGAGGTACCTTTCTCTCATCCCGACCAGATTTGTTGAGATCGCAACCTTGAGGAAACCATAGCAAGAAGTTGACATAGATTATTTCCAATAGGAATTGTAGCCTTAGCATACTAAAAGAGAACAAAAAGATAATGAGAAGTAATGGAAACATATTAAGTATGGGATTTCGAGGGAACTACAGGTGGACCTCCAAAACAAACGACATGTTTATGCATATGAAATTATATGTGCTCCACCCTTGCTTCTAGGTTACGAAGGTTGTCCAATTGTTCAAGAATTTTATTTTGACTGTACTGGATGTGATTTATGTAAGCCGCAAGCCCATTACGATCGTCATAACGGTGTTCCCAGAGAGTATCCATCTTAATCTGGATATTTCAATTTTGATAAGCGATGGAATCTAAGGTGGTAGTGGAAAAAACATGGCCTAGGGAGTGAGCAGGTGAGATATTTGTAGCTTCTTCAGTCTCCTGACAATCAGAAGTGTCTGAGGGATAACGGTTTTCAGGTTAGGGCTTCCTGACACGAAGATGATTTCCTCCCCCTCGACGAGGTCGCCCCGTTGGCAAGACATACTGAATTGGTCAAGGTGAAACTATCGATAGAGGGGGAAGGTAAAAGATCAAAATTCATAGTACCTCAATAAAAAAAAAGTATCCAATTCCACAGAAGTGCAATCTCGGAAGAATATAAACCAAAAAATAATAAAATTACACAAAGACACCGATAGAGTCTGTGAATAACCAGTCCAAAGGCTCGAATACTTTAAACGGGTTCCTCCACCCCTAGAATTACAGTTAAAAATACGTTTGCCCCCAAGAATCAAAGAACATGACCATTTCACCTTTCATTGTAGGAAATGTCCAGACCCCCAAGGGAGCATAATGAAGCCCAGGAAAACACCCTCCAATGGACATAAGTTAAGATCACTGACCAAAAAGAAACATAACCCAGGGCAAGCTCGACTATACGCCAATTATACACCCCAATTTTGAGATCTAGTATGGAAAAAAATTGGATATACCTTATGCCAAACAATAGATGCGTGCTATGGAAACTCCAAGGTCTTGTGATTCCTTGAGCAAGAATTGGAGGTGACAAGACGAAGTGGCACACCAATTGCTCACGTTCCAGGATCCCAAGGGAAATCTAGGACTCTAGTTTCATCCCCACCCAAGCTATCTCAGACATCAACCCCACTTCTCACTCAAGTTCTTAACCCCGACAAGGCATCATGGAACCCAACACTAGAACCATTGTTCTCTTCGAAACGTAAACTCATCTCCCGAATGAACGCACTAGAGGATCTATCAGTACAGGTCATGTATTTATCGGAGAAGTGTGTAAGTAAGCTCATCACTCGCTAGCATTTAGAGTTGGGACGACAAAAAATGTCATGCTAAATGCACACGTGGATTTCGTGTTATCACACTTTTTAGTCTATAATTGTTTAAAGCACTAACAATGGGAGTGTTACCACAAATTTGTAAATAAAAAGGTTTAAAATGCGCACAACAGAAGTGTCAACGTTACTGAAGATTTGAAAAAAAAATGCACTGTAAATGGGAGTGTCAGCGTCATCATGTGTTTGAAAACAAAAAAATGGAAATTGCACTAAAAACAAGAGTAGCAACGCATTTTTTCAAAAAAAATGACTTTTACTCTATTTTTTCCTGTAAAACGTAGTAACTTCGAGAACATTTTTTGAACATATGGAAATGAATTCTCCAAATATGAAACAGGGTTTTTGTTGAAAACATAGCCGTTAACAATAAACTCTCTCAATTTGTACACATATTTCAAGGTTTGAGAGATTCACATCGATTATTGGACCTTATTTTTCAGGAATTTGCTAGGAAAAAGCTCATGGACAATTGTTGACTTGGATCCCACCTCATCAAATTAGCCGTGGGATCCTTAGCTCTAGCTGTCACTCCAGGAACAACAAGATATTTAGACACGGAGAGGTAGATATTTATGTGCATGTATTTACATATACACTAATATTTTTGGATGCTTGTAACTAAGAATATGCTAGAAACAGGTTGTCAGTTGTAGTCTTTTCTATAAAGACAATTTATCTAAAATGAAATAGGGTTGCTCTTTATTTGAAACATAACATCCTTTTGTATCGTTTGAGCAGATCTTAAATATATAAAATTTTCATGAGAACTTTTAGAAATTATTATCTCGTAGTTCCATGTCTATTTTCTCTGTTTTAAAACCTTCTTCATGTCTTGAAAAATGAGTATGTGAGATTGGGATTCATAGTTTATGCTCCCATTTCTTTATTTCTCAGGCATTATTGCTTGCTTTTAATTTAACTTTTATAGTGATTTTCTTTCATTTTTCCCTTTAAATTGATTAAATTGTCAAAGGAATTATTGCTACTGTGCTTTTGTGTTTTTCTCATTGAATATGTAGGTAAATATCACCACATAGGGTTAGAATCCATGCCCAATGGTGTATTTGTCCACACAGCGCATTCAAATTTCATCATTTAAAAAAAAAAATTAGGCGATATAACTTAAATTTCTAAACATTCTACTATAGGGACCTAGAGTATTTGAGTTGAGGGAGAGATCCCTCTCTAGGATGAAGGGCCAACTTTCAACCTTAAAGGGGTTTGAGGTTACCTTAGAGATTTTCCCGTAGCTAAGGTTTTGTCTAAGCGATAATAGTCCGGGCAGGCCCATGTGGAAATTCAATTGACAAGTGGTCACCATGAGGGTCACCCATGGGGGATCTCAATACTTGTCTTTAAGAGAATTATAAAATTTATTTATTCCAATTTTTTTTTTTTAATAAATATTCAAATATATTCTAAACTCTAGTTTTCCTTAATTATAAATCCAAATTTTATTTCATTTTACCAAAACAAAAATTATAATGATATATAAATAACTTTCTTTAAAAAAAAAAATAGCTTTTCTTTTTTAATTTTAAAATTCTAAAAAATAGTAATTTTTTTATTTTTTTATATTAAATATAACATATTCTTATACTTAATAATTTTATAGTTATTTTTATGTATAATTTTCCAATAACAATAAATCAAATTATAATAAATAACTAAATAGAAAAAAAACAAACTAAACTAAACTATCTCACTAGCCTTTACGAATTTATCACCTTAGAGTCAACTTAAATATGTTCACAGTATAATAGAAAATTAAACACTAATAATAAAGAATGTATAACATATTACTCATTAATTATTAAAAACAAAAAGAATATATTATATTTTTCAAATGATTATTTTAAATTTCTGTAAATTTTAGATATTATTATCTTAAAAATAATTTAATGTCCCCATTTAAATATAGATTAATCAAATTCAAATTAGTCAAATAATGTTTCAAAATTTATGATTTGAGTAAAAAAATCTATGTATTCTTCGCACTTGTACACACTTAGAACAAAATTGAGTGCAATCACATTTTATAGGTTGAGAGATATTTATAACGAGAATTACCATTGTATCCATTCCAACTATATTAATTATAAATTACACCTATTGCAACTAAGTTGATTATTACTCCACTCATTTAAACAAGTGGATATTATTGTATTATATATATAAAATATACATTTCCAGCAAAGTCAAATTCACATTTTTTTAGTTACACTTATTTACATATAAAAATTATAATATTTATTAAAATCAAATTTATAATTTTTCTTATGTTTAATAAATTTATTATTTAAATTATAGTATTGGAATTTCAAGTCAGATTAAAAACTAATTTCTAAGTTACCAAATTATAAATATAAGAATACTAAAATTATGGTTGCAAGTGGTATAGAATCATTTTTGAAATCTATACACCAAAACTGTAGAAATGTAATGAGCAATTAATCTACATCATTATTAATTACATATTAAAATGTAATTAGTAATTTATTTTTTTTAACTATCAAATACTTACAATTTTAGAGTTTGCATATGATTATTGATATTTACATAAATTTTAAAATTTCCATATTTAAGGCTCTATCGCTCCCTAAAGATCAATCGAGCCCCTAACTTAGAGTGACATAAGAGCTTGCTTAAGAATTAGTTTTAATGTTCAATGGAGTTGTTTTTTTAGCACTCAACTCGATCAAGTGCTTAAAATGCTAGATCAAGCCATCATTTTTTCACCTAAACACGTCCTCTCATACCAAAAAGTGTAACGTTGGTCCATTCTTTGACGCATAGATCAAAATTATATTATATATTAGATTTTTGACATATAATACAGTTCAATTGTTGTGGAAAAGATAGATTATGGTTATTGCATGCTTATGCTTTCTGGGAAATGATATATCTAGAAAATTAAATGTTGGTCGTTACCGTCGGAATCTTCATGAGAAAAGTTTGTATAAACTAGTTGTTGATTAATTTCAAGGTAATGATATGGTGGTAATTTAGTTGAAGTTGTACCTTTGCAATATTTGATGCATGGCTTAGTCCAGCTCGATATCTGAGCTTTAAACATGACTATTTTCTTAGTTATTCTTATGGGAATTTTTGATTGGTTGGATTTACATCATTCCCTCCATCTCGGAAACAAATAGTATCATGGGATATCCTCCTTTGTGATCAATTGTTTGATTGAAGATTTTGGCATGTCACGGCTACAATCCTGTCTACTGACCAGCTCACTGATTACTCCAAAATTATCAACCATTTTCTCGAGCCATGCACCTTCCTCATACCTTCTCGAATCCTATGAGCATTTAATTTCATTTCTTTCTCTTGGGTTTGGTCTGCTCTGCATGCAATTTTCATAGTATATTTCTCTTTATTCCTTTTAAGATCTATCAACATTGAGTTTCATGGTTTTACAACTCGAGTGTTCCTTGTGACCCTCGCTTGCTAGGTATTCCTATACTAAACTATTATAATAAACAACATTAGTAAATTTTTGACTGTTGCTGAGGTGTGCCTATTATCCTTTCATTTTCTTGATGAAGACATTATGTATATATTTGGTGCAAAGCATAATTTTTTGTTACAACACAAAATTCATCCAATTGATTAGAATCTCCACCTTGCATATGGAAACACATCGGGCCATTTAGGATTAACCCTAAGGCTAATGAAACCACACATCATAAATCTATTTTCAATGGATAATATTTGTGTTTTAATATTTTTTTTTACCAAAGATGAATAATTAAATCTGTTAGTTCAGAAATATATTAATGTGTTCAATAACCATTATGGTTATATCTTTTCAAAACTGTTGTTAATTAATATTAAGAAATTATTTATATTTCATTGCACGATTCTCCTAGGGACCTCTCAAGGTCTTGCGACCTTGGCCAAAAAAGCCTTGGCTTTCTCATATGAAGGGTTTTTATTGATCCTTCTCCACATTAGAGAAATTATATATCGCACCTCCCTCTCATTTACACTCTGTAAAAAGAATTGCAGAAAACAAGTGTTGAGACATGTGGCCTCATTCTATATTATAAAGAGTCTCGTGTATGTGTATATATGTGTGTGTGTGTGTTTTCAGAACATTTTGATTGCTAAATGATTGTATGGAACCAACTTTTTCTTTTTACTTGAACAAACCTTATTCTTTCACAAGGTTTGATGTTAATTCGAAGCGATTACTTTTAAATGGGTGGTTGAAAATCCTACATCTTTTATACTGGAATATGTTATCTTTGCTTTTATATTTAAATCATTTATTTTGTTTAAATTATTATGAACAAAATTTCGAGATATGTTAGGTTTCTTGTTGAATGTATCTCCCCAGTCAACGTTTAAAACTAATTTTTCTCGATATTTGTTGATGAATGTTTTATATTCTTATTACCTACAAGTAATTGGGTGAATATATATTGCAGAATGAGTTTTTTAACAAAATTAAGGGAAGAGGAATGAGAAGAGGGGGTGCAAATATAAATCAACAACGAGGTGTCAAGGGGAAATGGGACCAAGGATCTAGTTCATTTTAACGCAAATTCTTAATTATTAAAAGAGTTGTTACACTCTAAGATGGAAAATCTATTATGGTTTCCTAAAAATTAGTCTGAAACCCTATCTTAGCAGTGTCCTCACACTAGTATTCTTATTCCCTTGCAAACATATACCCCTCTAGTCAACTCAAATAATTATGGTTGGGAACAGTTCATTCTTATACAACCTCTCGATTCAAGGCAAGGTTGTCAAGATATGCCCCTTCCTAGTCATGCTCGTCAAGCTCATCCATCTATCTTACAATTTGTTACTTCTTGTTTCATACATGTGCCCCATTTTTCACCCAATACTTCTAATCCTCCTTCATATCATGCCTCTTATGCACAAAATCTTCTCAACAACACATATCCCTTTCTAATTTTGTTGTTCAATAATCTAAACTCCCTGTCATCCGCTCGCCTACTACTAGGAAGCACATACAAAATGCTCAATATAACTCTTTTGGTTTGTATTATGGATCATCACACTCAATGTCATTATGTTTAAAACAAGGGGAGAATCAAGAAGAAACAATCCCCTCTCAGAGGAAGGATAATTAATTATGTTTTTATTGATGGCATAGGTCCCATTTCATTGATATTGTTCTTTACTCGTTGTTGGAAAATTAATTTTCAAATTATTTGTTAGGTGTTATGTTATATTTTGATGATATTTATATATTGGCGAAATATGTATGGTGTTTTCACTTTAGTTATATGTTGATATAAGGAGGAACAAGGTGGAATTGAGGGACACAATTTTTTTAATGGGTTTACAATGTGATGATTTTATATGATGATGTGTATTTATTTAATTTTTATGGAATATGGATATGGTATAATTTTGTTATTTTTATTAGTGGTCAAAATTTATGAGATAAATATATTGATGGTGTCAATTTAACATATAAGGAAAATTAAACATAATTTAATGGTCTCACATATTAGTGTCTAATCCTTAACTTTAAAAACTTGTAAACTAGGTTTTAGAGGTATCTCCCATTACTCTATTCACACTCACTAGGAAAACAACTAATATGATTTTCTAAGATTGAAAACTTTCAAAACAAATTGAGGCCTATTTAAAAGAAGGAGATATATATAAAGGAAAGAGAGAGAAATTTGTGAATAGAGATATGCTACAAAAAAAACTAAGTTGTTGCTTATTCCTCTAATTTTATTCTCTTTAAATTAGACAATTGATCTCAATGGTGACAAAATTCCCATCTCAAAAGGTGAGACTAGTTAAAGTGACTTGCCTAATTTATTCAAGGATTTCCAAAGGTGTCTTTAATGTTTTCTAATAATTTTTTTTTTGTTTTGATTGGTATAATTTAAATTTTTTTCAATCCTAACACTGATTTTTCTGCATAAACCAAGCTACCCACTCGTGTAAATTTCTTGAAGGATAATTTTACTGAGAGTTTCATTTGTTTTCATTGGCTGTTTTATATGAATTTGTACATTGAAATAGTTTTAGTCTTACAATCGGTTAATGGTCTTCACAAAGATATGGTATTGAGATTTGGCTATCATTCTTAATAAAATAAACTTGTTATTTATACAATATGAATTTTTTTATACCTCTTGCATTGTGTTAAATTCATCTATTATTTTTCACAACTTATGCTCTATAGGATTTAAACATCTTGGCCTAAATTCCTAACTAGTTCATTGCTACTTTAAATATGATTTTTCTTTAGTTTTTCTTCAATCTCTATTGATCATTTATCATCTTGTGAATATCTATTACAAGTGTATCTATTCATTTTTCTTTAGCTACACATGTACATTTAATGTTTCTATAATATAAAAGGAAAAATACCTAAGTATCTTCCTTGATTTTCTACATTATAAGAAATTTGTCTCATTATCTTGTTGTGATAACAAGATTCAAGGATTTGTATAGTTTAGTTTACTTATCCTAAACAAAAGAATAAAATTATTTTGGCAACCATAATGGGGAGAACATATTAAGTTCTCTTTCAGTCAGTCTTACTTATGACCATGCAATCTATAAAACAACCTGACCTATGGTTTGGGATGAATAGCGAAACCAATATCGACCATTGTTTGTTTGAATTTATTCTGCATAATTTATGACAAAATCACTCATTATTGTCTCATAGATGGAGGTTCTAGCCCATATATTATGCCTAAAATCATCATATAAGACTTGGGATTACAATGCACTGATGATACCCCTGGGAAGATCATAGGGTTCAATAATTCTCTAGAATAATTCATAGGCACATTCAAGGATGCCACTTTAGTCATTTTAACTCATCCTGAAATTAGAACAACTTGTAACATTAATGTACTTGCATGCATGTCTCGAATTACTTAGTCATACTTAATAGATATTAGCAAGTCCAAAGTAGTGGATATCAATCACTTGATAGGACACATATGACCATCCAAAACAATACTATAAATACTGCTGAGAGTTTTAATTGGTGAATTAAAGCTCTTAATATTTAATTTTTCAATCCGGGCTCATAAACATGAGTTGCACTACACTTCTTGATTCAGGTTGTGCGTCAGAGTTTTAATGATTCCTTATGTTGTTTAATTCAAGAATTGAGACACAGAAAAACATCTTTAAACAGACACCTTGAAAATAAATCAATTCATGGGAATAATCAACAATTCTAGTTGGAAATCCTCATTCTATCTATCTAATCATTAAGTCTGAAATCAAAACCATTACCAATCAACAGCAAAAATAACTCACTGCTTGAGGAGAAATCTCAAAAACCCTAATTCTGATCCTCGGAGGTCACATTTGAAAGGAATTTATCTAATCTGAGTAAACCTATAAATGATCCCACACTCACAGAGTAAACTTGTAATTACAAATGGTATCTCGAATTATTTCTAATAACAACACTCCATGCCAGTTTCACTATACTAAGGTTAAGTGGAAAGGTGCACTATCACACTGGTTTGAATATCAATCTTACACACAGACTTTAGTCATGACAGCCTTCACTCTTTCATACCTAGCTAGCCCATTTATATATATACTTCTGGTAGTTTTAATTTTACAATTTCCACTTTGCAAACCAAACTGAATCAGACTAAAGCTATCGGAATGCACAACTGTTCTCTAGGGATAAACTTTGAATTACAGTTGTCTTTTATCAAATTTCCAATTATTCTTGGGCAAGGTTACTTAGGCTTCTATTACAATGGACACTCTTCAACAGGACAATGTCATCAATTTAATCAACACATGTCGCATCAAGATATAAAACAAAGACAAAGGTGAATTTAATTCTTGAATTTCACAGTTGTCTAGCTCACGTGAATTATCATGGGAAATTATATAATCACCCTCTGTAACTTGCATGAAGGTTTCAATTTTCAATGAATGATTGCTTTCGAATCAGGTTGCAAGGGTTTAATTCTTTTGTCACTCTTGTAAATTGGAATTTTGAAGCCTAGCACACTAATTCAAACATCAAAGAAAGCTAGTTAAAACTCTATTTTCAAAGATTACACACTTTCACTAAGGAATCTCGCTAATTCAGCTTGACCCTACTGCAAACCCTAATCTCATTCAAACAAGGAAAAACTTCAAACACCGATTTAAACATGCCAAAGAAATGGAGAAAGCTCTCTACTCAAAAGTACTCTATGCTTTATCTATTCTCTTTACCTAGTCAACACCCTGGACAAAAAATGTCTTGTTGTCTGAGACCTCAAAAGAATCTATCACTCTCTATTTCATACTTCTATGTGGATCTTTTAAATAAAAGTAAGCTAGAATTCAAATGCAAACCAACACTGCTTCTTTAAATCAACATGAAAATGATCCAAAGAAAATCATGACAATTCTCTTCTACCACAGTTGCATCAATATGGGCTATGCACATCTACAGGTCACTCAATGTACGGGACTTATTCAACACATGGAAACAACCATTATCGAATCTCTTTGCAATCTAGTCTATGTTCTTTCATTGGAGTTGATCTTAGTCATACATGTTTCACCCTAGCTTATTCAGCAGAAAGATTAAATTTGAGTGTGTACAAACCAAGGGTCTGCCTTTCACACAACAACTTGTTCTCTAAGGCTGATCGGGGGTGTGTACGCAAGCTCTGTTTCTTGAGCAACGCTCAATCTATGTTGATGCAGCCAATTGAAGATCATAACACAATTTATATGGAAGTAATTAGATTTGGGTTATAATTACAATGATATTGTCAATCAAATCCTGGAGCTATCAATTGCCCCCTATGGCAACGTTCCACTAGTGTCGAGATTAATCTTTTACGATTCCAATCATGAAATTTGGGAATTTAACATTACAGATATGAATTAACCAATTTCTCAAGATCAACTTTTGAAAGCAATTTCCATTGGCCATTTAAAGCAACTGATATCCATACACCACAGCAAGTGAAGCACATTAAGACATAAATCGATTTCAAAGATAGTGAATTCTCTGATTTAAATTAACGATATTTGAAAACTCCACAAAATGTGAATTAAGCCAAGACCAAATCATTTTCCAAAAATAATTTAACTCTACAATCATACATTGAAATCAATGAATTCGTGGGGACTTCAGCAAATGTAAATCTTGCAACATAAATCGATTTCCACAACTACTTAACTCAGCAATTGAAATCACTGAATCCTTGAAACTTCAGCAAAGGTGGACTATGCTAAACATAAATCGATTTTCTTAACCAATTACTCTGCAATTCAAATCTTAGAAACTCCGACAATTTAAATCAAAATAAAACAAATTGAATTTCACAATTTAATTAACTCTGCAATTCAAATCTTTGAAACTCCGCCAAATGTAAGTCAAACTAAAACAAATCGATCTATAAAAATAATCAATTAACTCTGCAATCAGGAATTTAAATCAACAATATCTACGAATTATCTCTGCTACAGAAACATGAATTAAATTCTAGAAATTAAATCGATTTTCAAAAACAAACAATTAATTGTGAAATTGAGAATTTAACCAAATTATACTTGCAACTTACCTCTAGCTACGTCTAGGAAGCTGATCCAGATTTTGGTGGGCCCTTTCCACACCGAGAATCAGCTTGGAAACTTACAAATATGAACTAAGCTTCAACTCATATGATTCAAGAACTCATTGAATTCATAACAATCCAGAATTTGATCAGCAACACGCCATGATGGATTAAAAGAAAAAATTTAATTACTAGATCACATAGTTACAATATTCATGTTTGATGGCAAAGTCGAATTACAATCCTCACTGTATGTCCATATCCTTTATATGTCTCTGTTGCAGGCTTTATAATCACAGCCTGAAAATTACAAATAGGAATAGATCTATGCAGATCAAATCAAAATATCATTATGCTACTTAACAAATCTAAATCTAATTACATTGTCCATTCCAAGCTTTGTTGCTCAACAATGCTCCATTCATAGCCATGGAGATAAAATGAAATTGATTCTACAAGCTGAGATGTGCTGATCTGTATTATTTTCAACTACCTTTGACCAAAAATCCAAAACAAGGTTGTTTTGGGAGATTTTAACAATGCTGGAAATTTCTGAATTTTACATAACTTAGCCTCAAGCCCCCCTGCATATCTCCAAAACCGTGTGGAATTTCGAAAAGACACTATTGTCTTAGTAAATTGGCTATACTAGGAGAAAAACCCATGTGACCAAATTTATTATTGTGCCTTAATCTACACGTAAATTGAGGCACAATATGGTTGTTTAGAATTTTTTACAGATTTGCCAAAATTGGGTAATTTCCTTCTAGAGACCCATATGAATGAGCTGGGTGGAATCCAACTTATGGAGAGGTATAATAATATATTTTTTGATAATAACCTCTCTCGTATTCTCCGGAAGTGCGTCGAAAGTGCCGAAGCCCCAAATTAGGCATTCCCATATTTAACTGGGTTGTGAGGGGTTTTAGCGATGGAATCTTGTAATAAATGTACTTCAACAAAAACCTTGATTAGTAAAACATGAAAAAATCATCTTCACTCATAGAGAAGTGAAGAAATTGATGATAGTCAACCACAGAGAGAATTTGGCCGCAAATGACAGAATTAGGGTATAACATAGGCTAAAAACCTTGGGTCTTAGGGTATAAACAATGACGTTTCATGATGAAAACATGGGCATATACGAGGCCCAAAAAATATGATCATATTTTGGGAGGAAATATCTCTCGTTATGTCGAAGGATTACGTAAACCATATGTTAATTATGTTGAACAAAGAATGGGAGTCTACATTTTTACCCTCCTCCCTCAGAACCTCAATCCAACAACCAACTTTGTTAACTTAATTTTGATGGTGCCTCATCCTGGGAGGGAAATGGTGCTTGTATCCTTATATACTTACCTCAAGGAAAAATATATCAATATTCTCATAGACTTGAATTCGATTGTACTGAAAATGTGGCATAATTTGATGTGATCCTCCTTTGAATAGAGCAGGTTCTTGCTTCAATATGAAAAGTACTAACTGCCTATAGTGACGTTGAACTTGTTGTTAAAACTGTAACAAAAATTTCTCTCCTAATAAAAATGTTAACAAATTCTATACTCAAGGAGTCTGGAAAAATATTTATTATCTTAGATTCTTTCAATATTACACATCTGTAGGGACTTGAATTCTTTAGCTAACATAATTTCTTCCCATGCTTCTATAATATCACAATAAACACTTTTCGATAGTGTTGAATTTATTTCCCAATCCTTATATAGGCCTAATCTTATAAATAACGAGGAAGACTACAAAGTATTCTAAGATGAAGAAATCATATTCACATTTCTTTATAACCCATGAGATAACAATAATAAAATCATATCTAAAAGACAATGAATTTCCTCCAACCAGTTCTCCTCTAGAAAACTCAATTTCACCTAGTGATGTCCCCACATAAAAAAATAATCATATAGAGGAATGAAATACAAATATTACTAAAACCATTCATATCAACATTAGAACTCATAATGATATTAAATATTACATATTGGAGCCCAATTTTTTTATCAGGGAAAAGAGATGCTCATTTTCATTTCTAAGGACCTTTGGGGTTTTGATCCTGGTATTATACAACATGATACTCCAATCAAATGAAATGTCAATCCTATTAGGAAAAACCAAGGACATATCAACGCTACTCTTGAAGCAACCAACCGTAATGAAGTAGATAAGATGTTGAATACACATATCATTTTCCTTCTGAAGTTTTCAGAATGGGTAGCCAATTTGGTCCCGGTTAGGAAGAAAAATGAGGATACTAGTATTTGTGTTGACTATATATATTTTAATAAATCAATTGTTAAAGACAATTGATATTTTTCAAATATGGCATAATTTTGTTATTTTTGTTAGTGGTCAACATTTATGAGATAAATAGATCGATGGCTTCAATTTAACTTATAATGATGATGAGGCGTAATTGAATGGTATTGAGGATCCCATCTATTAGTGTCTAATCCTTAACTTAAAAAAGTCCTAAACCATCCTTTAGATGTCTCTCCCCTTCATACTAATCACACTAATTATGAAAAAAACTAATTTAATTTTTTAATATTGAAACTATCAAAACAACTAAAGGCCTCTTTAAAGGAGAGAACTATTATCGGAAGAGAGAGAAAGTTGTCAAGAGAGGTATGCTACAGAAAAACTAGGTTGTTATTTATTCCTTTGATTTTATTCTATGTAAATTAAAGAGTTCATATTAATGGTGACAAAAAATATAAATCTATAGGAGATACCAATTAAGGTGACTTCCCTCATTTATTCAAGGATTTATAAAGGTATCTTGCATGTTTTCTGATAATTGATTTGTCATTTCAAAGATCTGGTTTCTATTTTTATCATTGCTAACTATGATTATTATACAAAAAACAAGCTGGAAACTTGAATAAATTTCTTGAAGGATCACTTTTCTACCAGTTTCATTGGTTTTCTATAGATGTTGTATATGAATTTGTACTTTGTAGTAGTTTGAGACTTAGAACTAGTCACTAGTCTTCGTAGAGACCTATTATTAAGATTTGGCTATCATTTTTAATAACTTATAAACATGTTATTTATACAATCTATACTTATTTATACCTCTAGTATTGAATTAAATTAGTAAATTATTTTTCACAGCTTATGCTCTTCAGGATTTTCAGGTCATGAGCTAGAATCCTTGCTAGCTCACAATTACCTTCAATCTAATTTTTCTTTCATTTTTATTTAAACATTTTTTTATCATTTATCATGTTTTTAATATATGTTACAAATGTATATATAATTTTTTCTTTATTTTCACATTTACATTTGATGTTTCTATAATATAAAGGAAAAAAACCCATTTACATTTCGTACATTCTGCACAATTCGTCTCATTATCTTGTTGTGATAGCAAGATTCAAGTAATTGTATAGCTTATTTTAATTATCCTATATAAAAAATCAACAATATATTCATATGCTATAAAAAGTGGCTCTCTCCATTTTACTCATGAAGAGTTGCACTCCCACAAACACATTTACTCTTTTCATGATTTTCGAGTGCAATAGCTAAAAAGTTCGACCAATTTGAACTTGTTGTAGGGGGATAGGTATTACTAAAAAGAGGTGAATTATATTGTCATAAATTAATTATATTGTCAGAAATTAATGTTGTTACAGGATAGTTAATAATCAACTTGATTTAATTATATTTAGTAAAAGAGCTTAAAAAATATATATTATTCACAATATATATCATACATGATCATATATAAGAGAGACAATATTTTACAATAATACGAAAGAAAATGAAAACGTTGAAGAATGTAATGTAAGGAAATATATTTAATCGAAAAATACATTTTTGATATTATAAAACGTATTTGAAAAGGTGGACTCATTCCATTGGTATTCAAAATGGACAAATACGTCATTGTCAGAATATTATGCACATAGTAAATATATGGACATAAGGCTCTATAAATATGTAACCAAAAAAATACTTAATCCCTCAAAAGCCAACTACTAATCAACCCTTTACGTCATACATATTCTCCCTTGTATTACATAAACTGATTCAATGATTGCGATTATCATCACATAGACAGTGTTATCAACATCTTCCTCTCGATCTCTCGCATATCCATGTGATTGATGTCAATGGTCAATCATTTTCTTCTCAAAGTAGGGGATTCCATCCATTATATTCCTTTGGAATTGAGTTTTCCTCTACTTATCTTTTTGTTCCCAAATATTTGTGGTTCAAGTGTAATCACATTTTTGTTAAATTTCCACCATCATGTCCATCATCAAAATTAATGGGACAAAAAACGCATATTGCACATGTTAAGGCTACCTCCTACACCTACTACAATAAAAATATGTATTGTTGAAATGTTTTCAAATTTCTTTACCATCTACCAAGTACTATGTTTGGTGCTACCATATATTTCTGAGCTTATTCTAGGTTTCATTAAAACCTTATCTCATTAACAAATGTCCAATATATACCTATTAAAGCTAGTAATTTTTGGAGGTATTTTGTATAATTTTTGAGCAATCAATAAAAATTGGTGAAGTTGTGCATATGCATAACAAGAATATAAATATATCATCTAATTATTCATTGGTTTTGTATATTTCAACCAAAATTTATTTTCATTGGGAATGATCCAGGTGGATATCGGTGGTAACCCATCTATTCCACTTGGAGCCCCACCATTGTTTCTTTCATTTTTTTTATTTTCCTTAATTGTAGCACACTTTACTATTTTTGGCAGTTTATTTGGTCCTAAACTCTCGAAGCCGTTCTGACGCCATAAACAACTTTTTTTGGGAAAACCGGGAAAAAAATTAGGTATTTTCCAATGTTTTGCACTCAAAAGTTGTATTCCCTGGATAGATATTCATAATGGGGTGTTTTGCGCATCAAACGGGGTTCATATGCCAAAGTTACAACCCCGAAAAGTTGAGGTACTAATTTATCCAAATGGGGCCCATAGTTTTGGAGCTTCACCTCCTTTTGGATGTTTATGGTTTTCCATTATTTCTCAATAGGAAATAGGTCTACAAGCCTCATTGTAACAGAGTTCAGAGGCATGTATAAATCACATCCATTCTTAGAGATAAGTTACCATCACTCGAGCTAGTTTATTTCCATTATTTCTTTAAGCATATTTCAGTTCTTGATATTAATGAAATGAAGTGTTATGTTTTCTTGTAGTATACCTAGGGAGTATAATATCGAGTACAGAGGGAAGTACCAAACCGAATAATATGATGTAATCATGTAATAATGATAAATAAATGATCCATAGTTAATAAATAATGTGGTTAACCCACATTATGCAAGGGACCAGAAGTAGTTAAGGAATAAAGTGATAAGCATATTGTATTGGATGTATGGTATTTAGAGACCCATGGTAATTACCCATCGTATTGTATCTATGAAGCCTATATAAATGCTAGAGATTCTCCATTGATACATGTTAAATATTATTGTATTGGCAAGCATATGGCTTGTGAAGTGGTCTTCTTCCTTAAGGAGTAGTTGTATGGTGTTACCCTACCTCAAGGGTTTGCTATTAATAAAGAAATATTTGTGTTTTACATTATTGGAGCGATATTGATAATTATTTGGCATATTATTCATTTTATTATATTTTTAGGTCATGTTGGGAGGTATAAATGTTCGATTTACACCCACATTTAAATTGTAAATCTAGGGTTGTATGACTTAGAGACATAGCACAATATGTTAGGTCCCCATATTACTAGTGTAGCCTCTTATTTTTATTATTTTATCCCCCTTATGGTTAATTTTGTGCCCTTGTAACCCCCATATTGTTATTATTGTTACCTTACATTATTATTTTTATGTCGGCTAGGATTATATTGTGATCCCATGGACCCCTATATATAGAAGCAGGTTTTTTCATTTGTATGATCCAAGAATTGTTCATTTATGTAATGAATTGGAGGTTTCCCCGTCAAAGTGGCTTATTTCTAAGGCGTTGATCTCTCTTCTCTTCTATTTTTGTCGCTGGTTTCATAGCATTTGGTATCAGAGCTTTAGATTATAGGATTCACTGCTCCAAACAAGTCATCGTGGCATTTGTGCTATAATATTTTTTCTATGAAGGATTAGAAGCTGAAATGTTTAGATCGTGAAGCAAAAATCCTGAGGAATGTCATGGAAAAATTTCAGTTCTTGGTTCCTAATATTTTCAGAGATAGGAGCTGTGGATGTTAGGGCTTTTTGTAGGCTCCTGAATTTAACCTAAACAGGTCACCCTGGAATTTATGCAATAACATTTTTTCTTCGAGGGTTTAGAAGCTTAATTTTTTATAGAGAGAAGCCAAAGTCTTGAGGAACATCGTGGAAATATTTCAAAACTTTATGCGAAACATTTTCAGAGATATGATCTATGGAAGTTAGTGTTGTTTAAGGCTTCCGAATTCATCTCAAATAGGTGACCTTGGGAAAATCATCATAACTCTCACTCTGAGCATCAAATTGGAATTCTGTAAGAAGTGGCTACAAGTACATGGACTATAGTTTCCTTTATATCAATTTCAGAGCCGAAGGAGGAAACAAATACACGTGGCATGCTGTACAATTTTTCTCTACTGAACCAGTCCATAATTAGGTCATTGTGGGAGATTCAGCATAACTTTTCCCTGAAGAATCCAAATCAGGTGAGACCTGTGGAAATTGAAAGAAGCTTTAGAGGGATACTATAGGGCCAAATTTTAGATATTTAAGATCCAAAATCACATAGATAATCTTGTTTCAATATCAAGCTCCTCAAAATCAATAAAAAGGTGTGTATTGTTTTTCTCAAATTGCATAAGTCTTGTGTGAAAAATCAGTTTGAATTGATTCCAAGGGCATACTGTAGAATAGATATCAGTATTCAGTTATAAAATGCCTCCTAAGAAGAATTCAACACCCATTAAGCCCTTAGAAGGCTCTACTATGACTCATGAAGACGAAGAATTGCAACATGACATATCAAAATTACAAGAGCTAGTGCACCAAATTTTTCTCTTGCAAATAGCAAGAAAAAATGAAATGGAAGCTTTGAAGAAAGGCATGGAAGCTAAGATGGATGGCATGGATGCTGGAATGGAGCCTAATATGGATGAAATGAAAGACAAAATGGAAAACATGAAGAATGATCTAAATGCACACATAGAAGGTTTGACAAAATTGATACAAGAAATGTTTCCTAATGCCGAAAAGATAGTAGAGGAAACCCATGATGAGAATAAAATAAATGTTAATCGTGATTTCATAAACTCTAATGTTGGATGGAAGAACCACCACATTCCAAAGATGGATATGAGGAAGTTTTATGGAAAGGATCTCGTAACATGGATACTACAGATGGACCAATATTTTAATCTCAATAATGTGAAAAACACACAAAAGGTACGCATTGCAACTTTACATTTAGAACAAAATACATTTGTATGGTATCAATGGCTTTGCTCCCGTAAAAAAATTGTCACTTGGTCAATTTTTACGAAGGAAATGATAGCACATTATGAGGATAAAAAGAGCAACACCTTCTTTACCCAATTGATAAATCTCAAACAAAATGGTTCAGTGGTGGAGCACATTGAGGACTTCCAAAAAATGAATATAAGGGTAACTGATATTCGAGAGGAACACAGGATTGATGTCTTCATAGGGAATTTAAAGGATAACATCCTACATGAAGTTCACGTTTGGGAACCTGATTCATTGGAGAAGGCATTCAGGTTGGCAAGAAAAATTGAATGTAAAATTATTGCGACAAGGAAGCCTACCACTCACATCTATAAACATGGAAATATTGCTATTACTAGACTTCCACAACCTACAATGTTGACAGCACAATAATTAAAAGAAAAAAGAGGAAAAGGGCTTTGCTACAGTTGTGATATCAAATACACTAAAGGTCATAAGTTTTATGAGGAGAAATTATTTTACATAGATTGTGAAGGAGGAAGAAAATGAAAAATAAACCTCAAAAGAAGAATATATACACCAGGAACCAACCCTAGAAGAAGAAGAAACAAGTCCGACCATATCGTGTAATGCATTGGTAGGAATTACCACTCCTCAAACTCTTAAGATATAAGGACATATTAAGAAGAAAAGGTAATAGTGTTGATTGATTCAGGTAGCACTCATAATTTTATTCATTGTAAGGTAGCTAAGGAATTTAATTGTATCCTATACCCAACACTAGAATATCTAGTCATGGTTGCAAATGGAGGAACTATAATTTGCTCTAGAAAGTGCCATAATATCAAGCTAACCATGGGGTAATAGGTATTGAATAGTCCAATGTTTTCCATTCCAATGGGAGGTGTTGATGTTGTACTAGGAGTACAATGGTTACAATCTTTGGGGATGGTAGTTTTTAATTTTCAAGAACGTTTCTTGAATTTTTTTTCAGAAGGAAAGGAAATCGAATTACGGGGTATTGTAGGGAAGCTAAGAGATATAATAAGCTCTAATGTCATGGAAAAGCTTATGAAGAAAGAGAAACAAGGTGTAATTGCACAATTATGCTCACTAGAAGTTCGAACATAAAAATAATCCATTTCTCCAGATCTCCAAAAATTCTTGGACAATCATTCCAAGGTGTTTGATAATGACAAAGGACTCCCACCTATTCATGATCGTAATCATGCTATTCATTTCATTCCAATAAGTGTTCCTCCAAACATCAAGACTTACAGATATCCTTATGTCCAAAAGAGAAAAAATGAACGTATGATTGTAGAAATGTTAGAAGATGGTATAATTCAACCTAGTCAAAGTTCTTTCTCTGCTCCAGTAATATTGGTGCAAAAGAAGGATGGATCATGGTGCATGTGTCTGGATTATAGGGAGCTCAATAAGCTCACTATTAAAGAGAAATTTCCCATTCCTGTGATTGATGAATTATTGGATGAATTACATGGCGCTATTTGTTTTACCAAGTTGGATCTTCGTTCAAGATATCACCAAATTAGAATGAAGACTGAAGATATTCTAAAAACAAATTTTCGAACTCATGAGGGTCATTATGAATTTTCAGTCACACGTTTTGGCCTTACCAATGCACCTTCTACATTTTAAGGGTTGATGAATTCCATTTTCAAACCCTTCTTTAGAAAATTTGTGCTATTATTATTTTATGACATACTAATCTACAACAAGTCTTGGAAGGATCATGTTCAACATGTTGACAGGGTGCTCAAGCTATTGGAGGAGAAACAATTATATGAAAAAACATTTAAATGTTTCTTTGGAGTACAAGAGGTGGAATATCTGGGTCATATTGTATCTCACGAGGGTGTTAACATAGACCCTAACAAAATTAAAGAAATTAAGGAATGGAAAGTCCCCACAACTGTAAAGAAATTGTGAGGATTTCTTGGGTGAAAGATCATGTTCAACATGTTGACAGGGTGCTCAAACTATTAGAGGAGAAACAATTATATGCAAAAACATCCAAATGTTTCTTTGGAGTACAAGAGGTGGAATATCTAGGTCATATTGTATCTCACAAGGGTGTTAAGGTAGACCCTAACAAAAGTAAAGCCAATAAGGAATGGAAAGTCCCCATGACCATAAATAAATTACGAGGATTTATCGAGTATTATCGCAAGTTTGTTAATAATTATGGGAGAATAGCAGCACCTCTAACAACATTATTGAAGAAAGATGCATTTTCATGGACTCCTGAAGCAACTAAGGCCTTTGAACATCTTAAAGAGGCAATGTGCCTAGCATCAGTATTAGCTACATCACACTTCATAAAAACCTTTATTATGGAATGTGATGCCTCAGGAAATGGAATTGGTGTTGTTTTAATGAAATAAGGAAGACCCATTGCTTTTGAAAGTCATCCAATCAAAGGAAAATATTTACAGAAAGCTATTTATGAGAAGGAAATGTTGGAAATACTACATGCGCTAAAGAAATGGTGACCTTACGTAATGGGAAGGCTCTTCAAGGTAAAAACTAGTCATGATCGATTTCATAGCTGTCGATTTCTTGTTTCCATGAATTTTTTAGGTTCCAGTATGATTTTTCCTTCTTCATCAAGTTCTTGAAATATTGTTTGAACTAGAAGTTTGTCACCTATAACCTTCTTTAAGGATGAAACAAGGAAAACTGGATGCACTCACAAAGAATAAGGAAGCTCCAATTTGTATGCTAGAGTACCAATATTTTGAAACACCTTGTAAGGACCATAGTATTTTGGCGATAATTTATTATCCTTATTATCTTGCTTGAGGGAAATTTGTTTGTATGGTTGTAGCCGTAAAAATACCCAGTCTCCTACATCAAAAATTCTCTCACTACAATGTTGATCTGCTTGTTTTTTCATTTGATTTTGTGCCAAATTGAGGTTATCCTTCAAGAGTTGGAGAACTTGCTATTGATTCTCAATGTGATGTTCCACTACTTGCACCTTATAATTTTCTCTTAAAGATGATGTGATCAATGGTGGATGATATCCATAAAGTGCCGTAAATTGGGTCATTTTTGCTGCAGTATGGAAGGAAGTGTTATACCACCATTCCGCTAGAGGTAACCACTTTACCCATTGTGTTTGTTTATCAGATACAAAACAAAGAAGATATTCTTCAAAACATTTGTTCACTATCTCAGTTTGACCATCAAATTGAGGATGATAAGATGATCTACGAGCTAGTTGAGTACCCAAACAAGAAAGTAATATCCTCCAAACATTTCCAGTAAAAATTGGATCTCTGTCGCTTACCATAATCTTTGGGTTTCCATGTAGCTTTTGAATTGTTTACATAAATGCGGTAGCAATGGTACTTGCTTTAAATGGATCAGATAATGCACAAAAGCTTGCATACTTGGTAATTCTATCAAATACCACCATGATGACACTCTTTCCTTTGGACTTACATAAATCTATGATAAAATCCATTGAAATCTCCCCCCACCCTTGACTTGGAATGGATAAAGGTTGTAGAAGAGCAAGGGTTTTAATTGTCTCAACTTTATTTTGCTGGAAAACCAAAAATTCTACCACAAAATTTTGAATATCAGATTTAAGGCCATCCCAAAAAAATTCTTTCTTCACCCTATTGTAAGTCTTTAAAATTCCTGAGTGTCCTCCTAAAGGAGAAGTGTGCAATTCCAAAAGAATAAATTTTTTTATTTGGGAATTCTTATAAAGATATAAGCAATATTTGTACCATAAGGAATCATTTTTGCAACTAAATGTATCAGATGTACTAGGATATTTCTTCAAATTTTGAATGACTGTCCACACTTCTTCACCCTTCTTCCATTCATCTCTTGCTTCAGTTATCCAATCTGTTTGGATAATAGAAATTGCACAAATAAATGCTTTTACCTCTTCATCCTTTCTTGAGAGTGCATCTACAACAACATTTAGCTTCCATTTTTTGTAGATGATTTAAAAGTAAAAAACCAACATCATTGTGACCCATTTTTGCTACTCTTCTAAAGATATTCTTTGTTCCAAAAATTGTTTAAGACTATCATGATCAGTTTTACCTTGAAGTGCCTTCCCATTAGGTAAGGTCATCATTTCTTTAGTGCATGTAGTATTGCCAACATTTCCTTATCACAAATAGCTTTCTGTAAATACTTTCCTCTGATTGAATGACTTTCAAAAGAAATGGGTCTTCCTTCTCGCATTAACATAGCACCAATTCCATTTCCTGAGGCATGACATTCCAAAATAAAGGTTTTTGTGAAGTTTGGCATAGCTAATACCGGTGCTAGGAACATTGCCTCTTTAACATGTTCAAAGGCCTTAGTTGCTTCAGGATGCCATGAAAGTGCATCTTTCTTCAGTAATGTTGTTAGAGGTGATGATTTTCTCCCATAATTCATAAAAAACTTGCGATAATACCCTGTTAACCCGAGAAATCCTTGCAAACGCTTTATGGTTGTGGGAACTTTCCATTCCTTAATGGATTTAATTTTGTTAGGGTCTACCTTAACACCTTTGTGAGATACAATATGACCCAGATATTCCACCTCTTGTACTCCAAAGAAACATTTGGATGTTTTTGCATATAATTGTTTCTCCTCCAATAGTTTGAGCACCGTATCAACATGTTGAACATGATCCTTCCAAAACTTGTTGTAGGTTAGAATGTGATCAAAAAATACTAGCACAAATTTTCTAAGGAAGGGTTTGAAAATGGAATTCATCAACCCTTGAAATGTAGAAGGTTCATTGGTAAGGCCAAAAGGCCTGACCAAAAATTCATAAGGAGCCTCATGAGTTCGAAATGTTTTTTTTCGAAATATCTTTAGTCTTCATTCTAATTTGATGATATCCTGAACAAAGATTCAACGTGGTAAAATGAATAGTTCCATGTAATTCATCCAATAATTCATCAATCACAGGAATAGGAAATTTATCTTTAATAGTGAGCTTATTGAGCTCCCTATAATTTGGACACATGCACCATGATCCATCCTTCTTGTGCACCAATACTACTCGAGAAGAGAAAGAAATTTGACTAGGTTGAATTATACCAAGTTCTAACATTTCTGCAATCATATGTTCAATTTCTCTCTTTTGGACATAAGGATATTTTTAAGGCCTGATGTTTCGTCGAACACACCCTGGAATCAAATGAATAGCATGATCATGATCATGAATAGCTGGGAGTCCTTTGGGAGTAGCAAACACCTTGGAATGATTTTCCAATACTGTTTAGATATCTAGAGAATTAGATGATTTTGATGTTGGAACTTCTAGTGAGCATAATTGTGCAATTACACCTCATTGTTCTTTATTCAGAAGATTTTTCATGAAATTAGAGCTTATTATCTTTCCCATCTTCCTTGCGATACCCTGTAATTTGATTACCTTTCCTTTTGAAAACAATTTCAAGAAAAGTTCCTAAAAATTAAAAGGTACCGTCCCCAAAGATTGTAACCACTGTACTCTTAGTACAACATCAACACCTCCCATTGGAATGGAAAGCATTGAAATATTGAATACACATTCCCCCATGGTTAGCTTGATATTATGGAATTTTCCATAGCAATTTATAGTTCCTCCATTTGCAATAATGACTTGACATTCTGGTGTTGGGTATAGAAAACAATTCAATTCCTTGGCTACCTTACAATGAATAAAATTATCGGTGCTACCTGAATCAATAAACCCTATTACCTTTTTCTTCTTGATATGTCCTTCTATCTTGAGAGTTTGAGGAGTGGTAACTCCTGCCAATTCATTACATGATTTTGTCAGACTCATTTCCTCTTCCTCTAAGGTTGGTTCCTGGTGTATATCCTCTTCTTTTGAAGTTTCTTGTTCATTTTCTTCCTCCTCTTCGCAATATACATAAAATATTTTCTTCTAAACACACATATGACCTTTATTGTATTTTCTATCACAACTGTAGCAAAGCCCTTTTTCTCTTTTTTCTTCCAATTTTTGTGGTGTCAACCTTTTAGGTTTTGGAAGTCTAGGAGTAGAAATACTTCCATCTTGATAGATGTGAGTGGTAGGCTTCCTTGTTTCCATAATTTTACTATCTATTTTTCTTGCCAACCGGAATGCCTTCTCCAATGAATCTAGTTCCGAAACGTGAAATTCATGTTGGATGTTCTCCTTAAAATTCCCTATGAAGACATCAATCCTGTCTTCATATGGAATATCAGTTACCCTTATATTCAATTTTTGGAAGTCCTCAATGTGCTCCACCACTGAAGATTCTACATGGGAGGATGAGAATTTTATACAAAATCATCCAGAGCTGCTGAAGCGTTGAGGACAATTCTTTTTTCAAGGAGAGAGGCATGTTAGATCCCCATATTACTAGTATAGTCCCTTATTTTTATTAGTGTTGCCCCCTTATTGTTATTGTTTTGCCCCTGTAACCCCCATATTGTTATTATTGTTCCCTTTCATTATTATTGTTATGTCGGCTAGGATTATATTGTGATCCCATGGACCCCTATATATAGAAGGAGGTTTTGTCATTTGTATCATCCAATAATTGTTCATTTATGTAATGTATTAGAGGTATCCCACGCGATGTGGCTGATTTCTAAGGTGTTGATTGCTCTTCTCTTCTATTTTTGGAGTTGGTTTCATAACAGAATATATGCCAAAATGCGACCTCACATATTTGTAAAATCAAAGTCCTGAAAACAATTTAAAAAGGAAATAATTTAAGAAAATACATTCCAAAGTAAACACACTACAACAAATAAAGAATGCAAATCTTCTTAAAACACTACAACTATACTGGAAATATGGAAATCATGAAGAAAATTCAATTTCAACTATTTAAAATTTGTACTTAAAATGCTTCTTTCGAATGATGTTGACAAGGAATCATATGTGCACATAAGTATTCAACCTTTAATTTTAAATCATTGAACAAGGATATCATTAAGGGTGTTGTTGGGTACTTTAATTATGTTAAAAATTTACTCAAAATAATCTTGGAATTTGAAAGAATGTTGTTTTCTTAAAAGATCAAGATAAATTCCATGTAATGGTTTGAGTCACTTATAAGTGCCAAACAATATGAACGGTAAGTCGAACGAAATCCTTATTGCTATTATACTATTTTTTTCCCCATCTTGAATCCCTATAGACTAAAAATATGTTATGTTATATAATAAAGAGAACATGGAAATCAATGAAAATGAGAAAAGAAGCACTTTTTATCTCTACTCTAGTTGTTGGAACATAAATAAATAAAATATATCATTAAATGTAATAATCAAACTTGTGCAATTAAATTTTAAGCATAAAGGAAATCATGAAATTGAAGAAATTTTTTTTAAGTACACCACACAATTTAGGAAATGGAACACAGTCAAATGAATAAAATGAAGTGAGGTAATCACACTAGGAAGAAATAAAATGTAAACCGATAGATAAATCCTAAGTAGTCTAGGTAACGAATTCGCTGATGGGCCCAGACAACGAGCTCGATCTCACTGTAAAATGTAATCAACACACCACCTTAGAAATTTGAAATAGACTTTAAATGTGAACTGAATGAAAAATCATACTACTACTAATATAAAATTACATGAATGTTAAACAATTAAACATTGGGCTCCAACTATCCCCTCTAGGGATCATTCCACTGGGCTCAGACTCCTCTCAAGGCGCAATTAAAATCCAGTCTCTGCAAAATAATGTAATGTACAAGTTTGAATCTGCATAGCCTAGTGTTCTTCTATAACCTCCCACTCTATATCAAGGTACATCAATCGCCCATATATACCAGAAGATCGACTATTTACATAGAATATGAATTTCAAATTTTTGGTTTAATATAAATTTAAAAAAATCAGAATAAGAATATTTTCTTTCGAATCTGATTTTGAGTTGCTGTGATCCTGACCTTTGGAAGTAATTTGACCATATCATTGCTGGTAGAGGCAATGCATAGCTCGTAGGCTTGAGTCCGTCATCATCTTTATCACAATACTTTGAAAATTTGTTGTTCTAACCTAGCAAATAGTTGGGAACCATGATCGATATCTCTATGCCTTAATTTTACCGCATTATATTACCCACCATATGTTTGGGAGTGACCCCAATTGAGAGACTTTTATGTTGTTGGAGTAGAAATATTTTTATGAAGACATCTATTCTTAACTAGACCATCCGAGAATATGTTGCCATAAAAATTCATGTTTCAGTTTGTCTCTATCCATGTCCTGTGCATGCCAACTCAGCACTGTGGAAAACTCTAGAATGAAATCTCCTTGGCAAGACACCAAGGATAAATAAGCAGAGGCCATTACATCTTTTCACCTCAACCATGAAGTAGGGCAGTGGAAAACAATGTGCTTCACAAGGGTACAAACCTTTGATGTTTGAACCAATGTTTTGTAAACCTATGAAACTGCAGGACGATTCAAAGGGATTGTGTCAATTGCATAACTACCCAGTAACCGTAGGAATGTTGAAAACTCCTATAAGTGACTTAATGCATTTTTTGGTCGTAGATCAACCATAGTGGCTTCAAAGTGAAGATAGAAGAGACAGTCAAAGTATTTTGTAGTCGCACTATTCCTATTATCAACCACCCTCAATGGCTACTTTCTCTGTGGTCTACCTTCAATTTTATATGGATTAAGAGAATTTAATATAGCCATATTCTAATAAACATCCAACTCTATAATGTCAAATTTTGGTTAAATTGATAATTCTAAAAGAAAATAAAACAAATTCCTTGAAGACCGCCTAGGTCTGTCCTAAAAGTGAATATAATGCTTGTCCTGAAAGGTCTGTCAGTTCATGGAATAATTGGATCCCTGGTTAACATCAAGAAGCAAGTAACATTGTAAAAATAATCCTGGATCCCATTTAAAATAATATCAACGCCATAAATCTCTCCAGCTCGAGCACTTTCAACAACTCTTGTATCTCTGTAATTATGGGTCGTGATAACCTTAGCAGCACTCGTTGTGTCATCCACATATTCTAGTGCAACACTCAACTCAATTAAATCCTTCTCACTTTGAGCAAAAGCCTGGGTATTCATCACAACACGTCTAATATATTCTTTCTTCACATCGAAGAGTCAAAGAAGGCAATGTTTGACAGGAAGTTGGACTTCACCCACTATATGCAAATTATGACAAACTAGCAAATCATAGTTGCAGCGAATGCTACCAACAACAAGATTATCTATGGGAAGAACCTCTTTGTCAACTGTCCAGAGTTTGACTACCTATAATGCAACTTAAAAGTATTTAAAAAGAACTTCCTTGCACTATGGATAGACTTTCAAAGAAGCAACCTCGCTATATGCTACTCGAACATCCTGATGGGCTACACGAACTTCTGAACCATGGCATGATGAAGAATCTAGATCTGTTAAATATAAAGGCCTATAAAAATGACATTTTTTTGGGTGTTTTTAATCAATCTCTGTGTGCAATATCATCTTGAGACTCGGCAAGAGGTGAAAAATGTAGTTCTCAATCCTTGTCATTAAATTCAGGTTGTTTCTTCTGTTCATGAGATGAATATATACTCAAATGGGCTTTAGGAAGCATTCTTGCATTACTGGTATGAAAAATGCATAGTACATGACTTATTCATCTCCCACCAAGAAGGCATATTATTAATGACATTTACACACAAAAAACTCTTCAAATTAATTAACAAGAAGAATTCATAATTTAATAACTATTGCCTCTAAATGCCTTTAATTATCAACTTAATAAGATAATAATGATTAAAAACACTAGTCACAAGGATATAATTATTTGATAAACATTGTAAAAATATATACAAAAAGGAAGCTCAACATCCCCCCACGCTGATCTTCTTACATGTCCTCGTGCAAGAAAAACCTTTAAACTGTACAAATATGAAACAAGGCAAGGGAAATGTTTGAATATCAGACTGTGCTTTGCGATAAAAGTGTCATAAAAAATGCAACAAGAAAATATAAATATGCCTATCTTTTAAAACATTCATTAGCCTGCAACATAACTACTACAATTCCAGCTAAAACCATATTACAATTTTAATGAAAGTATCAAGATTAGGTACAAAAAGTAGACATTATAGAAAAAAAAATTATTCCACATACCTGTTGTCTTGTCTCAAATTAACTCCCTATTTGGGTTCTACCGAGAGTCTTACGATAAAAATCACATTTTTTTCTGAAAAGGTGCAATTTCAAGAAGACTACTACTATAGTAATCTTGTACCTAGAATTTATAACACATATTTAGAGGCGATCACAATCAATACACATGGTTGTAAATCAATAGCTTGTGAGTAGTCGTCGTTGAGTAATTCATCACTCTAGATACCGTGAAAAGTTAGAGTTATGATGCCAGAAAAGGAAAATAAAAATAGAGTAATTTGACATTTCCTAGACCAATCAAGAACCTCTTCATTAAACACTCTAAATTTTGTTGTTATCTACATGAAAACTAAATTTCTTCTTAATCAGTAGAAATAATTACCTTCACTACGAGTACCATATCATTGGAAATTCCATTTTTTTGAAAAATAGAACTCAAAGAATCATGTCCAAACTATCTTAAAACCATTGTACAAGAAATAAAATGATGATTTTCAGGGAAAGAGAAGGATAACCAAGCAAATCATAGTATGCAATTAACTTTAATTCCACAGATATGGCCCTGCTTCTCGCAGGTGTCCATAACCTTGGTAGGGATGTCTTTTAACCCATCGAAATGCATGTGTCCCTCTTACTAGATATATATTCAGAGTTAGATAATTTTATTTTTCAATGAAAGCCACTTTCCTGGCTTGGTAACCAGGTGATGGAAGTGCCACTCACAAGAAGTAACATGGATGAACAGGTCAGCTCGTCATGAGGCCTCCTATCTTCTAGCTTTTTGGCTGAAAGCCATTACTTTGGCTTGGTGACCAGCAGCAGTAATGTCATGCATGTTAGATCCCCTGATTATGGTAGGTTGACTCATCACAAGACCTCCTATCCTCCCCTAAATATTTTGTAAGCTCTAATTATGATTAACCTTAAAGGTTACTTAATAAGTGGGGAGACATATATACTACTTAAGAGTACGTGATGTCATGAAATTTTTTTTAATGACTAATCATTACTTGCTAGTTCCTCTACCCTAAATAATTATTGAAAATATCCCAGATAATTATTGAAAGATTCCTTTAATAATGCTAGTGTTCTCATCAATAGCTCATTATGACCTTTATAAGAGTGTTCCACCATAGGGGGTTCTCCAATAGTACATATAAGGGAAACTAAAAAAGATATATATAAGATGACAACTTATTAGAATGATTAATCACAAATGTGTGTGTTAACAACTAAGTTGGATCAAAAGAAGTCTCAGTGGTCATAATTTAAAATAAAAACCCTAATAACATTATTGTAAAATCTTGCATTCATAGCATTAATTTATTATTCTACCCTACTCTACCCTGAAAAGTAGAAGAATCATTTTTATGTATAAGAGTACTTTCAATGCATCCACGTGCACAACAAAAGGAGAGTTATACTCATGTTCAAATTTGAAAATTATATATGAGAAAATACCAGAACATGATGTACCATCTCCACTAACTGATGTGATTCTACAAATTTTTGAATGATAAAGGAGGACTAGGTATTGACACTAATTTGAAACCAGGATTCTATGGGATCCATATACTCTTGGTCACTTGATTCACGGGAAACATTCAGTGCATCATGAAAATCCTCCACATTTTTTGTTTATCCTCTAAAGTAGGCCGGATCAGATAGATGTTCTACTTCTGATGGCTTCTCGTCATCATGCATGGTCTGCAGCTTCTCGGTCTCCTTAGGAACATCTTCCATATCTTCACAAAAAAATTCTTCAAGAGGAATAGAAATTTATCTAATTTATGCCAAAATGTAATATTTCTGTGAAGTAGAGACCCTAGCTTCTTCTAGAATTTGAGATAATTCTTGGAATAGAATCATACTTCCTGACATTTTCTTGCTAGCTGGAAATTATTGTTAGCACCAAACTTGAAATATTTGTTTACTCAAGAAATCAAACTTTGGAGTGACCCCCAAAAAAAGTGGATGTGTGGCTCTTCAATCACGTCTTAATGTAATTTCTTCCCTCTAGTTGCCTTGCGAAGGTAAAAAAAAAAAAAAAAATCAACTCATCTGAACTGCAATAAAGAAATCAACCACACTTTACAACAAAGAAAATCACTCATTTGCAAGAAATGAAATCACTCATTTGCGGAAAGAAAACCTGGCCTGTGAGATTTTTGGCAATATCGTCCTGTATGCTTTAGAAATCAAGGAAAATCTCATTAATCTAAAATTTAATTTTGAAAGAAAGGAAAAAGAATAACGAATCAGGAGGCTTTATCTCGCAACTCCTCCCCAACAATGGCAACAAAATGTTGGGAGGTATAAATTCTAGGTTTACACCCACATTTAAATTGTCAATATGGGGTCATAAGACTTACAGACATAGAACAATATATGCCATAATCCAACCTCAGGGATTTGTAAAATCAAAGTCCTAAAAACAATTTAAAAAGGAAATCATTCATGAAAAGATATTTGAAAGTAAACACACTGCAACAAATAAACACTACAAAGCTTCATAAAGGACTACAACTATACTACAAATATGGAAAGCATGAACAAAATTCAATTTCAACGATTTAAAATTTGTACTTAAAATACTTTTTTTGAATGATGTTGGAAAGGAATCATATGTGTTCAAAAGTATTCAACCAAGAATTTTAAATCATTGAACGTGGATATCTTTAAGGGTGTTGTTGGGAACTTTAATTATGTTAAAAATATACTCAAAGTTATCTTGATATTTGAATAAATTTTGTTTTCATAAAACACCAAAATAAATTCCATGTAATGCTTTGAGTTTATTATAGGTGCCAAAAAATATGAATGGTAAGTTGAATGAAATCCTTATTTCTCTTATACTATTTTTGTCCCCATCTTGAATCCCTGCAGACTAAAAATATCTTTTGTTTTATAATAAAGAGAAGCACTTGTTATCTATACTCTAGTTGCCGGAAAATAAATAAATTAACAATATCGTTAAATTTAATAATCAAATGGTTTCAAACCTATGAAATTAAATATAAAACATAAAGGAAATCATGAAATGGCAGAACATAGTTTAAGTCACACCACACAATGTAGGAAATGGAATAGATTCAAATTAATAAAATGCAGTGAGGTAATCACACTAACAAGAAATAAAATGTAAAGGGGTAAATCCTAAGTAGTCTGGGTAACGAACTAACTGATTGGCCTAAACATCCAGCTCGATCTCACTACAAAAATTAAATCAGCACACCATCTTAGAAATTTGAAATAACCTATAAATGTGAATTGAATGCAGACTCATACTACTACTGATATAAAATTACTGGGCTTAGACTCCTCTCAAGGATAAATTAAAATTGAGTCTTTGCAGATAATGTAACGTACAGTTTTCAATCTGTGTAGCCTAGAGTTATTCTGTAATCCCCCACTCTCTATCAATGTACAACAATCGAACTTATATAGTAGCAGATATAATTTTATAATAGAATATAAATTTAGGATTTTGGTTAATATAAATTAGTTAAAATCAGAACAAGAATAATTTCTTTCCAATTCGAGTTTGAGTTGGTGCAATCCTGACTTCTGGAAGTAATTTGAGCATTGAATTGATGGCAGAGGAAACACATAGCTGGAAGGCTCGAGTTTGTCATCATCCTTATCATAGTCCTTCGAAAAATTATCCTTCTGACCTGGCACATAGTTAGGACCCATAATCAATATCTTTGTGCCTTTGTTTTTTTGCCATTTATTACCAACGCTATGTTTGGGAGTGACCCCAATCGAGAGAATATGATGTTGTTGGAGTAGAAATATTTTTCTGAAAACTTTGATTCTTAACTAGACCATCTGGGAATATGTTGCCATAATAATTCTTGCTTCGGTTTGTCTCTATCCATTTCCTGTGCATGCCAATTCAGCATTGCAGGAAACTCTGGAATGCAATCTCCTTGACAGGACCCCAAGGATAAATGAGCAAAGGCCAAAATATATGCTCACCTCAGCCATGAAGTAGGGCAGTGGAAAACAATGTGCTTCACAAGGGTAGAAACCTTTGATGTTTGGACCAATGATTTGTAAACCTTTGAAACTCCAGGACGATTAACAGGGGTCATGTTAATTAGATAGCTAACCAGTACTGGGAGGAATGTTGCAAACATCTGTAAGTAAATTAATGAATTTTTTCTCGCAAATCATCCATAAAGGCTTCAAAGTTAAGATGGAATATTTAGTCAAAGTATTTTACAGTCCCACTGCTCCTATTATCAACCACCCTCAATGGTCGCTTTCTTTGGGGTCTACCTTCAATCTTCTATGGATTAAGAGAATTTAATAAAGTGATAGTATAATCAAAATTCATCTCTATAATGTCAAAGCTTGGTTAGGTTGATTTTTCTAAAAGAAAATACAACAACTATCTTGAAAAACGCCCCAGGTCTTTCCTAAACAGTGAATACAATGCTCGTCTTGAAAGTTCTGGAAATTCATGGAATAATTGGATCCCTGTATAACATACAGAAGTGAGTAACATTGTAAAAATCATCCTAGATCCCATTTAAAATAATATCAAGGCCATAAATCTCTTCAGCTCGAGCACTTCCAACAACTCTTATATCTCTGTAATTATGGGTGGCTATAAACTTGGCAGTACTTGCTGTGTTAACCATATTTTCCATTACAACACCGAAATCTCTTAAAACATTCTTTCATTGAGCAAGATACTGAGGATGACTGGCAACAAGTCTAATATATGCTTTCTTCACACCACAGAGTCCAATAAGGAAATGTTCAACAAGAAGCTGGACTTTACCCACTACATGAAAATTGTAACAAAGTAGAAAATCATAGCTGTTGTGAATGCTGCCAATAATATCATTCTCTATGGGAAGAACCACTCTTTCAACTATCCAGAGTTTGACTATGTGGAATGCAGCTTCAAATTGTTCACAAGGAACTTCCTCACACAATGGATAGGCTTTCAAAGCCACAACCTCACTATATGATCCTGAAACATCCTCTTAGGCTACATGAACTTGTGAACCATGGCATGATGAAGGATCTAGATCTGTTAAAGATGGAGGCCCATAAAAATGAAATTTCAAAGGTTTTCTTTAGCAATCTCTGCGTACAATCTCATCTTGAGACTTTAGAAAGAGGTGTAGAGTGTACTTCTCAATCTTTGTCATTGAATTTAGGTTGTTGCTTGTGTTCATGAGATGAATCCATACTCAAATGGGTTTTAGAAAGAATTCATGCAATACTGGTATGAAAACTGCATAGTACATGAATTATTCATCTGCCACCAAGAAGGCATATTATTAATGAAATTTAGACATAAAACACTCTTCAAAGTAATTAACAAGAAGAATTCATAATTTAATAACTATTGCCTATAAATGCCTCTGACGATCTGCTTAATAAGATCATAACGATTAAAAAAACTTGTCACAAGCATTAATTATTTGATAAAAATCAAAAAAATCTAGACAAAAATGGAGCTCAATAGGTTAGATCTATTACAAGTAATCTGAGAGCACTTTCTTGGGCAAATAATGAAGAATTATTTTTTCATTTTTTTGCAGGATTTTTTTGTGGTCAGTTTGCAGATCATATCTAAAATTTTTGGTAGAATTAAAAAAAAAAAAAAAAACGAATTCAATATATGAATTCCTTGCAAAAAAATACCAAAAAAAAAAAAAAAAATCACCTCAATCAGAGTCTGGATGAATGAAATATCACTGATTTAAAATCAGTTGTGTTGTAGAAATATTTCGGATGAAAATTCATGGATGGTGGCTCTTCTATCAAATTTTTCATATTTTATGAAGAATTTCAGGAATATTACTGTATATATTATCTCATGTTTAATAATTACCCAATTAAAAAAAAAAAATCGGTTGAATCAGATTCTAGATGAGGGATATATCACTGATTTAAAATCAATGTTTTTTTTTCAAAATTTTTTGTGATGACGAGACAGTTACATCATGAATCTGAGTATCCAAAGTGCCCAAATTGTGATTTAAATCAGATGGGAATATGTGGAATGGGAATTACATTTCTTAAAACAGGATATAATAACTATTTAAAGCCATATTGACCAAGTTGTGGCCATTTTAAATTTGTCACCGAAAGTAGGTAAATTTTTACAAAAACATTATTTTATTTTAATGGTTATAGAAAGATGAAGTTTACAAGAAAACATGATGGAACTACTATTGAATAAAGTATACAATATCATAAGTATAAATCCCCACATTTTTTGATAATCGACACAATTCTTGATATTGAATATGTGGCTTATAAACGGTGGTTCTCACTGGACAATTCAATGCGGTGACATCATGGATAAAAACCTAAGAAATCCTTTTGGACAAATGGTCTCATACTAGAAAGAAATACAATAAGAAATATAAAGGGTTATTTTCTACTAATATCTCCTTATTACAGGTTCATGGATATATTCAGAAGGAGAACATCATTGTGTCTATTCACCCTAGTTGCAAGAAAAATCTAACTAATCTCAAATTGGCCACACACTCTCAAGTTCCAGCAT
The DNA here is from genome assembly GCA_034641835.2 of Pinus albicaulis. Classification (NCBI taxonomy): domain Eukaryota; kingdom Viridiplantae; phylum Streptophyta; class Pinopsida; order Pinales; family Pinaceae; genus Pinus; species Pinus albicaulis. The sequence goes on from CM076581.1 coordinate 308,414,896, forward strand.
AACATATTGAAAGCACATAGGTTGATAGGGCACATACTCAAATATTTAAGGCCTTAATGGTGACCATGGATGAGGTAGATATTATTTTGGGTTATCCCTAGATGGATTCAGTTAGCACTATCATTATTAATGTACAAAATAAATTCTTGAAGCTTCCATATAAAAAGAAGAAAATTACATTATAGGATACTTCCATTAGGAACCAAGAAGAGAATGTGGAGGCATAAGCACCAAACAACACTGAAACATCAGATGATTAGATTTTGATAGTAGAAAACTGAGCACAAACATCAAATTAAGTACACAAAAAAGAACCACCAACCACTCAGGCACCAATAATGGAGGAATTAATGAAATATTTTCCATTAGTTAAAGCTTCATCATATCACCACCCACATCGTGCATCATGACAACAACTAGCAAGGTCGGAACAAACTAGCAACAAGAAAAACAACCCCTGCTGATCTAGGTGGATATTGGTGACCACTTGCCTATTCCACTTGGGGCCCCACCATTATCTCTTTCAGTTTTTCAGTTTCCTTAATTATAGCACAGTTTACTATTTTTAACAGTTTTTTGGGTCCTAAACTTCTGGAGTCATTTTGAGGCCTTAGACGACGCTTTTTGGAAACACCGAGAGAAACATGGGTCCATTGATCGATGTTTCTCACTCAAAATTTTTAGTCCTCAGAAAAATATTTCTAACGAGGTATAACGCACGTCAAACAAAGATCGTATGCCAAATTTACGTCCCTGGGAAGTTGATGTACCAATTTACCCAAACAGGGTCAATAATTTTGGCGCTTCATCTCCTAGGGTTAGGTTTTTGGATGTTTATGGTTTTCCATTGTTTCTAAATCATAAATAGGCCCTCGAGCCTCATTGTAACATAGTTAAAAGGCTTGTAGCCACCACATCTCTTCTCAGAGATAAGCTACTAGCGCCCTATCTAGTTTATTTCCATTCTGTCTGTGAGAAAATTTCAATTTTTGATATTAATGAAATGAAGTGTTATTTACGCTGCATCTTTGTATTTATGGTTATATGTGTATTTTTTTGTGTTCCTACATAAATCCAGATAATTGGTATCAGAGCAATATGCTTTTTCTCAATCCTTCTTTATGTGTCCCCAACGAGGTCAGGGTATAAGGAGTTAGGGCTCGATCCAGTTGAACCTTTACATGATCAGCCTCGCAGACACTAATAGCCACTCATGTGGGATGAAAAGAAAGATCAGGGAGCAAGAGATCCTATAAAAATATTTCTCAACGACGCCCTCGAAAGAAAAATCAATGCGATGATGGATAATGTTGCCTAAATCCTTCAACCACTGCCCACCGACGGCGCATATGAATCCAACAAGCACTCTGGAGGCGCGTCTCCCTTTAAGGTACAAGAAAAATTATACATTCCCATATTTGAGGGCCAAATAGATGCCGATGTTGTAGATAGGTGGTTGAATCTATTAGAAGGATATTTGTGGGGTCATGAATTTTCTGACCGGGAGAAGATTATTTTTGCACTCCTCAAAGCTACCCCGCATGTCAAGGACTGGTGAGAAACCTACTGTGAGAAAAAGGATGAGACGAAACCCTCTCTATTATCAGCTGTACCAACCTGGAATTATTTCTGAGATGCCATCAAGGAACAATACTATCCTGTGGGGAGCTATCATGACAAATACATACAATGGACCACACTACAGCAACAAAGGGATGAAGATGTGCATGAGATGACAAATCTGTTCCTTACCCTTCACACAAAGTTGGGTATCAAAGATTTGGAGAAACATTTGGTTCTAAAGTATCGCAGTTATCTACAAAAATACATTCAGGAGGAAATGGAGTTCCTCAACATCTCCTTGCTTGGTACAACATACCGGTATGCTACCAATATTCAGCTGAAATTCATACCGAATAAAAGATAATTTGGATCTGTGAATCAAAATCAAGGGAAATGTGCCCCCAAACATCATAACAGAGGGAAAAGCCAAGGCATGGCAGCCCAAGACAACCTGCCAAAGCTGCAAGAAAATAAGAACACCATGAAGCCAAATAAGGACACAGGAAAGTGGTGTGAGTTCCATAAGAGCTCCACTCATAACACAAGTGAGTGTGGGGCCAAGTAGTTGATGGTGGCTAAGATGAGGGCTTCTGAATCAGATGCATGCTCCAACTTTGAATCAGAACCTGACAAGGGGAATGACAAGGGTAAGAATACTATTGATGCATAACCCAACGCCACTTTCACCACTCTGAAGATCTAGAAGGAGGAACTGAAAAATCTAGAGGAGGAGGAGCATCTTTTAAACTCCTATATGTGGGTAAAGGGTTCCTCGATTCAGTTCATTGCTGATAGTGGGAGACAAAAGAACCTCGTTTCAGAAAATGTCATGAAGTGGTTGGGCTTGCCGACCACATCACACCCACAACCATACACCATCAGGTGGTTTCACCAAGGATAGTATCTTCAAATTAGCCAGCCGTTTTGCCTTCCCTACAACATCAAGCACTTCACAGTTGAGGTATTATATGACATTGCTCCTCTTTATGTTTGTGATGTATTATTAGGCCAACCATACTTTTGGAAGTGACATGTTGTGGATGAGTCCCAGCCTCACCTTGTTACTATTACTTTGGGAAATAATCTGTATAGGATACCAGAGGTACCACCACCTATCACTATCTCTTTGGTTACTGCAAAACAATGAGGTAAGCTAATTTCCAAAACTTGGAAATATTTTTTCTTGATGATTCCCGTAGGGCAAGAAGAAGAATATGGCCACGACCTCGAGACAGGGATCCTCCGCACGATAACAATAAATGGAAAAGGTCATGGAGGAGTATGAGGACATATTCACATCACCCATAGGGGTTTCTATGCACTATCAGGTCAAACAACCCATTGATCTGACCCCAGGTGCACTGCTACCCAATGGACTAATCTATCAGCTCTCTTTTCTGGAGAACAATGAAATCAAGAGGAAAATTTAGGAGCTCTTGCAAAAAGGTCACATTTAGCCGAGTTCATTGCCCTGTGGGACCTTGATCGTGTTGGTATAGAAGAAGGGTGACACCTGGACACTCTGTATTGACTATCGGGGGCTGAACAAGAACACTCTCTTGAATAGGTACCTAATCCCATGAATTGATGACCTTCTAGACCAACTCAAAGGGGAAAAATATTTCATCAATATCAACTTGAAGTCTTGGTATCAGCAGGTACCGATTGAACCCTCTCATGTGTGGAAGATTGCCTTCAAAGCCAAGGATAGCCTTTTCCAATGGCTGGTCATGCCTTTCAGGTTGACAAATGCTCCGACAACCTTCATGAGGTTGATGGATGACATATTGCAGCCATTCACCTACTCATTTGTAGTGGTGTACCTGGATGATATTCTAATCTTCAACCAGAATTTGGAAGAGCACCTCCACCATATCTGACAGGACCTCTGAACACTTTGGCAACACAATTTGTGTGGCAATTTGGAGAAGTACAATTTTGACATGACCTAGGTTCAATATCTGGGATACATTATTAATTAAAGGGGGGTGGATGTTGATCAAGCCAAGATCCAAGTCATTCAGGATTAGCCATCCCCAACTACTCTAACAGAGCTTTGCATCTTTCTGGGTTGTCCTAATTTCTATTGCAGGATCATGTTGGGATTCTCTCAGATCACTTGGCCCTTGAGTCAAGTCACCAAGGGAGGAGCGAAAGCAAAATTCTTTTGGTTGGAATCTCGATAGAAGGCATTTGTAGAATTGAAACATCACCTATGCTCTACCCCAGTGGTCACATTACCATAATTGCAACAACCATATGAGATCAAGAGAGATGCCTCTGCATATGCTATTGGGGCAGTTCTTACTCAACAGGGGCATCCAGTGGCATATCACAGTGAGACATTGTCTGACACAGTTTGCAAGTATCCCACTTGTGACAAAGAAATGTATTCCAATGTGCAAGCTTGTCAACAATGGAATCATTACATGTTTTGGAAGGAAATAATCATCCACACAGACCAACGACCCTTGCAGTTCATACAGACACAAGGGAATTTGTAGAAGGATCACCATTAGAAGTGGTCTACATATCTGCAAGAGTTTCATTTGAACATCAAGTACAAAAAGGGTAGCACCAATAATGTTTTAAACTACCTCATCTAACAATTGATCATGGTACTAACTACCATTCTCAACTCTTGTGGGCATGAAACTTTTGATTGGCTGCTTCTCTACAAGAGCGATCCAGAATTCGACCACACATACAAGACACCCTTGGACGATACAGAAGTTTCAAATTTTCACCTCCAAGATGCACTGCTATGTCACCTAGGACAAATTTTTTTTCCTATAAGTGAGCGTGGAAATATGATTTGGGAAGCATACTATAGTTAAGTCATTGGGAATTTTGAGGTGGACAAAATAGTGGCAGTACTGCAAAAGTATTTCTATTCTCTGAACCATCGACAGGATGTCAGGAAGTACATCAGATCTTGCATTGCTTGCGCCATTTCCAAACCGAACATAAAGAAGAAAGGCCTCTATACTCTGCTACCTACCCCTAGTAGACCTTGGGAATCCATCTCCATGGATTACATGTTGGGCTTTCGTTCTACTAAGCATGGAAACAATTGTGTTTTCATGGTCGTCGATAGTTTCGCGAAGATGACCATTATTACGGCCTGCAAGAATAATATCACAACAGAAGCTGCTGCTAAAATCTTCTTTTAACGAGTGTGGGTGCACTTTGGGATTGCATAGTCTATCATCTCATATCGGGAAAAAAATTTCCTCAGGACATTTTTTTGCAACATCTAGTCAAATTTGGACACCAAGCTCACCAACTCCACAATTTTCCATCCCCAAACTGATGTCCAGAGATAGGTTGTCAATAGGATGATTGTACACATTATACACATGTAAAATTCAAAGCATCCATGCACATGAGATGATAGCCTTCCCTATGTACAACACGGTTACAATTGAGCTCTCCACAGCTCACCCACCCACAACCACTTTCAGTTGGACTTGGGATTCCAGCCACTATGTCCCATTGACGTAGCCATGCCATTTGCGGCTACTCAGGATGATTCGACTCATGTCCAATCTGAAGCTGACAAAGTGAAAAGCTTCATCGAGAACATTCAGTGCATCCACTGATAGGTTCATGACATATTGGAGAGAGCCAATGCTAAGTACAAGCAATGACATGATCAACATCTAGTGCCACACAACTTCCAAGAGGGCAACAATGTGTGGATAGATTTGCAGAAGGAGCGCCTCACTGGACCCCACCGCAAGCTTCGCCTTCTCTGATATGGGTAATACACCATCACCAAGGTTGTAGGGAACAATTCCTTTGAGCTCATTATTCCACCATTTCTTGGTTTTTACCCAATATTCAATGTGTACTGCCTTCAGCCCTACCTCCCACCTCCACTGGACACCTCCGACATCGCAGAACAACTCATACCAATAGAGTTAAACCAAGACAGCATGGAATAGGCCACCATAGATTTTGTCATGGAAATGCAAATAAAGAACACTCGACATCAAAAGATGCAACTGTATCAGGTTGTCAAAATTGGCCAACTCCTGCACCAAGGAAAGTGGCTCACTAGGGACCAAGTTCAGTAGAATTTTCCTCATCTCATGGAGGAGCTCAACGCAATGGGGAACATTGATTACTAATAGGGAAGGAATGATACATGTCAATATTGGTGGCATCCCACCTATTCAACTTGGGCCCCCACCATTATCTCTTTAAATGTTTTGGTTTCCTTAATTATAGCACAATTTACTATTTTTAGTAGTTTTTCGGGTCCTGAAATTTCGACGCTGTTTTGATGCCCTAAATAACGCTTTTTGGAAAAACCAAGAGAAACTTAGGGCCATGGATGTATCTTTATAAATCAGACATTTTAGTGCTCAGATAGATATTTCTAATGAGGTATGGTGCATGTCAAACGAAGATTGTATGCCAAATTTACGTCACTGGGAAGTTGATGTACCAATTTACCCAAACTGGGCCAATAGTTTTGGCGCTTCATATCCTATGGTTAGGTTTTTGGATTTTTATGGTTTTTCATTGTTTCTTAATAATAAATAGGCCCTCGAGCCTCATTGTAACATAGTTTATAGGCCTGTAGCCAGCACATCTCTTCTTAGAGATAAGCTACCAACACCCTAGCTAGCTTATTTCCATTCTGTCTGTAAGCAAATTTCAACTCTTTGATATTAATGAAATGAAGTGTTATTTCTAATACATCTTTGTATTTATCATTATATTTGTATTATGTTTCATTCCTGCATAAATCCAGATCACCTCGATGACACAGAGATAGGTTCAACGACCCACCCACAACACATCAACACAGAGGAACTGATAGAACCATCTTCCATCTCAAGCAAGCTAGGCATTAGCTAGATCGAGTGTTCAACTTCCTCTTGGATGTCTAGATGCACATGAATGGTATTAGTGGACTAATATTTTGAGTAGATATTATTATTTGTGTTTTTCTCATGTTTCGGGGATGAAATATGTTTAAGGGGGCTATAACGTAATATACCTAGGGAGGATAATATGGGATAGAAAGGGAAGTACCCAAGGGAATACTATGATGTAATAATGTAAGAATGAAAAATGAATGGGCCATAGTTAATAAATAAAGTGGTTAATCCACATTATGCAAGGGACCACAAGTAACTAGGGAATAAAGTGATAAACCCATTATATTTGATGTACAATATTGAGAGACCTGTGGTAATTACCCATGTTATTGTATGTACGAAGCCTATCTAGAGGCTAGAGACTCTACATTGAGACATGTCGAGGATTATTGTATTGAAAATAATATGGCTTGTGGAGTGGTATCCTTCCTTAAGTAGTAGTTGTATGGTGTTACCCTACCTCAAGGGTTTGATATTAATGAAGAATCATTTCTATTTTGTATTCTTTCAGTGATCTCGATAACTATTGGGGATTGTAATAGATTTGACCTGGAAATATAATAAAATGAAAAATATGCCTAATGATTATCAATATCACTCCAATAAAATAAAATTTAATTTCTTCTTTATAATTATCAAATCCTTAAGGTAGGGTAACACCATATAACTACTCCTTAAGGAAGGATACCACTCCATAAGCCATATGCTTGTCAAGACAATAATCCTTGACATATCTGAATGGAGAGTCTCTAGCCTCTATATAGGCTTCATACATACAATAGCATGGCTAATTACTATGGGTATCTCAATACCATACATCCAATACAATGGTATTATCACTTTGTTCTCTAGCTACTTGTGGTCCCTTGCATAATGTGGGTTAACCACTTTATTTATTAACTATGTCCCATTTATTTAGCATTCTGAAATTATTACATCATATGAATCCCTTGGGTACTTCCCTTTGTACCCCATATTATCCTCCTTATGTATAATACAATGAAAATATATTCTGATAATTCGTGGCATAACTGAATTCTTTAAATTAACATTTAGACACATTTCACTAAAACATTGCGGTAGAAACAAATAAAGAAGATGAATACCTATCTTTTCCTTTGTTCATAATTGCTTGTAGATCTTCAATATTCCATTGAGCCATATAGAACACTCTACATTTTATCTCAACTGTGAGTCACCCCCAAGTTGGGGTTTTAAATCCATGGACATTAGCTCACATAAATCCTAGTACATCCGTAGTAACCATCAAGTAACCAAGATTCGAAATTTGGTAGACTTTAACTTGCAAGCTCACATCACCCATCCACTTGTATATCAATTAGTCGTGGGCGTTCTAGATTCCTATGACTCTAGGTTCTCTACTACCCTCATGGGGCTTGTAGGTACCATTCTAGGTGCTCACACATTTAGGTTACCACAGCCAAAAACCTTTAACAAGCAAGATCACATTCCTTGTTAACGTCCACCCAAGTGATGGACACTCTTCCCTACACCTATTGTCCCTAGTGGTATGCCCCCACCTTCCAAGGGCCCTTAGTTGATTGGAAAGGAAATTTCTCGAGCTTGGTTTCTTCCAAGAGGTTCGCTTCTCTCATGGGTCTTCCATGTACCATTCCAGACTCCCATCCAGAGCTCTCTCCATGCTTCCTTTACTAAATGAAAAAATGTTGAATGAATGGATCCTCTTAGTGGCAGAATTCATATTTCTATATGCATGCTTTCCTATGAACTTAACACTCTTTGATGACATTTAATGGAGATTGGTTGTACGCATGTTATATATTTTAATTACTATAAAATCATATGATACCCATTTTATCACCCATGGAGTCTCAACCCACCCAAACTATTTGCATTTTATCACTACGTAACCATTATATATTTTTATTAACATGAATTTTTTATCATAATTATATTTCAAGTCCTTCTACCATTAAAACACATATACAATTAGCAACGTGTGTTCTTTGGGATACCAACTCCAAAACACAAAGACTCATGTACACAAGCACAAAAACCCTGAAAGAATCATCTACTCGCCAGCCTATGTTTCAAATATACTTGTTATTTACATTGCAAGGATCGAGTAGTCGTGTTACAAAAAAGGAAAAGAAAATAAATTTATTGATATGTTTAGCAAAAGGGTACATGTCATGAATGGTACAAATAGTAGTATGCATAAAATGAATATGAAGGGTGGAACTTTATAGGCTTCTATTATATAGAAGAATTATTTATAGTTAAAATAAGTATTTATATAGGAAGATTTATTTATTTTTAAATAGTGTAAGGTAGTAGGAGATTATTGAGTATTTAAAAATGAAAATAATCTATATGTTCCTAATTTTAGATAATTAAGAAACTTATTGTTAATAAAATGTGATATGTTACATATGTAGGAAATCCTAGTTGCTGGAACATAGTTGCAGTAATAAGAATGCAATACTTTTTTCTAAGAATGAAAATTGATAGAATTAGTGAATCCCTGTGAGTATGGAATGTTGTGGAGTTAAAACTGAGAATAGACACCAATGATCTTTTCTATAGTCATCTAGTGGAAATGGAAAGTGGTAAAGAATCTACTCAATTACCTAAAATAATAAGGAAATATGATCAAAAAATGGGGGAAGTGGATAATTTGATAAATGATTCACATTTTAATCTACTGAAATTAAGTCCTAGAGCATGTAATATTGCAAAAATACACCTACAAGAAATTATGAGGTTGCATCAAATACCTAAAGAAATTATTTCACACAAAGATCCAAATTTCATTTCAAATTTTTGGATAGGATAATTTAAATGCTTTTTTATAAAGATGATTTTTTATCAAAACATATCATCCACTAGTAGATCCTAATTGAAAGAGGATCAACTACACCATCAAATGTATTTAAGAAAGTAAGTGGCATATAAGCTGTTATGAACCATGCACATTAACAATTATAATAAGTCAATGAATATAATCCACTTTAAAGGTGGAAAGGGTAGAACCTCCTTCTAAAATGAATACAAAAAAATATAATATGTGATCCTTCTAAGGTTATGTAACATTAGTATTTATAGGAGGAAATGGTTAGACTTATAATAGAATGTTATTCCCTACAAAAATATATAATATTTCATATAATATAATGTACTATCTACATCATAATAAGGGGATTTAGAGTTAATATACAGTTGATCTAGGGATTAACATACCTCTCCCCTTCAAAAACATATTTTTCGAAACACTTGAGTAGCTATGCACATTTCTACATGAATAACTCATCTTCCCATGTCCCCTATTCAATTGGTATGTTCTTCCATTTGCAAAGGTACTCGTCAATTTCTAAAGTTCTTATCTACCTAATTATTGTTTCAAACTATTTTTTCTTGGTTATATTGTGATATTCCCTTATTTATTAGTTCTAGTAGAGTAGTATATACTAGGGCATTATCATTAAATACATTCCTTAATAAAGGAAACTTGAAGTTTGGATATACATAGGAAGATGGAAGAGGCTAAAATTTGTAAGCAATACTTCTAATGCTCTCAGACACATTACAAAGTCCATAACCCTTTTGTGTTAACTTATTTGGACATTAATTCCATGAGCCATCCTTTAATTTAACCATCATCATTAGTGAATAGAGATGATTGTGGCTAAATAGAATTATTCTGCCCTTTAACATTTATTTAATTAGACACCAAATATTATTATTTTAGGCATATGGATACGTATAAGGTCTAATGTTAAGTGGCACTATTTGATGTTAGAAATAAATAATATGGTCATTATATTCATAAACTTGAGGAACCTCACACATCTCTCTAAATATATTGAAATTATTGTTGATGAATTTTTAGAGATAACCTGCAATAGATGAGATAGATGTTTGGACAGATAATGAGTGTAATTTTATAATTGCACCATCATGTCACTTTTTCGTCAGTTTTGTTATTATATTAGAGTTTATTGTTTTACAAGGTTTCCCTTGGACTCCTCTAGGATCAATTCCCTTACTTTCTACAGAAAGAATCTTGAAATTATCTTAGAATTTAAGGGACATTGTTCCCAATGATTAAAACCATTGGACCCATATTACATCATCATCATCACCCATTTGGATTGAAATCATGGGAATATGCAATAAATACTCAACCATTTCTTATTAGTAAAATTAGACTTCCCTAAACAAATTATGGTACCTTGATCTACAATCAATACTTGAAATTCAACTACTGGAAATACAAAGCAGCTAAGAATATTTTCCAAATTCCAATTTATGAAGGCATTAGTACTACCATAATGAATCAATAGTGTTACTCAAATTGAATATTTTTCTGTAAGGTTCCCATAAATAAAGGTATCACAAAATTATCATTTGGAATGTTCACTACCCTAAAATTCAACTTTCAGAATTGTTGAATGTGCTCTACAATTAGATATAATTGTTCTAGTTTTATCAACTAACTGAAGAATACATTTTTATAAATATCCCTATAATGTGATATAAATTCCTTTGTAAAAGTGGTTTAAGATACAATATAATATTGTTATCTTTCATGAATCCATCAATACTGATGGCACCAAAATTACTTCGTACCAATTTCATGAATCCACTCCATACATATCTTTTAATTTGGATTCATTTCACAACATTTCTCGAAGCATGTGAAAATACCATTCACATACTTTCACAAAAATTTATTAAAAATTCAACCATTTACATTGAGGATAAGAAGCATATACGGATTGTATTTGTTAACCAACATTCAAATATCCAGGTTCTTGGCCTGATTTACAATATGTGTTTGGTCATACTCACCATCTACCTCTTCCTTCTATTCTACATATATATCTCTAAACATGCACACAAATCTCTATTTATTCTTGAGAATAAAAAAATATAGAGTTATCAAGAGATAATACATATCGATTCAAAATATATCTTGAATCAACTACTTTCTAAACTCATGACTACAATGATTTTCTAGATGTTTTACATATTTTAGAAAAATTAGATATTTTCTCAACTTTTATAACTTCTAAAGACGTTTTCTGCGGGACTTTCAAAAATTTACTTTTTTGAGACACTCCTAGATGTTCCTACATCAGACACCCAAGGTCTATGAAAGAATCTTGTCTATAAGGCCTCTCATTTTTTTGTAACAATGTAACAACTCCTCGAGGATCCCAAACTTTAAATTGCAACAAATTAATTCTTGGGAAAAAGGAAAAAAAATTCTTTACTCATACTTCCTCTGCCCCATACTTTATTTTGTTGTTCATTTAATTTGCTGACATAATTTCTCTCATTTGAATGCGTTATCTTACTGTTCATTGAATCCAGTATATGAGTTTTGTCACTTTTTTGTAACAATGTAACAACTCCTCGAGGATCCCAAACTTTAAATTCAAACTGATTATTTCTAGGGAAAAAAGAAAAAAAATTCATTACTCATACTTCCTCTATCCCATAATTTATTCTGTTGTTGTCCATGTAATTTGCTGACATAATTTCTCCTAGTTGAATGCATTATTTGAATGAATTCTTTCTTCTCCTTGTTATACATTTTCTTGGAATGTTTCTTTATAAGTTTCCACATCTCATCAATCTCTTTGTTGAATTTGATTCTTCACTTAATCGTGTTGTCAATTTCTATCAGTTGCATCTTATTTTCAAGGATGTTACTATTGTATGAAACACGAATATTTTCTCCAAACCATCTAACTTTGCAGCCTCTATTCAACCTTCATCTCTTTCCAGCCATCTTTCCAAACATGTCGTATATTCCTTAAAAATTTTAATAAAAACTTTCAATGTTGTATGCGAGTTTGGATTTCATCTTTAGGATATAACATATATTATACCTCCCTAATAAAAAATTCATGTTCATTATTTCTCTTTTTACCTCCTTTCATGAGCATTGCATTTAAGCGATGCTATTCATCCTGGCTTAGAAAAAAATAAGAGTGTTATCCTCATTCACCTTCATCACTTGTAACCGAATTTTCATTCCTCTCGTCCTCTGCTTTTGTGACAATCGTAGGCAAATATGCGCCATCATCCATATCTGAATCCATATAAATTTCATTAGTTTTTAAACTATAAGAATATTTTATCTCATCCACTGCATCATCCTCATTCTCTCCAAGGAATGTCCCTTTCTCTTGTTCATAGTAGAGAATTATTTCTACCTCATACTAAAATACCTTGAGTTCCCCTTCTTCCAACGAGGTTCTTATCATGTGCCTCATCTTCTTCCATAACTTTCTTGTAAAAAAAATTAACTGGCCATTTAACTTTATTTTTAAAAAACCATCTGCATTTCTAGTATTCCTCATGTTTCTGTTCTCGCTCCATAAGTACATTCAACTGTACTTTAATCTCAGTGATTTCCCTATCACCTGAGCCTTTGTAATGAACCTTTTTTTTCATCCTTTTATCTATCATTGTGAGCTTGTCCATGCTCCAAAGTGAACTTCGACCAAGCCTCTCCTACGTAGCAAGTCTCCTCTCCTTGCTACTCAATACCTCATCAAGTTTTCTTCAATAACTTGACCTTTTAGTATTTTATTTGGTTCTCACCTTAGAAACTTCTCAAGGACTCCACTGCTCCTTTGCCTATTTCACTTACTCAGTTCACTTATTTTGAGAAATTCCTCTACTACAACATTCATCTGCCACATTTTTTTCTTCACTTGTTCTCTTTGTCACAAATTTCAAGCTATGCTCCACTATTTGTCTCGTTTACCTACTAATGGAAAACATGAATTCCTATGTAAATATAAATATATAAATATTAAGAAGGGTTTACCTATTTCACCGTTGCAATTCTCTAACCTCCTTTTGTTGTGAAAATCTAATGTTTGCATAATCTACAATCATTTATTTCAATATGAAAGAGCATAATCATGTTTGATTCTCTTCTCTAAAGAGCTAACCAACTCTGATACTACTTTAATGGCATCAAAATGACTTTGCACCAATTTCATGAACCCACTCCATACGTATCTTTTAATTTCATTCATTTCATAACATTTCTTGAAGAATTTAAAAATACCATTCACACACATGAAAAAACATTTATTACAAATTCCACCATATAAATTAAGGATTACAAGCATATAAGGATGATATTCATTAACCAACATTTAGATATATAAGTGCTTGGCCTGATTTACATCAGGCATTTGGCCATCCTCGCTATCTACCTCTACCTCCTATTCTACATCTATATATCTAAACATGCACATACATCTCTATTTATTCTTGATACTAGAAAACTCTAGAGATCCCAAGAGATAATACTTATCCCTTCAAAATAGATCTTGTCTCAAATACTTACTAAATTCATGATTACAATGCTTTTCTAGATTTTTTGCATAATTTAGAAATCCTAGAGAATTTTCTAGCTTTTATAAGGTCTAGAGACTTTTCTGCAAGACTTTCAGAAATTTCCTTTTTGAAGATACCCCTAGATACTCATGCATCATATACCACATAAATCAATCCTTTCTTTAAACGCATGAATGAAATACTTAATTTTTGTTATATTATCACTTGATGTAGATAAATATATTGCTTCATTTCGAATATCCATGTAATGAGATTATTACCATCCAAATTCCTCATGTTATGAGAATACTCTTATCTTTCGCGAATCCATCAATACCCTAGAAATAAATCCTTTATGTGAACACATGGATGCAACATTTACTTTGAATTTCCTTGATGAGTATTAAATTTGCAATAAAGAGAACATTGTGGTGATGAAAATGTGCCATTTCAACTAGCCCCTCACCACGTGAGGGATCACTAAATAATTTTCTTGTGTAAGGAGAAATTTGTATAATATTGGGCATTTTGTATTTTTCTATATACATTTAAAATACATTTAGGAACAAGAGAAATGATGAATGTCATAATGTATTTTATATGAGCACTTGCATAGTTGGAAAAATATAGCTTCATAGTAAATTTTGATGTCATTTTGATCTTTTCCACAAATTCATATTAATAGTAGTTTTTTCATTATATTTATAAATTAAATAAAATTGACTTTGTAAAGGTCTTTCCAATTACTTCAAAAAATTTATTTTAAAAAAAATATAATAATAATCTAAAATATTTTAACTATAATTTGAACATTAATTAAATTAAATACAAATATTATATCAATTTATAACTTATAAAAGGAAAAGACATATGGAGTGGCCATAAATAATAACATAATGTGAAAGTTGTATTTGATCTCATATTTTGTAATAGTATTTTTTTTGGTTGATTTACATAATACGTTATAAAATGGTGATGGGTATATAAATAAATAAAATTGAGAAAAAAAATTGTTTAAAAAATAAAAAAATTTAATTAACTATTAAAAAATTATTTCGAATAAAAATACAAAAATTCCAATAAAATTGTTAAATTTTATTTATGATAAATATATGATTTCGACCTAATTTGTATATTTATCACATAACCAAATAAATAAAGAAGAGTAAAATATTAAAATAAATTATAATAAAAATGAAAGTAAAACAACAACAGATATAAAAATCAATTATAATTTTTTGTCACCAAAAACATATAATCGAATTATATTTTTTTATAATTATTTATTAATAATTCTTTCATACACATATATCTTACCATCTCCTAAATTAAAAAAATAAATCAAATTCTATAAATCTGAAAAGAAATAGCGTAATCCACAAACATGAGTCATTTATTAATTCTCATAAATCTTATCCATTTTTTGTGGATGTAATTTTTTTTTTAAATATTAAAATTAATATTTATTAAAAAAGACAAAAGTACAAAAAGTCATAATGTAAGATTATTTTATTAATTATATTAATAAATGTTTCTTATCTTAATATTAAAAAGATGTTTACTTCCTTCCCCAATTTAATAAATAATAGTTATTAAATTTTCGTTATACATGTATAATTTCATAAATATTTAATATAAAATTGATATCAATCATTAAAAAAAATAACATTAAAAATTTATTTTAATTTAATTAAAATAATATTAAAAATTTGTTTTAATTATATATACGCGTTCATATTGGAATATTTTAATTATAGCAAATATTTAAATATTTTCTATTAAATCACATTTTCAAAAAATAAAACATTTTAACAATAAATTTTGTAAAAACACATACATAGAGAAAGTATAGATTATATGTTTATAAAAAGACGTACACATACATATTTATTTAAACTATCTACACAAAAAAGAATTTATAATAATTATAAATAAATTTAGCCATTAAACTAGAATACATTAAGTAATAATTTTTATTTCTTTTTAAAGTTTAGTAGATTTTTTTTATTTTTTATTAATAAAAAATAACAACATGTTACATTTAATCAAAACTAGATGAGAAACTCATTTCTATTGGCCACCTTAAAGTGGTATAAGCCAAACAATACTGAAAAAGTTTAAACCTTTACTATCAAGTATATCTAGTTTACTATCTCTTACATACAATAACTTCAAATAGTAAATGCTATCCAGCATGGTAAAAATCAGGAAAAAAAAAGACATTTATCATTCCTCTAATGACTCAGTTGGTGTACGGTCCTTTACACTAGAACTAGGCATGTCCACTTGGTGCATGGTTTGCACCCACGGGAATTTCATGGATCTCTCTCCTTATCTCATGTAAAATATATGTGCCTTTTGGGTCTCCTCTTCTGTTACCCATCCTTTAAAAATTCAATTGCTTCCTCTATTTCTTCTTCCTCTTTGGTATTGCAGTCTAGCTCCTCTCGAATAAGAATTCCATTACGTCCTCCTCTATTTCTTCTTCCTCTAGTATTGCAATCTAACTCCTCTGGAAAAATAATATTATATAATTTAATTAAATAGAATTTTTTTTTAAAAATATTAAAAATAAATAAAATTATAATATTATAAATGCTCTATTCAATAATTTAGAAGCACAAGTAAAAACATTATAAATTGAATCAGCTAAAAAATACAGATTGAACAAGGAAACATATTGGAAACATATTATAATATTAGTACGAGATTGTAATTTCATGGAAGATGCGACGAAATGAATTAAGAAATAAGAACCTAGTAATTAATTTTCATAGACGTGTTATAACATAAGAGATTGTACACATTGTAATTCAATGTAAAAGGAGAGTTTGATATACTGATTCAATGAAATGAATTAGAAAATAAGAATTTAAAAAGAACGTTTTTTTTAACCATTAATTATTTTTTAAAGATTTGTTGTATTTGAATTATGTTTTTGATGGTGGAAATGGATTCAATGTTATTAAAAAAATTTAAGACACTCAAAATATTGAAATTTGATAGCTATAATTTAAATTTACAAAAAAAATTATCCAATTTCTTTTAAATCTTATCTAAATTTCCATAACTTTCAAAAAAAAAAACAATCTAATTAAATTACTACAAATAAAAAATAAATAAATAAATAAAACATAACTCAATAACACATCCTGAAATATTCCGGAATCAGGGAAATGCGGGCTAAGTCCTCATCTATCCAAAATATTGCAAGAATCGGAATATTCTGAAAATGAGAAATTGAATTACGAATCTCCTGGACGACATATATGATTCTATCAATCTCAGCTTTTACATAGTTTATACTTATTATCTAAAAAATAAGTAAAAATAATAACGATGGCAGAACAAATCTGGCTGCGAAATAAGAGTTTTCAATTGATTAACACTTTTCACAATTCCTCATATCGAATGATAAATCTTATAAGCAATCAATTCATAAAACTAATCAAATCAAATAATTATTCATATTCATATATAAATACATAATCGAATCCAATCCTTCATATTCATATAAATTTTACAGCATTTCAAGCAATCAAATTCAATATATCAGATTTGAGGGTAAGTCACATGGTTTTTAAATTTGAGTTTCACAAAGATTATGTTTGGTTAGATAGAGGTTGAATTTTTTAATTTGTTTCGATATGGTTGACCATTACATATACATTTTACAGATATATTAATTTTAAAATAAAATCATCTCGATAATAAAGGCATAAATATTGGGTTCAAGACAGACAATATTCTTAATAACTGGGGACGAGTTAGATACCCCTCCTATGGACGTCTTACCAATGCCAATGAGAAGGGTGGTGGGGACTCGACCAGAGGATACATTGAGGGTGTCAACTATAGATGCTATTAGATGGTATGGCACAGAGCCAAGGAGACTTATTAGGATGCTCATAGAGAAAGAGAGGTCCCGGCATGTTCTTCAAATTAGACTATGGTAAGTAGAGGCTAAAGTAATAAAAAAATAATATTAATAAAAATAATAAAGGATTTTTATGAATATGAAAACTATAAAAATAAATCAAGTTGTGATATGAGATTATGAATTTTTATAAATTTTAATTTATAAAAATAAATCAACTTATGATATGAGATTATAAATTTTAATTTATAAATTTCGTCAATGACAATGAAATTTTTCTAACTTCGAAATATTTTTAAAATTAGCCAAAATTAAAATAGCAAGATTGAAGTTCTAGAAACATTGTTACATAAATCAAAAGACATCTAACTTTTTCTCAACACTTTCTCCCTAAACCTTTGCAAGCAGCGCATGAAGATGTGCTTGATCTTTGTGCAGTGGATTAAGTGGCGTAGTTCATCTTCACAAAAGAAGGAAAGGAAATATGTTGTATGAGAGCATTATTTTCACTAATTTTCTAAAACAACATTATATTCCGATAGCCAACCATTCGATTTTATGATGGAATTAACGAAAACAGAAGAAGTTTATGATGGAATTAACGAAAACAGTGATTGAGGATTCATTAAAATTTAAGACCAATTTTTTTCCATATCATATATTAGTGAAATTCAAATTTGGTAACTATGCTTAAAACTTTGCAAGCAGCGCTTGCAGATGTGTTGGATCTTTGTGCGGTGGATTAAGCTCATTTTCACAAAAACAAGGAAAGGAAATCTATTGGATGGGAGCATTCTTAGTAATCATTATATTACGATAGCCAACCATTCGATTTTATGATGGAATTCACGAAAAGAGAATAAGTTTAAGGGTGGAATTGAAGCATACTAATACGCGAAAAACGATTCATACCATGAAACCATCATAATGAAAGCCAGCTATTTGTTATTAAAGACACATATTACGTTGGTAATGAAGGTTCTGGCATAGGTTCCATCTGATGCCAGGGTTTGATCATTATTTTTTGAAGGATAAAGGTTTTTTCTTTTATGATAGTTTGTTAAAACTGCGGGAAGACTTTTATCATCACAGTGATTGCGGATTCATTAAAATCTTAAAATATAGATGAAGATTTTAAATGAAAAAAATTGTTTTTAAAATAAAATTTAATATAAATAAATAGTTGAATTTATAATGAGTTCTGAAATCCCGATTAGCGTAATCCGTAATTGAGGAAAATTTTCACTGTTTCATATAATTTTAGTGGAAAACATAAATTATGACGAAATTTTATAATATTTGATCGGCGGTTAATTTTTATTAAATTTATGTTTTTAACATCTTGTCCATCAAAATTGAAATAAATAAACAAATTTATTTTCTTATGCTACTTAGTTTTAAAAAATTGCTCGGGATCCTGTTTATCCTGCGAATTCAAATGTAGGATTTGTTGAAATATTAAAGTCACCTACCAGAGATTGAGTGTGCAACACTCTGTATTCAAGAAGAATGGGAATGAATTAATTTTTTGATGGGCCACAACCATAGATTACACATGAAATTAATTTGGTGATGGACAGAGTCGTGCTTCACAGTGGAAGGACGAAGATTTTCGTAGATCTTTTCTACAGAGGAACAGAGATATTAAAAACCAGTCGTTTCGGGCTTTAAAGTCCTCAACAACCAGAATGAATGGAAATTGTTTTAACAGGCGGAAGTCCTTTTATTTTTGAATTGGCGGGACAAGTGGTCCCCACCATTTCTATGCCAATCGGAATCAAAAATTTATGTTGGAGCAGTGTCTTGTTGATATGGAGCCGCGATGCGATGCGATCCAATCGCAATCACATAATCGCAAGGTTTAATCGGCGGGCTTTATTGTGTGCCCCGATCAGGGCGGATCCGATCATGTTATGAGACGGAGTTAATAGCTGGATTGCGCCGTGTTTCCAATCGCAATCGGAGGATCGAAGGTTTGTTGTTTGGTCACGCGTTTTGTTTAAAGCGCGGATCCGACGGTCTTATATAGCGGATTTAATATCGGGCCATCGAGGCCATGGTGTAATCGCAATCGAAAGATTGAATGGATCACAACGTTTGTTGTCAAGCCGTTTGCCGATTGTCGATTGCCGACTGCGTAGTGGTCCCCACTCGTACGTCAGGCATTTCATATTTTATAGTTCCGCAAAGGTTTTCCTTTGTATTTTTTGCTTTCATTTCTTTGATTTAAGTTTTCATATGGTTTATATGTAATGTAAACTATATGCGCGGCATATATAAAATGAAAAGCCCCGCGAGCCTGTGTGTGTTGATAGTATTGTGTTGTTCTGTTTTAGTGTTTTCGCACAGCAACATGGAAAACAACAGAGATACACAGCAGTGTTGGTATTCTGAGAGACAGTGTATAGTTTTCAGAGAAAAAGGAGTCATTTTGTGCACTGCGTCTGTAGCAGTCACCTTTGTTGTTATCCCTCTCTTAAGAGGAAGAATCTGTAACAGTTTTGAAAGTAATAGAAGTTTGTTTTAAAGCCTTGAAAGCTCTGTCTCCTGTCAAGTTGTTTAAATTTCTCTGTGTTGTAGAGGGGAGATTATTCTCTCCATTAATGTTTGCTTGGAATTCCAAAAATTCCAACAGGATTTGCTGTCCATAACTTTTCCTTCATGTGTCCAACCCATTCTGTAAATTGAAGGAGCGTTCCGACTGCATATTTTGAAAGTATATTTAAAAATTTCTAAGAAAAACTATAAAATACTTGAAAAATCATAGTCTTCAAAGATATGGCTCCCACATAATTTAAAACTGTGGATGTCCTTTTTCCACGGATGGACACTGAAGGCCCTCACTTCTTTTTTCTTTTTTCTTTTTTTTTTATAGTATTTTATTATTTTATTATTGATAATCGACATTGGACACAGAGAAAAGTCTCAGGCCCACGATTGAAGAATAATTTGAGGCAATGGTGAAATTTTTGGATTCATGCACTCCACTTCAATTACAACAATATTCCACATGACATCGTTACAAATTGCTTTCAAGTCGTACGCTGAAAAATGTAAGGAATATTATAGAGCAGCCACGCGGAATTCCCGTGTCCAAGTTTAATTCTTCAAGGTTCATTCTCCATCTATGAGTGTTCTAGTTCTATGAGAGGTGCCCATGTGACCAAGAAAGCACAATATGTAATTAAAACAGCTATATATATATATTTATTTATTTTATTAATGAAGAGTTGGACTCAATAAAAAGAGATTTACTCTTTTTTATGTATTTGGAGTGCAATCCATAGAAAGCTAAGACAATTTCAATGTAATGAAGGGGGAGAAGGATTACAAAAAGAAGGTGCATTGTTATGATTTAAGAATAGAATATTGCCACAATTTAATGTTATTAGAGTGATATAGGAGGGTCCAAAAAAGCTCAAAATTTGAATTTCGTAAATCTCAACAAAACCAACATCAAGATGTGGATCTCATGAAGATGATTTGAGCAAAGTGACCCATAGCTCAATTGGAGAAAAGTTATGGTCATCTATTTTTTTGCACACTGAGGAGGCACCCTTAGGAGGCACTACAACTCACCCTCTCAATGCTCCTTGTGAAATAACATGGCATCCTCCTCGACATATGATGTTGCGGGTAAAGGGAAAATAGGCACACTTATGAGCCAATGCAAAAGCGTCATTTGACCCATAGAAATGGTGGCATGTGGCACCCAACAAGTAACCACGTATGCCAAGCCAACCCACAACTTCGCGGACATCCAAAAAACATGGTAAAGTTGGTGATAGAGTCAAACATGGTGATAGTTCGGATAAACACATCAGCACGCTTAATATTGACACCATATATGTAAATTTATGGTTCATGCTTCATGCAAGTTTTTTTATTGTTGCACAATAATGGGTTAGAGGAAGAGAAAAAGACCTTCTCGGCACAAGGCTCACTTGCAAGAGACAAGAGAATCTTCATAGATCACTGTGACCACATAGTACACATCTCTAGAGGAGAAGGAGGCCCGATGGAGGGCAGAGGCTAAAATTTTAAGGTACAATGCAAGATGACTATTCACTACAATGCATTATGCACTAGGACATAGATTCAGGGACACAAGGAGGGTGAAAGGTGCCTAAATAAGGCACACATCAAGGCATCACTACCCATTAATAGTGTGGATTGCGCTCAACTTGGAGACAAAGTCTAAGGGTGGAGTAGGGCACAAAGACAAGCCAAGAGAAAAGGGTGTGATAACTAGGATTGTGTTACGCACTAGAGAAAAGTATTTTGGGTCCATGGAACAGTTCCAATTGAAAAGGGGGGTCTCCAATAGGGATTATTAGGAGTGCACAATGCACTCTTCGTACTTGAAAGGGCAAGTTTCGCAAAGTTAGAAATTGTCGAGGTCTCGAGCGGTGAAACCTTGGAAAGCATACAGAGTTAGGAGAAAAATCATGCATGAAACATCTCAAATCATCATTAAAAATTATATAGAACCCAATGATAACAACTATACACCAAAACTGTAGTTCACAAGTGTTCTCTAAGTACAACATACAAAGTATGTATAATTGTGACAAAAAAGTGTCGTTTTGTGGCTAAAAAGTGTATTATGACCCCATAGTGTGCTATAACTCTTATTAATGATTAACCCATTTATCATCAATAAATAATCCTCCAAAAAATATCATGTACCAAGATGGCATCAATAAATAACCTCCTGCAAGAAACAACTGTGAGTGCAAAAACAAATCATGCAACTTAACTCTCATTAATATTTCAATATGGAAGCACTTTTTATGATCCATGTGCCATCCATAATGCAACCATATGCTCACCCTTAGAGCATGCAAGCCTCAATTTTTAGTGGGAATTCTTTTCTACTCATTTATTCTCCAAATTTTGTGAGGTTGATACTTGGTATGCATATTTTTATTTGGCTTCTTGATTGATTTGTTTAACATGAATTTATTCCTTTGATTTGGTTTCCTAAAACACATGGATCCTTTGAAATATTTGGAATTATGGTCCACATTATCACAAAAATAACATCTAATGTGCCCAAGAAATGCCAGAAAATGTTCATATCTTTTACTGCTTTGATTTCTACTTCTTGCACCATAGGTCCTACAATCAACACCTTTATGAACAAAATAATTACAAAATAAACAATACCCATAAAATAACTTTTTATTCCTGAAAACTGATGGGACTGGTCTTTGAGGAACCTCCTTCTTTGGCTACTTATTTTTCGTGAAATTATTAATCCTTTTATTTATGCAATTAGATGAAAAATTCCCAAAATTTCGACAACGAAAACACTTAACATTTCTCAAATATTTTCTTAGCACATTTTTCGGCTCTTGACTTGGCACATGATTTTTCTAGTGTTTTCCTTCATTAATGCTCAAACTTTTTTCTTTGGCATCTTCAATCACTGCCTCATTTTTTCTCTTGATTCTCTTTTCTAATCCAAATTCAAGTTTCTCACAGTGGTTGATTTGATGCTTGAGATAGCTACCAACCTCCTCTTCAATTTTGTTTACTTCATCCAATTGATTTTCCAAATCATAAATCTCTTCTTTGAATGTATGCTCTCTACCTTCAAGAATCTCAAGAAGTTTCTTCAAATATTTGTTCTCCAACTTACGATCTTCAATAAACGTTGCTTGAGCTTTGTTTTTGGCATCAAGGGTCACTATTATTATAATCTCTTCACCTTCAGATTCATGTAATGGAAATACACCTTCCTCACTTCTTGAGAAATCAACTTCAAAAATTCTATCATCAACTTCATCAATAACCCCAAAATAATCATTTCTACATTGACAAGGAAAGTGTCTATGACTGAAAATATTGTTGTTCATACCTTTTACTAGTAGAATAGGTTCTCTGGGTTTTGCAGCATTATTGGATTGATTGTAGCTCTTCTTTCTTTGAGTTTGCTTCTTCTTATTCTTTGGGAAAATCACACTATCTTCTCTCAAGTGATAAATCTTCACCAAGAGAACACCACTTTGATACGAATTGTTGGAAATGTGTTCACTATTAAGGGCGGGGGAGTGAAACAATAGTGCCTCTATTTGTTGACTTTTAAAAACCTTTTCAATTACCAGAACATAAAATTTTTTAACCCATTTTTAGATTAAATAATATAAAAAAACATATGATAACCATGATAAATAACCAAATAAAAATGAACAATAAGACAATATTTTTCTAGTGCAAAAACTTTCTCCAGGAAAAAACCACCCTATAGTTATTGTGCTGCTCAAATAATCATATTAATCATCAACCAATTCAATTACATATAAAATATAATTGGCTACTATCACAGAGAACTATGATGCTCATCTATGACTCTACATACATCAATTTAATCAACAAAAATTTCCCAACCCGCATTGGAGTTATGAATAAATCTATGATCCTCATCTATGACTCTATAGACACCCACCTAATCAACAAGCCTTGCCCAACACCCATTACACTTTTGAAGAAATTTTTTCTTTATATTATGTTTTCCAGATCACCCACTCCACTCTTCTATCTAACCCTATTTTCACAATATTTCATGCTAGAGTCAATATGAATCATTCAACGAGAAAAACACATCAACTTATAGAAATATAGGCTGAATACAATATAACAAACTCACTAAAAATGAATCTGCACAACTCACTCATTATTTGTAACAATCCAATCGACAACACATGCAACATACATAAAAATAATATTTTGAAAGCATGATAAGAAAGTATGAAGGAAATGATCTACAATCCTTCTTGCGGTTTTACCATACCACTGCATATGATCTTGGTTGAAGCATAGTTTTTGTGCCATATTTTATTGTTGTAATATACCGAAGATCATATTCATAAATCCCTGCATAATTTGTGACCACCACTCTTCTCTCACTCACACTCTCCAATCTCATACAACCATCACATTTTCTTCTCAACTAAACTGAAAAAATAGAGTTATGATCTCCATGTATTTGTAATTTTCTGAAATGGTTAAAACAATTAATTCCAATTATATAGTGGAGCTATGTTCATATGTTGGAAGAGGTTCGGTTCATTGATTCTTGACTCAATAAAGGGACTAAATTGACTTACTATTGAATATTATCAATAAATAATCTTCTAGAAGCCCAAGCCCATGAGTCCCAAACAAGACAAGATGAAAAAACAAATAAACATTTGAGGAGCTCGTAGAATGCGGATAAATTCCAATGAAAAACAAAAATTTATACCACATCACAGTCTTCATTCGACTTTAACTCCTCATTCACTCCCATATGCTTGCGGTAGCTCGAGATTTTCAGCCACTCCAATGACTCCACAACCATGGGATTGGGACAACGGATGTGCATAATCATATTTCCTCTCCTCATAACCTGTTCAAACTTACTCCATTGATTAATCATCATCATTAAGCCCTTAAGAAACTACTGTAGCTTTTCAAACACTCCAGCAATCCACTATAAAAACTCCATCACCATCACAAGTCAAACTAGGTGGACTTGAATGCTATGCATAAGTTGCTCCAACACTTAAGACATCAAACATCACCACAACTACTCCAACATCTCCAACCATCAATTATAGACGTTGCAACTAATCATACAAGCTGAAAACCATCCATACATATAGCAAGTACCATAAGCACAACTTGACAGTATCATGTACTATCAACTAGGTGTAGTAGCTCCACAGCCCGCCAAGATATCAACACACCAACTAGCAACTTGCACCAACATCTGCAACCATCAGGCTAAGGTCTGCAACCAATATACAAACCATGATATGATATTATCAATGCATGCTATTAGGTTGACATCAATTCCAACCATCAACACTACATCACAACATAAATTCCACATGAAAGCATAAATGCAGCCTCCAAGACCAATGCTACTAGGTTGACATCAATTCCAACCAAACAACTGATCCCTAATGCCAAGACACTAAAAACACAAAAAATAGTTACATTTTCGAGCTTCGATGGATAATAAATAATTTCAATAGAAATATCATATTTTAATGGTGACATTCAAGATGATGCATTGCTTAATATATCTGTGACAACATTTGAATCCTAGGAATAGAAATAATATCAAATTCTTTAAAAAAATGAAACTTGTCACCATATCTCTTGTTGGTATTTTTTCAAAATAGGTGAAACACTAATGAATGGTACTATGTACCTATCAGGTAAGGATCTATAAATCATTGATTAACTTAAGTACCTCTACCTTCAGGTCTATGGCTTTCTTTAACCCCAGAATGAGTGCTTCATATTCAACAATGTTATTTGTGCACGTGAACTCCAAGTGACATGATAAGATATAAATTTTGTTCCAAGGATTGATGAGAACATAACCAATAACAAAACCATGTTAAGTCTTAGAACCATCGAAATACAAGGTCCAAATATCAATATTTTTTGAGCTATTTCCTACACTAGTAGCATGTACACCTATATTACACAATTTATTAGCATGAGTTAGAGTGAAAGGAAGGAGCTCTAACTATGTATTTTATGGTAAAAGTGATGGTTTCGCTTGATAACACCAATGATCAACCTCTAAGAAAAAATTTCTGAAAAGTATGTCTCCAAATCCAACTGGCTCATTATGTCCCTCAAGTGGTGTCATGGTTTACTTCATGTAAAGCTCACTTTCTAGTTGAATCTGATTTTTTTATTCCCTTGTAAGGAAGCCATAAATGTTTCTAGTCTATTAAAAAATATCATTGGATTTTGCTGGAAAAATATATACTGAGAAGCAAACCATAGGCTTCTGATATCTCCACAATTGTAGTATTAATGCACTTATGAACTCTATGTTATGATGAAAAATGGATTATAACATTATGGAGTTCACCAGTTTCTTGGAAAAATGAATTGTATAGCTATATGATTCGAGCATTGACATTTTTCCACTTAACATTGTTTTTCTTATGCATAGTAAATGTTAAAAGGAATGGGGAGTAGAGAGTATTAGAATTAGAATTTATAATTATGGACATTATAATTAAATATTTTAAATGTTAAAAGGAATGGGGAGTAGAGAGTATTAGAATTAGAATTTATAGCATTGACTACAGACTCAAAAATATCATGATACTTACTGGTTAAAATTTTGAGAAGTAGAAACATTTTTACTTGATGAAGGTTGTGATGCAAGTGCTTGGATTATTGGTTCACGCTGGCCTGCTATCTTTGTGAGCCCAAAGTTTGAAATGTTAGCATGCACTCTCTTCATATCTTCAACAACATGATAAACAATACCTTCACTCCTAACAAGTTGTGTTAAAGTATCTGGTGGTGTATCGTTGTTAGAAGCAATATGCATGGAAAATTTATTCTTATTTTTTGTGAAAGTGTTCTTAGTAGGTGGATCACTTCCAGAATTATTTTCCAAACTTTGAGTAGGATTATAAGGTGGTAAATTTCTCGTCAATAATTTTGTTTTAATTTTTTGCTCATAAATATATTCTTTTCTCCTTAGATAATATCCATCTGTCATTTTCTAAGGAGGAGTATCACTTACTGGTGGTTGATCATAACTTCATTTATCAACATTATATATGATACCAAATGATTCCATTGCATGTAAAACAGTTGAGTTTTATTCCTTCATGGTATATTCACTTGATTATTCATTTTTCTTAGAATTTTCATATCTAAAAATCGATCTACAAAATTAGCGATGATAACATTCATGTTGTGATTCCATTGTGGAAATGTCATTTATGAATTCTTCTCTAGATGGAAAGTGTAGAACTTACCCATTCCCCAATTTTCAACATTGAATGCAACATTATAAATCTGTGAAAATTTAGCCAACTGATTATTATTATTATTCTTTAAGAAATGATTCTGTCAAAACTTTTTGTTGGTGGTTTCCTCACTTGACCTTCTCTTAAATTCAAATACATCATTGGTAAGAAGTTTCAAAGATTTGGCCAAGATTTCCATATTGTAAGGATTTTATATTTTTATTTAGTAGAAGAAGCTAAAGTTTTATTTGTAGTATCTTTGGAGTATTTATAATATTCATAACATTAAATGGCCCCAATAGAATGCAAGTCTTTCTCTAAAAAAATTTCTTTTGTAAATTGCAAAGCCAATGTATCCATTGCAACTCTTTTAACAAACCAAAAAATATTTTTAGGAAAGGAAAATGTATAATAATATTTGGTTGTTGAATCATGTAGTTGAACATATGTGTGGAACTTGTTTAATAAACAACAAAATATTTTATTAAAATCCTCCACTTTTTCTTTACCCCCTTATTAATATTTCTTAATTTTTTTAGCAACATGTACAGAGTTTTATCTTCAAAATATTTATCCAAGAACAACTTCCTCAAGTCTATCCAGATATGGATTGAATTAGGTAGAATACTATGATACCATATGGATGCCCTACCTTATAGACTCTATGGGAAAAGTGTATACGCAACGTCATCAAACATACCTCAAGAACTCACAAATGCATGTAGAAGTCATCAATATGGTCCTTGACTTTTGTCTTCCTATCAGGATCAAACTTTGAAAGAAAATTTTCCATATGTTTAGGCATATGATGTGAATTTCCGAAAAGAGAAAGAGACCCTTGGGCCTTCCAATTCAAATGTTCATAAACCATGTAATTTTCCTCCTCCTCTTCTCCCTCTAAATCTGAAGAGTATTCTCCCTCACCATTGAAATCCACATTATAATCAGCCACTTCTTCTTGTCTTGGTTGTTCTTTGTCAGAAAATTGAAATTATTCCCCGTCATAGTCCAAATATTCCTCATTAGGTGGAAGGTTACCCTGTCTATTTATTCTTTCAGAAGAATAAGCTAACGCTTCAAGGGTTTCAATAACCAAATATTTCGTTGAATAAACCAATACACCGTTCCAAGTTGTTTATTTCTTTATCGTCTTTTAAGGTAAAATGGTAGCAATAGTAAGTAAACCAAGAGCTCATGTGAACTAATAATAGACCAGATTGTCTGGAGTTGATCATAAGTGACTTAAAAATCTTGTTCCATACTTTGATGAGAGTATTTTCCTATATTAGGAATATGAGTTGGAGTTAATATCATACCATTACTCCCTTGCATAGATGTTTGGTTTTTAGTACATGGTGAATTGTCATCCATATAATGGCTTGCCTCCTTCTAGCACAAGAATCTTTATGATGCTAGACCCGCCTAACATGCAGGGGGTCTCCACTTTATGAACTCCGAATTATACCTCTCATTGTTTGGTGTAGGAGCCCCATTCATAAATGTGGCTTGACTTCCATGTAATCAAATATTTTCCTTGGCTACAGTAGGTAGCATAAGGGAGCAATACACATGAACTTTTGAATGAGAAAGTAAGTATGCCTTATGAAGTGTTAAATTATAGAATGTATCAAGGTTGTTTAACTGGAAGGAAATGAAAGTCACTCTAGAGGAGATTACATCTCCATCATATGTTTGATGAAATTATTTTCATGGTTAGGCCTTGTTTGGTAAAGTATTTGATCAAGTTTTGTATGATTGGAATTGTCTTCAAGTATTTTATCATTCTGGAAAGTTTTAGGAAGTTTTGGGGAGTGGTTTGGAGGATTTCCTGGAATTATGGCTCATATTCCAAAACCTTCAGAACTGAACTAAGAATTTTAGGTCACAGTGACACTCAGTCATGATTGCGCATGTGGTTGGAGGGTCATAATCACACTCTTGAAATCTTTTGAATGCACTTGGGGTGTTAAGTCTTTGAAACAACAATCTATGTCAGTGTTGGGTCACCTGGGGTGGTTCTTTGGCTCCTGAGTGTCTTGTAAGCTCTATTGAATTTTATTTTATGGTCAGTATGTTACAGTTTTCATCCCTACTTCCATAAGTGAATCTTGGAGGTCGGGTCATGTCATAATAAATCTTCATGTCATATTTAAATTGGAAGACCTCTGAATTTGCGTAAATGTGGGAGGGGGTGGTTACAGCATGGTATTAGAGCTCTGAGTTTCAACACTTAGACTTGATGGGTGGAATGTGTTTCACATGCACGAATGTCAATGCCTATGTGGTTTTTATGCATGCATTGGCATGCTTATATTTTTCGTGAATGAGGTTATTGTATGCAATTAGGGTTATCATGCATGATGTTGATATATTTATATGATTATGTGTATGCATGCATCATGCTAGTCTAGGCTTATCTGTGAAGAAAAGAGAGCCTCCTTGAACTTCACTAAGGTATGATGATTATGTTTATATTTGGTTTATCTGACATGGTATGATTTTATTAAGGAGAGGATAAAGTATTACTAGCATAATGACAGATTATAGTTAACGAGACTCTCCTTATATATCAGATGAGAAACCAATAGATGAGTACTCTCCTGACCTAGTTTGATACCTTGCAAAGTGTAAATACATAAATTAGAAGTTGAAAAGTGGATAATGATTGAATCAATGAGTGATAGGAAATACTTGTTATGGCATAGAGGAAATAAGCAAAAGTCAATGCAGTTATCCTTCATTGTTTGTGAGACTTACATAGATAGAGACAATCGTGGATCAACTATGGACAATAGAACAAGGCTAATGGGGCATATGGTAGCAGGCATCATGGTGGGAACATATCAGAAAAGGATGACACATTAAGATATGTGAGGTTGTTGGATACATATGGCATCAGAGGCAGTGCCTATGGGATCTATTATAATTCTAGTTTAGACAGGTATCATGGTCATCATCGCTATCATCCTTACAGGAGGAGTGAGATGGAATATTTTTCGAATGAGTTCAGGAAATCCAAGCCACCTACAATCAATGTAGAGTTGAAGAAATTGGAATATGTAAAAGCATAGTTGGTTGGGATGAAGAAGTTATTTGAGATACATGAATCTACCGAGAACATGAAGTTCAAGATAGCTATTTTAAGTCTCCAAGGGAAAGAAAATATCTGGTTGGAATATGTGAACTGTGTCAGAAACATCAGGATAGAGGAGTTGAGTTGGATTGAATTTTAGGGAATCTTTAAAAATAAGTACTTGTCATAAAGGTACTATGATGAAAAATCTAAGGAGTTATATGAACTATAGACAAGATCTATAATAGATGAGGAGTACATGACTAAGTTCTTGAAGTTGTTGAGGTATGTTCCTTATCTTAATGATGATAAGGCAATAGTTCCAAGACTTATCATTGGGTTTCCATTAGAATTTAAGGATCTGATTGAGTATAATGGGCCTCGGTCTCTAGAAGAAGTCATTGGAAATCTGAAGCGTTTTTATGATAAATAAAAGCGTAATACAAAGTCTAAGAAATGCTAGAAAGGGAATGAAAATATTAAAGGTAAATGGCCACTAAAGCAGGGAAGACCTCAAGATGCAAGTGAGAAGGAAAATTTTTCTCCTTGCAATAAATTTAATGCATTTGAGAAGGGGTATGTGTCTTAGCCTGGAGAGCATCAAAACAAGGGTAGTGGGGATTTTCGATGTTCGATATTTGGTAAGGATCATGAGAATTTAATGTTATTAGGGAATATGTAATAATTAACTATATTTAATAATAATTAGCAAATTAAATGGCCTTATATAAGAGAGAAACTATATTATAATAATATGAAAGAAACCGGAAACATAGAAAAATGTAATGTAAGGAAATAGATATCATTACACAATACATTGTTGAAAGTATATGTTTGATATTTTTGGGTAGCATCATATGTGCTCTAGTTCGTAAAATTTGTGGAGGGGCTGGAACACATGAGATCTTTAAGACCCAGAAAGTGTTTGGAGAAATTCCATATGGTGTAAAAGTTATTTAAATAATTACTTTTTTTAATGGGGACCCTAAGTCTGACTTAGGGAAATTGAAAAATTAATGTGAATTAATTTGCACATGTTATGAGAATGTTGTAAGTGGCATGGATCAAGATAATTCTAATATTAGTCCTTGATTATATATTATATCATGACCATTGATTTAGCAATGAGAAAATTATAAAGGAAGGGCTTGGGTTCAGTTGGAGGACACACATAGTGAATTTAAAATAACAATTTCTTCTGAAGGAGTAGTGCTTGGACGAAGATAAGATCTGAGTGATTCAGAGAAGCAGTGGGGGGTAGATGCAATGATTAGCCAGAGGACCAAGAGTACAAAATAGAGAAAGGGCAGGAGAGACGCAGTGGAAGAAATACAACCATCAAAGGGTGTGTCGCAGACCCTTGAGAGGGTGACGTAGACCCATGCAGGGGCAACGCAGAGCCTCCAAGGAAAATCTGAAATTCAAGTGGAGACTGGGGTTTCTGAGCCAACACGGCTGAAACAAGACTACATGAGAAGCTGATCAACGGAGAGCAAGGGTGATGCAGTACCTTAGTCAAGGCCATACATCCTTAGGTAGTGGCATCGTAGAGACTGCACATGGATAACTAGGATTTCACTAGCGGCTCATCTGGATCAACTGTGACTTTCGAGGCTGAGGTAAAACTCACATTTTATCTGTATTCGAGGAAGGGCAGCTAAAGCAGCACAAACCTAGGAGAAGGAAACACATCACTAGGAGGGACACAGATCCAGTCTTCTCACGTAAAGATGATGCAAAAGTTGATACAGGCCCTAGCCGGTGACGTAGAGCCTACTAGGCTCACGTTGTGCTAAAACTGTGGCTAAAGCAAGCTCTGAAGTGTGACATGGTCCGATTTGGAGGGACGTTGTGCTGATTTCCAAGGCTAGAAGTGCGGCTTGTAATCTTCAAAAGTTGTTGGTGAGGCATCGGTTATGTCGGTGTAAAACAATGCCTAGTAAAGGTGAAAAAGTGAGGGGAAATAGTCCCGCAACAAATTTTTCCTAAGGAGTTTGAGATTCGATCATGAGGGTGATCATAGAGAGGTGATTCAGTAGAAATGGCAGAGGATTTCCAAGAGCGAAATCAATTGTTAGAGTGAGAAGTGTCTCTAGATCATTTCTAGTGCCAAGAAACCCAGATTTGGTATTCTGTTGGGTGAAGTAGTAGTAGAAGGGAGAAGAGTACATGTTTTGACAATTTGAGCAGGGATTTCCCCATACGGACTGGGAGATTAGGATAGGTTGGAAGATGTGTCAGAATTTGCAATCTGGAAGTCCAGAATCTTGATAGTCCTAGAGGAGTACACTATTAGAGAGCACGCGGAAAATGTCCTAGCTATGCCAAACGATGCAGATGCTTTGAAGAAGTTCAAAAAAAATCAGGCATGGGAAAGGTGCTTGATCATTGATAGAGTAAATGATCACATGGTCCCACACATCGATGAGAAGAAGACGAAAAATGAGGTGTGGACAGATTTGACTATGCTATATCAAGGGAGCTCCATCCAATGGAAGATTCTTCTAGAGAACTAGATGCGGATGTTATAGATGCACAAGGGGGAGGATATCAATCCCTTGCTCTTCAGATTGTAGAGTATCCGAGATTAGTTTACTTCCATGGATACAACTCTGGATGATGGGATCATGGTGAGTACTGCCCTGAGTCCAGTCACTGATGAGTGGGAGACCTCTATCCGCAGAGCACAACTCTGAAATTGGGGTGAGATGTGGGAAATCCTTAAATAGGAGGAGATCTAGAGGATGACCAATAGGGAATTCAACAGTGGATGTGTGAACGTGCATAAGGAGGAGGGGAAAGATTTTTCCCTAGCATCAAAGGGAAAATCACAAAAAGGGAAGAAGAAGAAGGACATATCGAAGGTATGGTGCTTTAAATGTGGCGAACTTGGACACTTCACGAACACTTGTCCTAAGATGAAGGAAAAGGTAGCTTTAGATTCCAAGGCAACAACAATGAAAGGGGAAAATGGTAATGAGGATGATGTGGCCATGAGTGCTCATGTGCTTCGAGAGAAGAGGTGGGGTGATATATATCTATAGAGCAGCTATAGATGGTGTTAGAGGGGTCCTTGAGGTGCCCAAACTCTTATATCACATATGAGCTATGGGAGCCTTGAGAAAATAGCAATATGACTTGAGTAGTGGGTGAAAAATATCATGGAGAAGGAGAGGAAGAGCTAGGAAGCTAAAGATTGGAGCAGCACAAAGGAGAGGCAGCAGTAGCATGGAAGCAACAACACAGAGGCTGATGGGATTTCAGTAGCAGAGAGGCAATGTTTACGTAGTATAGTGCAGTAGACATCATAGAGCTTGAGAGAGATAACACAATGCAACACCATAGGGTTCTTCATCGATGAAATGCAACCAGACTGAATTTTCTGTGAGCGATTGGGTGATGTTCCTTTAGTTGTTTACTTCTCAAAAACTAAGTTGCAGTGAAAAAATTAGTAGTGGCAGTGTTATAGGCATCATGATGCGGCAATTTGAGAGGGAGTTGTAGTACAAATGTGGTCGTGTCAGTTTTATAGACCTGGGCAGCAACACAGAGCATAGCAACACAGTGGATGAAGGCTAGGAGACCAACCATCAGTAGCGCGCAGACCGATGCCAGAGATCATGGTGATGCTTTAGTTGGGAAATATTGCTAGAGCACATTCCTCACTAAGATGGAGTGTTGATACTTTTTGGTAGCATCGGATGTGATCTAGATCCGAAAATTTGTTGAGGGGCTGGAACACATGAGATGTCCAAGACCCAGAAATAATTTGGAGAAATTCCATTTGGTGTACAATTTATTCAAATAATTCATTTTTTTAATTGGGACCCTAATTTTAACTTAGGGAACACTACAAGAAAAAAGGACATTGGTAAGGGGCGAAAATGGTCACCATAAGCTAATTGGTGAGGGTGAAAAGAGCCTTTGTCACTAGAAATTAAATGTCACCAAAGGTGGCGTCGCCAAAAGTATAGGTGTTGTGGTGACATTCAAGGTCTGTCACTAATAATGATTTATAGCGACATATAGTGATTGTCACCATTTCATATGAGCAATGGTGATAGACAATAGCCTCCATCAACAAAAAACTGAACGTCACAAAAGGTGGCATTGCCATAAGTATGTGTCGTGGTGACATTCAAGGTCCGTCACAAGTATTGATTATAATGACGGATAGTGACCGTCACCATTTTATATGAACAACAATGATTTTTTGTGATGGAATTTTCATGGCCGTCACTATTAGTGCATATATATATGGCAACGTTCATTGACCATTACCATAAACTCATTGGTGACATCAAGGTCCATCACAAATAATGACTATAATGACAAACAATGACCCTCACCATTTCATATCAACAACAAAGATTTATGGTGATGGACCTTTAATGGTAATCCTTGACCTCTCTCAATGGAGAGTCTCTAGCCTATATATAGGTTTCATACATGCAATACCATGGGTAGTTACCATGGGTCTCTCAATACCATACATCCAATACAATGGGCTTATCACTTTATTCGCTAGCTACATGTGGTCCCTTACATAATGTGGTTTAACCAATTTATTTGTTAACTATGGCCCAATTTTTTATCATTATTATATTATTACATCATATTATTCCCTTGGATACCTCCCTTTGTACCCTATATTATCCCCTCTAGGTATATTCCTTGATATACTAGAGACCTCAAAGGAATACCAAGAATGTCCTAGAAATCTTTGCACTGCTAGTAACTAGACAAAAGAGAAAGAACAAAGGAAGCTCTTTGGATAGACCAAAGATGCATAGCTTCAATTCTTTTAAATGATTGTGCAAGAATGCATTTCTCATGGAGTAGATCAATTCATTATCTAGCTAGCTGATCTACATCTTGACCTCTCTATGTCTAATTTACAAAACTTCCTTTTATCTTAAAATTGCAAGAATGAATAGCATAATTTTCTAGCAATATCTACACTGTAGTATCACATCAAAGAATGAAGAACAAAGGAACTCTCTATACTAAAAAATCATGGATTCAATTCTTTCACATGCATGTGAAGAAAATATTGCTTATGGTGTAGATTAATTCATTTTATCTAGCAAACCAAGATCTTAATCTCAACCTCTATGTTTCAAATTCAATAAACTTGCATACCTTTTCATTTTGCAAGAGTGAAGAGAAGAGTTGTAACAAGTTCCGTGAGATATCAAAAGATTAAAAGAAAAATTAAAAAAAAAACAGTTTAGCTATGAATTCTTGTAACCTTGATCCCATCTAATATTCTAGAAGTCCTGCTAAAAAATAAGAGTATACATTAGTGAAGCCAAGGCCCTACATAATTGGCCATGTGGTCTGCATTTAATAAAAAAGAAAACAAGCATTATAAAAGAATATTGAAAAAAAATACACAAAATAAAATGTGCAACGAGAGTTAGGAAAATACGGACTGCAATTTGTAATGAATTTTCAGTTTTCCTAGGGAATTTTGAAAATAAATCCGCAGATGGTTATGAATAAGGTTGAAAGTAAATTACAAATATATAACGATCACCGAGTGAAGATTTTTTTTATACTCAATACTTACAACACTTTTGAGCCTACGAATTTCCTCCAATTTTCTGGATGATTTGCCACACTACTATTCCTTTTATTGTATAGAGAGAAATGCTCGTAGGGTACATGCAGAGAATAAGGAATCTAGTAGTTTCACTCCTTTCAAAAATTACAATTCAAATATTATTTATGAATACGAGTATCACAACTTGGAAAAACTAATCCAAAAACAGATCACCTTGAAGAATGTAATTTCACGTCATGGAAAGCTGTTCATATTAGTTTTTGCAACAAATATGGATACTTTTACTTCAGATGATTAGATAAAGAACTTTAGAATAATATCAGAAATCCTTTAGTGGACATTCAGTTCTCATTATATATTATGAATTGAAAGTGCCCATGAATAAAAAGCCCTACACCCAATCTATGTTAAGTATCCATTATGACTTGAAAGTGCCCATGAATAAAAGGACCTACACCCAATCTATGCAGAGGAAACTGTCAACTCTATAAGGGAACTAGATCCACAATTATAAAACTAACTCCCTTTTACAAAGGTGTTGTAAGGGGATTGCATGGGTTTGACATTGAATAGAAAAGGGATTGCAAGGGGCATTCCATCATGTCACATAATACTGTTAGAACATATATGTTGTCTTAGATGTGCACCATAAAAGTAATTTACTATGAAACAGAACAGGAGAGGAGGAAATGGAGCAAGTAGGAGCAATCAGTTTATTAGCAGCTCAACATGGTGATTTGCTAAAATTCATAACAGAACTCTTAAAAAAAATAGAGAAACAACCTTGATCTGTGATAATGGTGCTAACTCAGAAGAATTGAATCCTCTCATGAGCTCCATGGGAATTGAAGTATTTAGCACAGGGATTTGAACCCCACTGTAACATAGAAATTAGACCAAAAAACTACTATTGTTTTCTAAGAAATACTTTTTGAAGTCCTCTATTGTGAACATTATTTTTCCCTAGAAATGTACTCATGTGGGTAATAGTGTGGTCTCCCAGGAATCTATATATCTTAAATAAAACCTAGACATATTGTAGGGATTTGTGTAATCAAGTGTCATAGATAGTAGATTTTAAAATTTTAGAAGCTATTCGAAGATGCGAATTAGTGGATGCCTTCATCTTCAACAATGAAATATAAGTTGCAGCACAAGCTAGCACATGTCTAGAAAAAATGAAATACAATTAAAGCCTACAGATGACCAAAACGAATGAACCAATAGTTATAAACATTTAAATTCCACCCAAAGGAATGCATTCATCAGCCAAATGATTGTATATATACATGTGTGTGTATCCATCCATATATAATTCACATACATATATTTGAATCTCGATCGATACATCCAACCACACTAATAAAAATAGTGGATCTATAGTGTACACAACATAAGCCTTGTAGGTCTATATAGTGTGAGTATTGTGCATCCAGAGGTGCTAAAGATCAAGTGCTATACAACCTAATCTAAGTAAGGAACAAAACAAATGGCATGAAACTTGAGATGCAATACACCTACAGGCTAGAAATGTGCCACAAAATCTCTTCCTAATGCAAGAGATGCAAGTGTTAGGAAGAGATATTCAACATTTTATTTTAGTGTGGGGTGAGGTAATGTCCTAGTTTAGCAGGCAACAAGCGACAGTTGCATTTAGTTCATCAGAGGCACTATATGACAATGAGATTTGCTAGTTGTGTATTCATATGGCTTCATAAGTTAATAACAGATATGACTGATCAGAGTTGAAGTCCACTGTGCTATATCGTGACAATCAAAGTTGTATTTGTATGGGCTCCGAGTAAAAACCACTGAAGTCCCCAACTTATGCAAATATGAAAAAAAATCAAAAATAAAATTACGAATTCATCAAAGGATCAATACTTACGAATGAACAAAAACCCACAACCCTGAATCCATTACTTGACAAGCTCGTTCACTGAACCGACATCTGGCGACTGTGCTGATGAAGAAGAGTCCTGAGATTTTCTCTGGTAAGCCTTGCGTATATCTTTTCCCTCAAGTATTTCCTAGACTCGAACCTCTGAACAGGCTCTTCAAACAAATCACCCACATCATTGGAATTTTCTGAGTGAGAAAAAGTGGAGTTGATGCGAAGTATGAGCAAAGAAACAGACTCTGCGCAAAAGCTCTGCCCATCTTTAGAAGGTTGGGTCCGATATCGAGCTGGATGAAGCCAGCATCTAAAAATGTCATGAGAAAAATCGTAGGCATACCCTCAGTGGCAAGTCCCCTTTCTGAAGTCTGGGCAAGAAGTTCTCGAATAATGAAAGCGTAGAGGATCGAGCCTTTTTTCTTTCTCACCGGGCTGAGTGAAAGGACACTCAGTCTAGTCGTGGCTTCATCCTTTCATACACTTCCGGACCTTAAATTCATAGATTCTGAATTTGTCACAGGAATAAGCATACACAACAGGAAAAGATTCTTCATCTTCATTATAAGAAATAAAATACTTCTGCACGGCACAAAACACATCCTCCAGCTGAGGCAAGCCCACAAATGTGTTTTTAAGACAACACCTGTCATCTTGCCTAGCCCATCTTTATGCACAAAAGTCGCGCCATCTCCGTTGCTCTCATAGTCATAGCTCAATTCTGGAAAATCTAGAATAGTCAGAACACTTATGTCAGTCTTCGAACCCGCGACCTACTATGAATCTTGAAGGTGAAGAACTCATGTAATGAGACCAGGGGATCTGAAACAAACCAAATGATCCCCATGGCTACCAAAAGAATCATCACTTAAAAATGAACAAGGCAGTGGCCCCATGGAATACACTGGTTGCTCTACAGAAACGCTTGACTTTTTTGCTAAATCAATCAACCAGACAAAGACCCGACAAGACACACACACAGAGTTCTCCGAATTCTAAATATAATCAATCCAAATCTATTAAACCCCCAAATTCTTCAACAATAAACTTTCTGTATTCTCATCTGTGAACCCATCTCTTTTCTTCCTCTACCTCTGCGTCCCCATATGACTCCGAGCAGGAAGAAGTGACTACCATCCCAACACCGGAGAAGCCCATAGCTAGGCCATCGTTGAAAAACTGTCACATTCTTCGGAAAAATGGCTCATGGCTCATGCAAAATAGGGAAAAACCCTTCGGGAGACGGAAATGTGGTTGACAGCTACGAACTATCAGGACAAGTATTTTTCAAACTCAAGCTAACAACTGGTAATAGGGTCAAATGGGAGATTTTGATTGGTTGGATAAGGTGCCACATGTATAAATTTTACTAGTTGGAAGGGCGATAAGAAACGCTTCTCATTGGCTGGGGTGAACAGTGTTTTCTCACCCCAAGATAGCAAAGGGAACACCTTTTGGCGTACTGACATAATTTACATTTGTAAAATATCTGAGCATCTCTATGACAAGTAGAACATGTATATTTGTGATCTGAACTACAAAAAGACATACAAAACTTTTTGAATCATCAAGAATCAGAGTTTAGTGGCATCCTGTACGAAAACCTGAGGGATGCTACTTTGTGACAGAATTTATTATGATGATATAAGGCCCATCTCTGTGACACTAGAATATGTAGCAGCATTATATCTCTTCATAAGGACTGTGAGGGTATATGGAATCCATGACACAAGTTTGTGTAAATACCACCCTTCTCATACACAAAAGAAGGACGAATTAAATTCTTGAAGCTGACCTATTTGATATTGAAAGATAAAGGATGCTGAGAGTAGCTCAAATATATCTTTGTGGCTTATCATGACATGGTGTTTTATTATGTGTGTCATGGCAGCAGTACCACTTGTTTCTTTCCTTCTTTATGCTATTTTCAACATTGTCAACATTTTCCCTTGCATTCACAGGCATCACAAGAAATTGTGGATGCCCAAGGACAACCCCATTTGGCACCAAGGATGACCCCATTTTCCCACTGTTCCAATTTAAGTCCCAGTAATATCAAAGGATGTCTTTGGCATGCCAAGCTCATCTAGGCATCCCCAGTGTCATATTGTTTTCTCCCTTCTTCCTTCTTTGGCTAGGACTAAGAAAATAACATAACTAAATTTCCAACGCTTATTTGACTAACCCAACCCACTAAATATGAAAGAAAAATGTCTTACCCTTCCAACTAATTGTCAAGGAAAGTCATACAAAAATTGAAAACGAACAACTTCAGAGAACTGATCTTTGATGACAAATTACTGATTTCTTACCATCAACAACCTAGGAGGGCTCAATTTTATGTAATTTTCTTTCTCCATCCACTCGTTTGTTGAAAGTTTGAAGGGATTTTTCTGTTGTTTCATAATCTCGTCCCTTTATGTTGAAAACTTGTTATAACGCAGATTTTCCTTGATCCGAATTCACCAACATATGAACCAATTCTATATTGCCCTTTTTCACTGTTACTCTTTGAGAAGTTTCCACAATGCATAAACCATTAGCAAGACTGAATAAATGTTTTGAGTGATGTAAATATCTCTCAAGAATAATTTCAATCAATCCAATCAAAGAGATTTATTTTACTAGCATTGATCCATCTCAACCCCGGATCTATTGCACACTAGGGGAGAGAAAAATCCACCTACAAAGCTCTCAGCACTCAATAAATCTTGTGCTAATATGGATCTATACTTGTGTGACTGTATGATGTCAACAATTTTTTATGTCAGACGTTTTTTAGCATTACTCTTGGTGCAATCAATACTACAATAGAAGATTGAAACAATTATGTAACATCATGATAACCAGAAACTCTGGAGCAAAATTAGACAATCGAAAAAAGACAATCATACTCATGGATAAGAAATAAAGTTTTAAAAGAGCAATGTTAGAAGGCTTGATCCCATTTTACATTCCCTATTTTTGTGCTAATCGTAGAAGATTTTCCAGAGTGCACACTGCAAATTATTACCAGGACCCCTATCATAGTGGTAAAGCTCACCAGGTATCAAATGGACTCAATGATCATACCCTACTCATTGTCAGGCGTGGGGGGCCAAGTCAAAAGCTTGGAAAAAATAAATTGAGAAATAGTCAGAAACAACACCTGAGTCTGACTTCGAGTCCAGACTTAGAGAAAGTTTGACTCGAAAAAAGCTCGACAAGCAGTTTTGGTTTTGAGAACTCAATGCTAACTTGCAAATTTGGCATTCACGCTCAGAAAAACTGACTCCACAAAAACCTAGTAAAAAAATTTGGGTGAAACTATGTCTACATTTAAAACAAAGATGCGCAAGGTTTTGACAAGTTTCTTGCAAACTAAGAGAGTACTATATTCTTCTGGGTGAAATTTACGTATGCTATAAATGTTTTATTGACCAAGTATTCGAAACAATTTTTGCAAATCCGATAGTACTCCGACCTAGTTACCCCAGATAAGTTTTCAACAATGGTCCCGATCAATATTTCCAAATATATAAAAATATTTATCGGGTTTCGATCAATCTAAAAGAGGGCTTTCCTTGGTGAAATATT
Organism: Pinus albicaulis; assembly: GCA_034641835.2. NCBI lineage: Eukaryota > Viridiplantae > Streptophyta > Pinopsida > Pinales > Pinaceae > Pinus > Pinus albicaulis. The sequence continues at coordinate 308,456,463 of CM076581.1, forward strand.
TGATGAAAAGCTTAAAGCAATTTTGACAATATTACACTTTCCACAACTGTACTACATCCTTTCTTCCGACACATCCACCTATGAGTGTAACGCCTGTCATCCACAAATTTATTTTTTTTTCCTTTGTTTTAACATATTATTCATCTTTTATTTTTATAGTTGTTCATCATAGTTTGACAAAATTCTGTTTCCATGCTATACTTATCTTTTTTTCACAATTAGACGGCATTTTTCAACGATATATTTTTAGTGTGACTTAATCCCCTAGCACATTAGTCTAATTTTGAGGGGCAAATATCATTCTAGATAATATTGTGAGGGGCACATTCTATATAATATATTTACTGTAAGAGTAAAATAACGAGAAATAACATTCCTTTCTCACCAAAGCTTTATGGACAATTCTAACTTGACACCTTTATTCCTCTTAAATATTTCAGTTCCTTACTTTATTTCAATGAATCTTACTCTTCTTTAAGAATTTATCCATGGTTTTATATTTATTTAGCACTATTAAACTAGACCTAAGTCTATATAGTTCATTAATGTTATTAAAATTCACCCATAATTTATAACCATATATATATATATATATATATGGGGCTTTCCTCTTTACCAAACAATTATACTCTTCCTTTCATCCTCAAGAGATATGTATATATATACTTAATTATTCTAATTTAAATAAGGACTCTCCTCACCTTCAATTATAAAATTTAACTATAGGGTGAATGTCTTGAATGCAATTATACAAATTGACATTATTATATCCATATCCCAATATATACCATATATTAATGGTAGGATTAATAAACCATTCCTCTTTACTCATTATTACTCTCCCTTAATATACCCTAAATACTTCCCTTCTGCTTTAATCGAATTGAATTCTTTTCCATATGGGTTTATAAAGCTTGAACTATCATACGGGTCATACATATTTATATATATTTTTAAAACCTTTTGTATCTCGTCCATTTTATTAATATCTCTCCTCGTTATCAATTTGATATATTAAAACGTTTTTAAAGGGTATTACCTCAAGCCTTATTTTAATTTGTAACAATTTAATTAAGTCTCCGACTTGTTTCACACCGCTTACCGAGAAGATCCACATATGATCTCCGTCGATAAGTGGGTGCTTTTGGGTACAACGAAATTTAATGTGAGTTATAATCATATACGATGGAATTGATAGAATTTAATGGAACCAGCTACCAGAATGTAAATCGAATGGCTAAATAAAGTTTACGAAATCTCCAATTTTTGATAGCGTATAAATTTTAATGAATCCAGCTACCAAAAATACTACTTTGTCAGCCCAGCACCATTCACGAAATCTACAATCTTCAAATCTCTCACCCATGACTCATCGATCCAGTTGAAATGCTCAGATGTTTGACACTTGTAAGGTTGTGATGACTTAGGGTTTTTAACGTTCATTTGGTTTTTTTTTTAAAGGATATTTCCCAGAAGACTTCTTCTTCATTTCATTCACAGAGGTGCTTGAATTTTCAGGTTTACCCTTTCGACATTCCGCCCAGCGTTAATGGACTCTTGCCCTATTACTTCACTCAGCTTCACATTTGCTGGTATAGGGTAAGTTTGTTTATTTTATTCATTCTAAATAATTTTATACTAGTGGCGGATTGTATTATTTTCTATTATATATATATGTTTAAGCAGCCCTTTCATTCTAAAATTTTCTTTTTATACACAGTGACGAATTTTTTCAAAGTTAATTCGACTTTTTCTTCTTACTGCTCATTGTTTTATTTACTTAAGAATTTATGCTATTGTGATCTCCCTACATTCAGTTGTGATAATACTCTTTTGCCACCAAGTAATTTTTTGTTATCCTTGCCTTTATGGAAGATTCATGTTCGGGTTTTTGAATAAGTGTAGCCGAAGTACTGTATGCTCCAAATTCTAGAACTCCAAGAAAGGCTTACATATTTATTTTGACTTCCAATCCTTTTTCTCTTCCCTGAAATTGAAATAAAATCCCTATTATATTACTTTGAACTCGATTTCCTATTTATCCATGTCATATTTCAGAGTTTTTTTGTTTTCCCTTTAGATTATCTTTTCTCATTACTATTCGGATGGATTTGGAGATACAAAGATCAATGACTACGCCCATATGGAACATCAAACCATTTCCAAAGTTACTCCAAACTTATAATCCTGGCTCTCCAGAGCTAATTTCATAATATTTCTTCTATACCTAAAACGTCTTATTATTGTTTTTTTTTTTTTTTCTAATTTATTCTTTTCGTTGTGTCTACAGGTAAGTTCATGTTTCGATACCAGTTAATCGTTGCTGAGCCCATTTCACTCATTTCAATTTCAGCCTTATAACTTCATTTGACTTGTAAATTAGGTTGGTCACATCTCATCGAGAAATCTCTTTTCGTTTACAAAGTTTACGTCCCTTTTTATTTTGAAGGGAACCGATTTCTCTTCGGAAAATTTCATCCATCGTTTTTATGTGGAAGCTTTTTATTTAACTCAGTTATGGGATATTTTTGTCACCCATAATACGTCTATAACAAATTTAAATTTTATGCTTGGGACTGTGAAATAACTCTTGCTTCTATACACTTACCCGCCAAAATGAAACAGTGATGAGTTAATTTATATGGCCACTGAACAATCAATTTGTTGAAAGTAGACCCACTTTATTCTAGAATATTTAATATATTGGTTTTACTCGTAGCTCTACCTTCTTCATTTACTTTTACGGGTATAATAGATTTCTAGCAGATATATTAATCATGTAATGCATGATAGATTTTCTTTCAGTAGCTAAATATAACTTACATCTTTCGTTTTATGACTATTTCATAATAAATTCTAGTTGACTATGATGTTTATTTATTAAGTACTATTTCCCATATAAGTCTCTTGAGTTCCAGCTTTTTGTAGAACAATATGAAATAATCTATGCATCCCTTCATCATAATTGGATTTATTTATGGAAAAGGATTTGATATGGATACATATTTCTATTTGATGTAAAAATTGTAAAATGCTGATGTTTCAGTATCTTTCTGATTTCATATATCTAACTTCCATTTAATAGAACAGTTTAAGTTCTTAACTCTACAATTCTTGTCACTATAGTATGGCTATTATGCTATTATCAATACTTCTATAACAGGTTTAGTTGTTTTCTACATGTTGTTCCTGTTTACAGTTTTGTTACAATTTTTTGTTTATACGACACAGCAACTAAATTTTCGTTTAAAATACAGCAAGCTAAAAATTTAAAATTCTTATTATATTTGACATTCAGATGATATATCATCTCTAAACTTTATTCTTCTAGGGTACCTATCCCCAGATCCAAACCATCTTTGGTTTCGACATTCTGGGTGATGGTCCCGACTTAATTTTCTCCCTGCTATTAAACATACTGAAATTTCATCTGCTAGATCTAGTTTGTAACTGCATGAGCTACTGAACAAACAGTCAATCTAAAATTTGGATAAGAAATTCTAACACAACAATTCATATAACCTTGATAAAATTAATACATACTTAAAATAATTTTCAGAATTTTTTCATGCATACTGATACTATGACTAGTCCTCCCAACCTTTGAGTTCTCTTCTCTCCAGAACTCACACCCGAGCTGGGATAATCCAGTGACATACCCCCTCAGTATGCTCTAGAGCAGCTTACTTAAGCCATACTTTTCCCAAGCCTGTTTCTAAATTCTACATCCAGAATTTTCAAGATGCATTATTCCTAATTTGCCTAGTCTTCCCTCATTGAGGTACTTTTAAAGCTACTTTTTCCACTTTTCCAGCCTTTTCCACCTCTTCCCAATTACTTTCCTCTTCATTGGGGAAATTATATTTTTCTCTCACAATCTAATTTAGCATTATTCCTTTCAAGGACTTTTGAAAGGTTTTGGGAAAGTCTTAACCTTATCCATATCCTCATGGATCAGGCTTATGATCTCCAATCTCATCTGGTCATAGTTCACACATAAGTATTCCATTTATTTTTCATTAATAAATATTTAAATAAAAATCAACACAATAATTCTCCATTGGGGTCCACTCCACTTTGGATTTTGTTGAGATTTCTAACTTAAAAAGCATAGAAACTTGGGGTGTTACATATTTCCCCCCTAACACTGAACACCGTCCTCGGTGTTACTCTTTGAGGTTGATTTCTCAACTCAAGATGAAGATTCCTCCTTCATCTTTGCTCCTATCTTCCATCAATTTTCTACAAAGTACCGTTCCTTCCTTGACTTACTGATACCCTCTAGAGTTTGATTTTCTTGATACTTCATTTCAAGAAGTGCATCTAGAAGAACCTTTTTCTGTCGTCCTCTCTATCCACCATTCATACCAACTCATATAAGTAATATCATATTCATATTTTGATAATCACAACAACATACAAAACTTTAATAATTTCAATAAATTCAGCTGTTAGCCAAACTGTTCAGTTTCATAGTAGTTTAGTGCACTTTTAGCGCAACTACTTATCATTCATTGTCTTTTGGTGAGATTTCCTCCTCACGTAGACCTGGTCTAGCTCGGCTTTCTTGGTTTTCTTGGCGAATTTTCTGCACTTATTTTCACCTTTGACTCCTTTTTCTGGAGTATACAATTCCTCTAACACACTTGGCTAAACAAAATATATAACTTTTCATTAGTATTTCATGAATTTAGAAAACCAACTTTATCATATACAGATTTTATGCTTTACCTTTTTCTAAGTACATTTGTGTACCTCTACTTTATCATATGCAGATGTTCTTCTTTACCTTTTTCTAAGTACATTTCTGAACTTCAAGTACCTTCTCGATTTTTGATTTTTTTTCTCAAACAATCCATTTAATTTGTAATAACGAAGCTCAATAACAAGGTCTAAAATTCAATTTTTACTTTACACTTGAATTCTTTTATTATCAATTATATCAGTTAGTACCGTAGATCTTTGACTTGCATCTCAGTCTGTAGTTTTAGCCTTACACTAATTGATCAATTTTCCATCTTCCTATTTTTATATAGGATCTAGATTTCATTATCTCTTAACAATCATTCCACATAGGATTTTTCATTACTCTTTCTTCCTAACCGTGCAAACATGTCTTGTTTTAATTATCAAACCTGATTGGAGTTATCTGTATGTCCGAACTAAGGATATATTATGAAATTTTTTTTTTCCATCATTTGTGCTATACTGAGGTAACACTAGTAATGTACCCTGTATTTTTGCAACTATCATTTATTCCTAATTATTAATATTTTGATAATTTACATATTTTCTTTTCAGATAAGTACAACCATGTACTATTCTAATTCTTGAACTAAACTTAAGTCATATTTATGCCTAAATTAAGAAATTTGTACACTTAATAAGTAGTCATCACTTATTTACTTCACTAAAGGAATATGTATTTTGATGTCTATGCTCCACTGTTGAATTTATATAATCACTTGAGATATTCCTTTAGAAATTTGTAAAGGTAATTTAATACTTTATTAGTTAAGAATTATTCAAAATTTAGGGATATTCCTCCTTTATAGACATCCCAACATTTTTTTTTGCTTTTCCTTTCAACTTATTAAGGAATTGCAAACACCCAGTTTGCTTATCATTTTCTTTATTTTTGTGGAATTTTTACTTCCATTCTTTTGTTCCTGAATCAATCCCTTCTCATTTTTCTCAAGCATACATTTCAACAGAACCTTTACTACCAAATCAGGGGATATATCCATACTGCAACTAATTTCACTCTTCTTGAGCTTTATTATTGTTCTTCTAGGCTTGTACAATTTGATATCCCAATTCCTCGTTTTTCTTATATCATGATTTAATTGACTGTTAAAACAGGACCCATTTGTGTTGTAGAATTTCAATTAAATTTTTTTTGTTTTTCAGCAATCTATGGTTCTCTTTAAGGTTGTATCTCCCCTTTGAACCAACATGACCTAGCAGGGATCTACTTGATCTTACATAGGTTTCAAATCAGTAGTACTTCTTGTTAAGTCCTACCAATTTTTAATATAACATGTGGTTTAATCTTCATTTTATAACTAACTTTATTATTTGGAAATTAATCTGGAATTTCATCCAGAACAATCCTCTTACTATCCTTGGGGTCTGGAATATTTTTTTCTACCAGTTTATATTTCAGTTTGTTATCTTTATCCCACATAATAAAAATGGCAGCTCTTGTCTAGCTGACTTTTGTGAGTCCATCGCTACAATGTTTTCTTTAAACGATTTGGTAGGTCCTTTCTATTATCCTACCCAATTTATTCATGTTTTTTTTGTTAGCAGTAATTATTATATTAGGTAATTATTAACTCTCGGTAATTACTATTATTCGTTGCATTCCAACAAAATCCCGACACTCACAACCTTATCCTTTACACTGGTTGAATTGATATATAAGTATTTTATCATTTTCATTCTATAATTTTCTCGATGTAGTTTCTTTACTTATACTTTTCCAATATCTTTGAATTTTGATATGTCCATTCCTATACAGAATTCCAGCATTCTAATATTTTCTTGTCTTAGGCCAAAGTACATCTAGGTTCATTAGTCAGCACAGAGCATATTTTTCATATTGCATATATGAAAAATTCTTTTATTCTACCACAAAATTCATACGCCTTCTAATGTCGTGTCTAAAGTATGCAATTATAAATAACTTTATGTTTCAGCTCTACCTTCCTATTGTTCTCATGCAGGTAGGGTTGAATCCATTTCACAGTGAAATGGTATATATTTTTTTTTCGCTCACCTCAATTTTTGAGAAAATTGTCGTGTGACATCGTCTTATCTAGGTATGTCTAACACTTGAAGACCACCACATATGCATTAGTGACACAATTTTTCTATGTGCATATCACTAACAGTGTTAGTTTTGTTCAATTCTGCTTTAGCTGTTACAGAATTATAGAACACTTATACTTCACAAATATCCATTTACTGTGACATATCCAACTTATTATAATTTCTCAACAATATATCGCATTCTTATGTACTTTTGTCGCCTACCACCTTAATTACTTCAGTACGTTTATATACTGATAATAACATATTCAACTTTCAATTACAACTATCCTCTAAGACCTTATTCTTTCCCTTTAATTTATATGGATCTAGTTGTTTTAAACATACCTCATGTTTTTCCATTTATGGAATTAATGGTTTGGGCAATTCTTACCACCTTACCCAGTCCTTCTCCTATTACAATGATTAAATCTTATATAGCTATTTAATCATGGATTGTTATACCCAGACTATCCAATTTGGAATAGTGTTTAACTTTGAATTCCACTCTATATTTTAATATGTATCTCATTTTATAACAACTGCAGTATAATTCTTCATTTTCCATCATAGGAGGAAGGTAATTTTTTATTTTTTTTTTCTGGAATTCCTCTGAACTTCCTTCTTCCTCCTAGACTGTTGTCTAGAGGCATTCTCTCTCTCAGAATCTTCTGCAAGATTCTTATCTAGATATTCTCTCTAATTTATATATGTCTATACATGCACGGGTTGGTACTGCATCGCCAAAGATATATTCAATATCCAATGGCTATAACTTTTTTATATTTATTTGAAATATTAGCAGGTCTCATATGGTTTTCCCCTACCTTTAATCACAATTTTTTTTGTAATAATTATAACTCAGAATTTTGAGAATTTCTCCCAACAGGGTTGCTACTATTAAATTAATTACACTCCACTTATTCAATATACAATACTATTGAGTCGCATATACTGAATTTTCAGTAATATTTGTTGGTACTTATGTCACATTAATTTTTTTTGTATAAAGAATAATATAATTAAATTATTTTCCTAGACTGTACTAGGGATGCTCCGTGAAGTCAACTCTTTTATAAATCTGTCTTGTTCCTTACTGGCTACAAATAGCCCGTCATTGTGGCTTTTAAGCTATGGCATTCCTTGTCACATTCTATGCAACATAGTCATAAATGGAACATTTGACTCTGGAGTGTTTCCTCCACCACCCAGATCTACATACAGCTTGTCCCCTTTAGTTAGGTTTTGCAGGTATACCCTTCAATACTCTTTAACTATTCATAAATTTAATATTAAATTTTTTTTTTTTCAACAGCATATATCTCTATCTGAACGCGTGATTTTCCCCGTGTTTTAGCTAAATCTCATCCTCTTCAGTCATGGTTTTGCAGTTGTTAATTTTAGTACCTTTTTACTGTACAGTAAATCAACATTGTTAAAATTTTAAAATTCCTAACATGTTACAGCGGCACAAAATTTTCTGTGCGAGCACATAACTTGCCCAGTGTGTTAGCTAATGCTTTGATACCATTTTTAATGCCTCTCATCCAATTTTTTTTTTTCCTTTTTTTTTAACATATTATTCATCTTTTATTTTTATAGTTGTTCGTCATAGTTTGACAAACTTCTGTTTCCATGTTGTACTTCTCTTTTTGTCACAATTAGACGGTATCTGTCAACGATATATTTTTATTGTGACCTAACCCCCTAGCACATTAGTCTAATTCTGAGGGGCACATTCTAGATAATATATTTACTATAAGAGTAAAATAACGAGAAATGACATTCCTTTCTCACCAAAGCTTTATGGACAATTCTATATGGACAATTCTAACTTGATACCTTTATTCCTCTTAAATATTTCGGTTCCTTACTTTATTCAAAAAAATCTTATCCTTCTTTAAGAATTTATCCATGGTTTTATATTTATTTAACACTATTAAACTAGACCTAAGTCTATATAGTGCATTAATGTTATTAAAATTTACCCATAATTTATAAACATATATATATATATATATATATATATATATATATATATATATATGGGGCTTGCCTCTTTACCAAACAATTATACTCTACCTTTCATCCTCAAGATATATATATATATATATATATACTAAATTATTCTAATTTAAATAATGACTCTCCTCATCTTCAATTATAAAATTTAACTATAGGGTGAATGTCTTGTATGCAATTATACAAATTGACATTATTATATCCATATCCCATTATATACCATATATTAATGGTAGGATTAATAAACCATTCCTCTTTACTCATTATTACTCTCCCTTAATATACCCTAAATACTTCCCTTCTACTTTAATCGAATTGAATTCTTTTCCATATGGGTTTATAAAGCTCGAACTATAATATGGGCCATATATATTTATATATATTTTTTTAAAACCTTTTGGATCTCATCAATTTTATTAGTATCTCTCCTCATCATCAATTCGATATGTTAACACGTTTTTAAAGGGTATTAACTCAAGCCTTATTTTAATTTGTAACAATTTAATTAAGTCTCCGACTTGTTTCACACAGCTTACTAAGAAGATCCACATATGATCTGCGTCGATAAGTGGGTGCTTTTGGGTACAACGAAATTTAATGTGAGTTATAATCGTATACGATGAAATTGATAGACTTTAATGGAACCAGCTACCAGAATGTAGATCGGATGGCTAAATAAAGTTTATGAAATCTCCAGTACTTGATAGCATATAAATTTTAATGAGGCTAGCCACCAAAAATACTACTTTGGTGGCCCAACACCATTCACGAAATCTACAGTCTTTGAATCTCTCACCCATGACTCATCGATCCAGTTGACATGCTCAGATGTTTGACACTTGTAAGGTTGCGATGACTTAGGGTTTTTAACATTCATTTGGTTTTTTTTTTTTTAAGCATATTTCCTAGAAGACTTCTTCTCCATTTCATTCGCAGAGGTGCTTGAGTTTTCAAGTTTACCCTTCCAACATTCCGCCCAACGTTAATGGACTCTTGCCCTATTACTTCGCTCAGCTTCACATTTGCTGGTATAGGGTAAGTTTGTTTATTTTATTCATTTTGAATATTTTAATACTAGTGGTGGCTTGTATTATTTTCTGTTATATATATCTGTTTAAGCACTGCTTTCATTCTAAAATTTTCTTTTTATACAGAGTGACGAATTTCGTCCAAGTTAATTCGACTTTTTCTTCTTACTACTCCTTGTTTTATTTACTTAGGAATTTATGCTATTGTGAGTTCACTGCTTTTAGTTGTGATAATACTCTTTTGCCACCGAGTAAATTTTTGTTATCCTTGCCTTTATGGAAGATTCTTGTTTAGGTTCTTGAATAAGTGTAGCCGAAGTACTGTATGCTCGAAATTCTGGAACTCCAGGTAAGGCTTACATATTTATTTTGACTTCGAGTCCTTTTTCTCTTCCCTGAAATTGAAATAAATTCCCTATTATATTACTTTGAACTTGATTTCCTATTTATCCACGTGATATTACAGAGTTGTTTTGTTTTCCCTTTAGATTATCTTTTCTCATTGCTATTCGGATGGGTTTGGCGATACATAGATCTATGACTATGCCCATATGGAACATCGAACCATTTCCACAGTTACTCCAGACTTATAACCATCGCTCTCCATAGGTAATTTCATAATATTTCTTCTATACCTATAATGTCTCATTATTGTTTTTTTTTTTCTAATTTTTACTTTTCATTGTGTTTATAGGTAAGTTCATGTTTTGATACCAGTTAATTGTTTCCATGCCCATTTCACTCATTTCAATTTCAACCTTATAACTTCATTTGACTTGTAAATTAGCTTGGTCACATCTCATTGAGAAATCTCTCTGCGTTTACAAATTTTACGTCCCTTTTTATTTTCAAGGGAACCAATTTCTCTTTGCACAACTTCATCCATCGTTCTTATGTGGAATATTTTTATTTCCCTATAACTTCATTTGACTTGTGAATTAGGTTGGTCACATCTCGTTGAGAAATCTCTCTGTGTTTACAAAGTTTACGTCCCTTTTTATTTTCAAGGGAACCAATTTCTCTTCGGACAACTTCATCCATCATTTTTATGTGGAAGATTTTTATTTAACTGAGTTATGAGATATTTTTATCACCCGTAATACATCTGTAATAATTTTAAATTTCATACTCGGGACTGTGAAATAACTGTTTCTTCTATACACTTACCCGCCAAAATGAAACAGTGATGAGTTAATTTATATGGCCACTAAACAATCAATTTGTTGACAATAGACACACTTTATTCTAGAATATTTAATATATTGGTTTTACTCGCAGCTCTACCTTCTTCATTTACTTTTACGGGTATAATAGATTTCGAGAAGATATCTTAATCATGTAATGCATGAGAGAGTTTCTTTTAGCAGCTAAATATAACTTACATCTTTCGTTTTATGACTATTTCATAATAAATTCTAGTTGACGATGAAGTTTATTTACTAAGTACCGGTTTCCATACAAGTCTCTTGAGTTTCAACATTTTGTAGAATAATATGAAATAATTTATGCAACCCTTCATCATAATCGGATTTATTTATGGCAAAGGATTTGATATGGATACATATTTCTATTTTATGTAACAATTGTAAAATGCTAATGTTTCAGTATCTTTCTGATTTCATATATCTAACTTCCATTTAATAGAATAGTTTAAGTTCTCAACTCTACAATTTTTGTCACTGTAGTATGGCTATTAGAGTTTAATCAATACTTCTATAATAGGTTTAGTTGTTTTCTACATGCTGTTCCTGTTTATAGTTTTGTTAAAAAAAATTGTTTATACAACACAAAAACTAAATTTTCATTTAAAAGACAGCAAGCTACAAAATTAAAATTGTTATTAGATTTGGCATTCAGATGATCTATCATCTCTAAAATTTATTGCTGCAAGGTACCTATCCCTAGATCCAAATCATCTTTGGTTTCGACATTCTGGGTGATGGTCCCTACTTAATTTTCTCCCTGCTATTAAACATACTAAAATTTCAGCTATTAGATCTAGTTTGTAACCGCATAAGGTGCTGAAAAAAAAGTCAATCTAAAATTTGGATAAGAAATTCTAACATAAAAATTCATATAACCTTGATATACTTAATACAGACTTAAAATAATTTTAAAAATTTTTGCACGCATACCGATACTATGACCAGTCCTCCCAACCTTTCAGTTCTCTTCTCTCCAGAACTCACCCCCGTGCTGAGATCTTCCAGTGACATACCCCCTCAGTATGTTATGGAGCAGCTTACTTAAGCCATACTTTTCCCAAGCGTGTTTATAAATTCTTTGTCCAGAATTTTCAGGATGCTTTATTCCTACTTTGCCTAGGCTTCCCTCATTGAGGTACTTTTAAAGCTACTTTATCTGATTTTACAACCTTTTCCACCTCTTCCCAATTACTTTCCTCTTAATTGGGGAAATTATATTTTTCTCTCCCAATCTAATTTAGAATTATTCCTTTCAAGGCTTTTTGAAAGGTTTTGGGAAAGTCTTAACCTTATCCATATCCTCATGGATCAGGCTTATGATCTCCAATATCATCTGGTCATAGTGCACACATAAGTATTCCATTTATTTTTCATTAATATTATTTAAATAAGAATCCACACAATAATTCTCCATTGGGGTCCACTCCCCTTTGGATTTTATTGAGATTTCTAACTTTAAAAGCATAGAAACTTGGGGTGTTACAATGAGGCTCTAATTGTCGCCACCTTACGTTCTGAAAAGAAGCGGCTACGAAAGACTGTCTAGGATGGAAAAAGGGTGGAATATGATCATAAACTGAATCATGTACTGGAACATACTTCCAACGAGCTCTAGAATGAGAAGAGGCAGGGTTTTTCTTCACACATGAATGAGGGACGCTGTGATTCACAGCTAGGTTAATACAGAAGGAAGATTCATTACAAGGAACGTTTCTATAAAACTGCATATAATGTCAAACAAGCCATTTTGGAACATAACGACCTCTCGGACAGAGTTGCAAGCTTCCAAAAGCTGGCGCTAATAGGAAGATGGTTGTACCCAAAGGATTTAATTGTTGATATACCAGAGTGGGTAAAAACCTTTTGGTGTCCAATTCTGGGTTACATTCCTAAAGTAAGTAAAATGATGGGGAACTGGATCAACCTGCATTTCCCACATGAGGAAGATTGTAGGAAGATTATGGCTCGAACTTGGGTCTGGGGAAGGAGTCTCATGCAACTCCTCCCATGGCTTTTGGGTTTCAATCCTGTAATTGATGCCCCGAAGAGTAAATTGATTTGGGTCAAATTACCAGGCTTACCCCTGGTGTTCTGGACCTTGAAAATGCTTCAGGATATTGGAAATTCCATTGGAACGACCAAATATTTGGATCCTATGTGTATTGGTACTGTGAACAAGCGGATTGCTTGGATTTTAGTTGAAGTTTCATTCCAACATGGGTTGCCGAGTGATGTTGATGTAATTTGTGGACAACAAATACACTGACAGAGACTAGACTACTAGGGTGTGTCATTCCACTGTCTCATATGTCACCACACTAGTCACTTGCAAAGAACCTATCCTATAAGACAATGGAGGAGAGGATGCTGCAAAGACATGTCTTTTGGTCGCCAACATGGAAAGAAGTCAGCTCATGCATCTGCGTCCGACTCAAGTAAGTCAATTCCCCCCTCTTATAACAGTGTCAGATCTTACTCTTTGGACTTATCTTTGTTAAATATACATACTGTAAAAGCCCCATCTTTACCTGAAAACATGGCTTCCCCTCGCTACAATCAAGAATTCTCTCCATTTTCCCACGAGTCAACCTCGCTGCACTCTGATAAACTAATGGATGACCCCCAGGCAACTGTCAATACAAGAAATCCCACCTTATCACCACATCCACGTCCCTCTGAACCGCTAGTGGTTTCACCATCGATGCCCCCCCTGGAATGGGCTTCTCCGTTATATTCTCATGAACCTGATCACCCACAATGCCCAGATTCCCCACGGAATACTGTGAGTAGTGATTTAGATGCATTTCTAGGAAACTCGTTGCTAGATATGGCTGCACTTACTATCTTTGATAAAGGACTTTCAAAACCCTTTCCTCATATATCTCCTGAGTCGGCTTCAAACATCACTGTCAGGAAGACTACTAAAAAGGGATCAAGGCATTTTCGTGGTCGGATCAGGACAAAATCATTATTTCAAGGGGATCTATATGATTTGCATGATGTTCCTATTACTACAACTGGTGATATTTAAGGCCTTAGAGCAAACAACCCCAATGAAGTACCTAAATGATGACTATGGTATCTATGAATGTAAGAGGGTTGGGCGGACCCGCTAAAAATCTTCACCTTCGCCAACTGTTTTCAGAAATAAATCCATCAATGGTATTTCTCCAAGAAACTCTTTGTAATCGAACTGTTGCTATTGAGACCATTTTAAGTATACGCTTGAGTTGGCATGAAGTGGGAGTGGATGCAGTGGGTCGGGCGAGTGGAATTTTGGGCACTTGGGACCCTTTATTATACAGTCTAAAGGCCTATAAAATATTTGGATGTATTTTTCTATACGGTAATATAAGAGGGGTCTCAAAGCCAATCTTATTTATAAACTTATATGCACCTTGTAAAAACAGGGTGGCTTTCTGGGAAAGGCTAGATCAATCTGCGCTCCTTCGTATAGATAATCTTATGATAATGGGTGATTTCAATGCCACCTTATTTGTGGAAGAATCATGGGGTGACAAGGCACGGCAAGATCCTATGGCTGATTAAATTGGACAAATTTTCATTGACTCGGGATTGATTGATATCAAACCCTCTCCTCTGGTGCCGACTTGGACGAATAGGGGCATTGGAAGCAAATTTATTGGTAAATTCCTTGATTAGGCCATGATTAAGGCTTCTCTTATCAATCTATTGGGGAACGTCTGGGCTGCGGTATACTCTTCATGCCTATCAGACCATATGGTGGTCACTCTCAAATGGCGACAGGAGCCCATGTTGGCTAAATTGTCTTTCAAATTCAACCGTGTATGGTTACAGGACCTTGACTTTAATAAAATGGTGATTGACTGCTAGAGCAGGGAGGAAAATGCCCCAGAATAGGTGGGTTGGATTAAGTTTGCTACTAAAATACATAGCCTCAAAACCATTGTTAAAAAAAGGCAAAAAGAGAAAATAGTGGGTCTTAGGATGGAGCTGAGAGACATTGCTAGTAAGATTGCTTAGATTTATATGGACATGAAGATCGCCCCACTTGACTCTCTATCCTATGCCACTCTTGAGAAGATGGATGCTTGCAAGCTTGAGATTTTAAAAATATAGGAAACTACATGGAAATTAGAAAGCAGAGTTCAATGGTTGCAAGAAGGCGATCTAAATACAAGGTTTTTCCATAACTATGCAAACAATCACAGGAACAAGAATTCAATTTGGAGAATAAAGGCTGCAGATGGCTCTATGAAACATAAAATGGATGACATACAGGTTGAAGCGCTCAATTATTTTACTGATTTTTATAAAGTTGACCATGAAATTGATCATCAAAGCCAAGCTTGGGTACTACAACATATGCCCTCCATGTTCGACCTACATGCAAAAAATGTTATGGAGGTGGAAATATGTAAGAAGGAGTTAGAAGTTGCATTAAAATCTTTTTCACGTGACAAAAGTCCTGGTTCAAATGGATGGTCGACTGAATTTTATTTACACTTCTATGATATGTTGGAGGACGAGTTGCTTATGGTTATGGAACAGATTAGAATTTCGGGTTTTGTTCCTAGCGATATGAATTCAACCTTCTTGAAAATCATTCCTAAGTCATCGGATCCTAAACATTTTTAAGATTTTAGGCCTATTGCACTATGTGATGTTGTGTAAAAAATCACCTCTAAAATTATTGCAAATAGGATTCAGGGGATCCTATCAACATACATTTCTAAGGAAAAATTCAGATTTTTAAGTGGCAGGTCTATACACGATGTCATTGCTATAGGATAGGAGGCTTTACACTCCATTCATGAAAACAAAACTGAGGCTCTAATTATGAAGATAGACATCCATAAGGCATATGATTTTTTAGATTGGTCTTTCGTTAGGGTAATTCCCCTAAATATTGGGCTATCTATTCAGTCTATTAGATGGATAATGGCGTGCATAACTTCAGTAAGATATGTTGTTCTCATTAATGGACTGCCGAATGACTTTTTCATGGTGGAAAGAGGGCTCTGACAGGGTTTTGCTTTATCCCTACACATATTCACCCTTATTATGGATTGCTTCAGCAACCTCATGAAGATGGAAAAGGAAAATGGTTACTATGATGGACTGGATTTCTCTCCTACGCTATGTGTCACACACTCATTATTTGCTGATGATTTTCTTGTCTTGGTAAACTTATTAGGAACCAATGGTTTTATCTACACTACATTCTCAATCGCTTTGGAGCTGCTTCTAGTTTATTCATTAACAAATTTAAATCTCTCCTTTTGTATGATTCAGGATATGTGGAGGAAATTAAGTTTATTGTTGAGTTTATGGGGACTAGAAGAAGTCATATAATGTTGGGCATAACATATCTCAAATTTAGACTCAAACCTTGTTCATACAATAGAAGTGATTGGACTTGGGTGATCGAGAAATTTAAAAACAAGATACACAAATGGACGAGTAGGTTCCTTTCGCTGGGTGGTAGATATATCTTGATACAAGTTGTCTTATCTCAATATGTGGTCTATTGGTCTCACCTGTACTTTCTCCCGGCAATCACTATTAACAAAATTAATTCCATTATTGCAAATTTTCTGTGGGGAGGTTCCTCGGATCACACTAAAATCCATCTCTGCAAATTGAAGGCAATCTCTATCCCAAAAATATCTGGCGGTTGGGGTCTATTAAATATCATAATTTTCTCAAATGCGTTGCTGGTAAAATCTTTATGGCATGCTTTGAAGGGCAACAGAGTATGGTCTAAAATAATTACACACAAATATTTTGAGGGTAATTTTATTCGATCTATATACTTGGGATGTGTAAGGTGTGTACAAAAGGCTTCAGCCATCTGGCGCAGTTTCCAAAGAGTGATGCACATCTTGGGACAAAGACTGGTTTGGGAGTTCGGCAATGGAAAAAATATTCTAATTGGAGTCAGCCGAATGTTCGCGTCTGAAAACGCAATTCTCTTTAATTCACACCTACTTCACAGACTTCATCACAGTGGCATTCTCTCTCTCTTTGATCTTATATACTGCTGGAACATTGGGGCTCCCATACAGAAATATACAAAGATGATGGGGTTATGAGGTAGAGAAGCACACAGCTGGGAATTGCATAAAGCTCTTCTACAGGCGATGGGATTATATTTCAAAGGGGAAGATGGCATTCGGGTTTGGAATGGAAATTCAAGGGTGTGAGATTACTGGTTAAGGACGTGTATGAAAATCAAATTGCTAAAATGACTCCTGACCCTACGTTGTCTCCTTTATATATTGCATGGAATCTTAAAATCCCTACAAAGATAATATTATTTGCGTGGTTATTGTGGAAAAACAGAGTATTAACTTGGGAGGTATTATACAAATGGGGATTTTGTGGTCTTGGAAGATGTCCATTTTGTCTCCAGCATGAAGATACTTCTTCTCATCTTTTCCTCACATGTACCTTCTCTCTTTCTATTTGGCATCGTTTTGCTAGGCTTATAGGTGACCCTTCTTGGCGTCCTTCTGACTGTATTCAATTTATCAAATCTATGTGTTTTGGGAAATCTGGAATGCTCATAATCGTTAAAATTTCGAAGGGGTTACCCCACAACACTCCCAGATTACAGGGAATATTGATTTATGGATTAATGATCATCCTTGTATCCCACCTGCTATTAAGGATCTTTCTAAGAGAATTTGGCCTCACCATATTGAGCTCCCGACTTTATATTTTGATGGTGCAAATAAGGATGGCCTATGTGATTGTAGGGCCTGGATAAAGCTTGAAAACAAGTACCGATATCACATGTTTTGGAATGGAGGTGTTGGCTCAAACAATAAGGTGGAAATTATGGCGTTATGGAGTGGGATACTTATTTCTTATCATCTAAATCTCCCTTCAATTCAAATATATGGAGACCCGAAGTACACCATTTATGGGATCAACGCTAGATGGGGAATGCAAAGTAGCAATAGCATTGGTTGGGTACAGCGGATCAAGTATCTATTAGGAAAGTTTCAAGCCTACACTATTCATCACATACATAGGGAGAAAAATACGCGTGCTAACCTTCTCTCCAAAAGAGGGCTAGAGTCCACATATGGTGCTATTCAGATCATGCATTACAGGGCTTCCACTTTGTTGGACTCTCAATCTTTTCCTTTTCCATAATCTACATCAAGCGAGCCTGATTTTCTCAAGCGAGCTAGAATACATTTGCAAGCAAGCAGGATATACTTTTTCTTATGTTGCTTTAATAGGCTATATCTTGATTGTACATATCAGATCCTTTTCTGTTTTTTTCCTTTCTCCATATTCTCCTTTATCTTGTTTTCAATTGGATGATGTTCCCACTGGCCCTTGGTATGTATCTGGGCTCAGTGATGTTCTATTCAGTTGCATATTGGCTAGGTTTTTTATGGTTGGTATGCGGAGTTTTGATGTGTCTTTATGGCGTTTGTACTGTTCTTATGATGGATTTGGTTTGCCTCTTCATGGGGTTCATATATTTCCTGCTATCTGGCATATGCTAGAATGGTATGTCTAATATGCTGGAAAATGATCTTTGATCAATGAATATGAACTATTATATATAACTGCATTTTTTTCGTCCTGAACAAAAAAAAGTCGAATCAAAATATTTAGCACGCAAGGGTTTCAATCAATGCTAAGGAACTACGAAGTTTTCCTTATAGGATTATAACCACGATATAATACCTTCAATTCCTCTTAGGTTTTCAGACAAAATTATGTCTTTGCTATGATTTACACTTTGAATTCGCTCAAGTCCTCAGCTTCCATGTTAAGCTAAAGAGAATTTAGGGTTACATGATATACAGAACTCTTTCACCAGTGTGGCAAGGCTTCGAATCTTACATAGAAGAGTAAGAAGAATACTAAGTCTTCCATTACCATAAATTTTGAGAGCTTTATCACTTACATGGAAAGCTTCAAACAATTTCCTTGAAAAACAATTTTACATGCAATGTTTTATAAAATAAAATGGTTTCACTGAAATGGGTTGAATTCAAACTCTCACCTGATTCATGAAGGGAACGAAAAACCAGGTAGTTCATCTCGCATGAAGTAATCATGATCGTGGCCATCCACGCCTCTTCTGATAAGCCCACTTGAACTCCTCAGTGTAATGGAGCTAATGGAGCTCTCTGTGGTAGTCTCGTGATATAAATCATCATGACTGGAGGCACCAGGATTTCAATTTCTTGAGTTCAACAAATTGTATCAAATTAGATTTGGGATAGCATGGATGTGCCCTTCCTTCTCCATTGGAAAAAACCTATAAGGCGAGGGAAATAGACGAGGGAAATGAAAAAAAATTGATAATCAAAAAACAAAAATCCCATGAACTAGTTTTACTCAAAAGCTAAGGAAAAAAGGTTTTGAGAGAGATTATTGAACACAAACTCTACAAGGATTAGGAAAATTTGTTTCCTACTAACCTTTTTATTATGGTATGGTGGTGTAAAAATTTGCATTAATTAATTAAGTAATGGGTTACAATGGGGTTGGAAAAGATGAGAGTTTAAAGGACTAAATGGCTATGAAGGACACAAAAGCTAAAAAGCAAGTTGAATAAGTTTTAAAGAAGTAGAGATAATTAATGAGTGGTGGTTGAACTTGATGTGTGCAAATGAAGAATGCAATGAGGATTTGCAAAAGTAGATTAACTAGGAAGAGAGTAGTGAAGTGAGGATGAGAGAGTTGGAGAATTTCAATGGGAAAGGTGAGTTGGTGAGCGGATGGTTGTGAAATAAAGGGTTGGTGATAAAATATAGCTCAACAAAGAGTGGTAGTCAAAGCACCTCAATGAGGTCTAATGAACACACTGGAGTGAGGTTACGAGACATATGTGATTACAAAGTAGCAGGTTGGATGCAATGTAGGATGAGATTGCGAATGAGAAAGAATCAAATGAACTAATGGGAAACCATATCCTAAGGCCAACAAAGGATGAGAACCTAGTATTGGGCATGGCACTAGACAATAGCAAAGTTGGACTTATACCAACCCTGCCCCTTATGCTTCTAAAATACAAATAGGTGACACTACACTAGCGTGTTAATAATGGTTCAAGTCCACCTCGTAGTCAGCTTACTTATGGAGGAAAAATAACAATTAGAGGATATATTCTTAACAATAGCGCAAGTTTGAATATTAAGAGTAGCACACTTGGGAATTTTAGTTATTTAGAGAAAATAAACAAGAGTTTCATGAATTTTAGTACCTATGATGCTTTGAATTATAACCTAGGAGCATGTGACAGAAATAGTATTAGAGTGATGTACTATTGAAAAATTTTAGTCATATGTAAATGCTTTGGAAAAAAAACATAATGATCCACATACCTTGATATAAAAAAAACCTTAAAAATGTCACTTTTAAAATCTCTTATGTAGTTACCTCATGTCATTCGGGTAGATATCACAATTACTTATGTAAGTAATCATGCGATCATATTTATCATTCTCTTAAAGGAACTCTTTCTAGACATCAAGCATAAATCATGCTAACATATACATTTGAATTAAAATAAATAATCCTATGACTATCCTCGAAATAATTCTCACCCATAGCCTTGGTGATGGTGTAAGGCTCGTATCAAAATGGTATGAGCTTCTTCTAGGAGTTTCTCAATTTCTCTTTATGCAAGTCCAACCATAACTCGTCGTCAACCTAAAACTTATGTGGATCTGAATGGATTGTGTATCTACTTGTACTTGGAGTTCCCAACTTTCTATCAAATATCATGAACTCATTATTTAATTTTTTAGATACATTCCTCAAAATTGGTTTTGTTGCTTACCTCGTTCCAAGTTTGGGAGGTATCTTCATGTGTTATTCCATGAATATAGCTACATCAATTTGTGTCAAATTTTTTTGGACCCCAAGCACACCTGAAAAGGCTTGTGGGCAATAGATATATGAAGAGTTATGTCAAATTTCTGTTGAAAATATGGAAGGATTTCAACATGCGTATGTCGATCCTCACAGTTGTATACTCTAAGGACATCTACAATAATCATATTGGGTACTTTTTACTTATCAAACTAGGGATGGAAGGTAGTGGATTTGGTCAAGCTTGATTTTTGTCATGGACTAGAGGTTAAACCATAAAATAATGGTGAACCTACTATCCCCTATCAAGAAATATGGTCTTTGGCAACCCAAAATGAACCAAAATATGCTCAAAGAAGAGCTTATGAGTGGATTTTGTTTCAACAGTCTTCTTATAAGGTGTCGAAATTCTCGTCCGAAGAAAGTGATCAACAACAACAAAAAACACATTCGTTACCATACTTAGTTGAGGGAAAACATTATAAAGAGTAGGAAAATGGCTATTGTTAAAAAATGCAACAATAAAATCTCAATTTGACTTTTCCTTGGTCAAATTGAGAAAAATCAAATTTCCACATCCACTGACAACTTGGAGGCTGTTAACTGAGGTGACATGGATCTTGTCACTAATTTAGCTTAGTAAATTCAAGTTAGAGGAGTTGGAGTTTAGTTAAGCATGTGTGATTGCTAATTTGTAGCAATCAAAGTCAATTATTTCAAGTTGCTTTCAATTAGACCAGTTCTAAATTTTGGAGGAACTAGTGGAAGATCAGTTGTGTAGTGGGACTTCAGTCTAACTCAGTGATCATCTAGTTAACTTATCAATCAACCCAAAGGATCTAGTTCATGTAGAGAATTCATTTTATGTTAAGCAAGGTATGGATTGTATTGGTTACATCTTGGTGCTAAAAAATATGGTCTTATGGGTGTATTTATTATATGGTGAGAAACATATTGTATGCGTTTTGTATGGAAATAATTTTGTTTCTTACACTTCTTAGTATGTTTAACTATGATTGGTTGTTCTTAGGCGTTGTAACAATGTATTTAGACACCACCTCTATTTTAGAATACAAGTTTTATAATATACAAAATCCCTCAATTCTCCAACATGGTATTAAAGATAATGGTTTGAGATGTAGCATGTTGCCTACAAGTCTTATGCAAATTGTAGATGCTCTTAAAAAGTCATATTTATTTAGTGGATTGGTTCTAGGTTTCTAATTGAAAACTAAATCTAGGATCAAATCAATGGGTCAAAATTATGAGTTTTAGGATAGATCTTATAAATTTTAATGGGAACAATTATGGAATTTGGACACAACTACACAGGAACATTGTTGAAGAGTCAAGAGTCATAGGAATTTACAAAAATGGTGGTTCTTATCCAAGGGATAAATAATAAAACAAAATCATCAATAGGAATAAGGATCAGGCTTCAAGAGTCATAACAACCTCCATCTCAAGGTGGATTCAATTTCATATAATCTATATCAACTACTCATATAATACATACTCTCAAGTATATCAAAGAGCTATAAATTGATTCTTTTTTTCCCCTAAGACCATACAAACCCTATATTCTCATTGCAAACCTTAGCCTCTATAATAAAAGCAACAAAGCTCCTACATAATTTACTATGTCATGAATTTGAGAATTCCACCAATTCAGTGACACCCCAGAATTTTTTTTACAAAAATAAATGCCTAGCTCAAAAGACTCCATGTGTGGAATTGATCACTATAACATCACATCAATGATTTTTGAATTGCACAGTTAATTGATCCACATCTTTGTGGCAGCACACTTTCAACCACGCTGAGAGGCTCCATGGGTTACATGGCACCTGGTAAAGCAAGCATCTTTATTATTTGATAGTACATTTTTCAAAGAATTTATTGGGAGGAAAAGTCCCTCCTAAGATTGGGTTAATGAAAAACCTTTCGATATTGTATCTCTTAGCTAAATACCTCACAGGAATTGTTCCAGCTTCATTTGGAAATCTGAGTAGCTTATTGTAAAAAAATTGGGCCACAATAGTTTAATTGGTACAATACATGCAAGTTGGAAGGGCGTCATCAGAGTTTGCACTTGTTATCATTGGAATATAACTTCTCAAATACAATGTTAAGGCTCCAAATTCAGGATTGCATAATTGAGTGCCAATGCATGTTGATGGTAAGAGAGTGCCAATGCATGTTGAGGATTGTTAAGGAGTACTAGGACAACACAAGGCAGCACTAGGTAAAAATAAATGGAAGCGAATGAATATGAGGGTGTGTCAGGGAGTGGCAATGAGTGATAGTTGTCATGCCATGAAGGGAGTGAGAAGGTATTCTAAGCATTCACACACCTTATTGACCACTCAATTTTTACCATTCTCACACCATAACAAAAAACCATAAAATTTCCATTCTTGAAATCTATTGTGTAGTTTCCTAATTTCATTCAAATATAATCTCTCAATTACTTATGTCAGTAATGGTGAGATCATTTTTTTATTCTCTTAAAGGAACTCTTTCTAGACATGCACCCCATCAAACATAAATCATCTAGTCAAAAATAATGGAAATGAATGAATAAGAGGGTGTGTTGGGGGTTTTAGCGAGTGCCAGGCGTGGAAATGGGGGAGTGAAGGAATACTAAGGAATGTTATGGCATTTAAAGAAGTGTCAGGGTGTGTTAATATGTTCCATATAGTGCCAGGGCATGCCAGGCATGCAAAGACATGACATGTGTTAAGGAGGGAGTGTTAGCAAGTTCTAGGTGGGCTAAGGAGGAAGTGACAAGGTATGTTAGGCAATTCCAAGGCATGATAGAGTTCTAGGAAAGCATGCCAAGTTGTGCCATGTTCCAGGGTGTGCCATTGTGTGCCAAGGAGTGTTATGGAGTGTTAGAGAAACACAAGGTAGCACTATGTCATAATGCATGGAAATGAATGAATAATAGTCTGTGACAAGGAGTTTCAACAAGTTCCATGTGTGATAAGGAGGAGTGAGAAGGCATGGTTGGCAGTAATAAGGAATGTTAGAGTGCTAGGGTGGGATGCAACCAAGATGTGCCAATGCATGCAAGGAAGTGTTAACTAGGAGTGCCAGGGAAACACAAGGGAACAATATGTCAAAATGCATGGAAATGATCAAATAAGAGTTTGTGATTGGAAGTGTTAGTGACTTCCAGGTGTGCTAAGGAGGGATTGAAAACGTATTCTAGGCATTTTTAAGGCATGCTAGAGGCCAGGGAAACATTCCAAGATGTCCTAGGTATTAGGGTGTACCAACACGTGCCAAGGAGCATTAAGGAATGATATGGAAACACAAGGGAGAACTTGGTAAAAATTCATGAAAATGAAAGAATACAAGTTTGTTACTGGGATTTTCAATTAGCTTTAGGTGTGATAATGAGAGAGTGAAAAGGTATGCTAGGTAGTGCCAATGAATGCTAGAGTGCTAGGGTGGCATGGCAAGATGTGCCAGGTGTTAGGGTGTGCCAATGTATGCTAGGCATTGTTAGGGAGTGTCAGGTAAACACAAAGAAGCACTAGATCAAAATGCATGGAAATGATCAAATAAGATTGTGTGATATGGAGTGTCAATGAGTTCTAGGTGTGTTAAGGAGGAAGTGACAAGGTTATATGCTAGGAAATGCCAAGGTATGTTAAACTACCAAGGTGTGTCAGGAAGTGCTATGGTGTGTTAGGGAGTGTAAAATCATGTCAAGGAATGTAGGGGATTCTAACACATGCCACATAATTCCAAGGTATTTAAGACATGTCAGGTGTTATGCCATGTCAAGATGTAAACTATGTTTCTTAGTTGTTTTACGACCACATTTGTATGTGACGAGCCTTGCGTTGGTAACTTGTTAAGTGGAATCAATTGAGATTGGACATGAGTAGTCTAATATGAGTTACATGTAGTTATTTGGTGAACAAGGCATATGTTGAATTTCCATGACACATGAGAATTTGGGTTTGGTCTTAGAAAATTTGATGCAAACACGTTCAAGTGCCACAACACATCAACTTTCACAATGAAATATAAACACATCAGGGAATCAATTAGTGCACATGAAAATTTTTAACTTTTTCAAACCTTTCTTCATTAAATTACAGAATGTAATATAATAGGCTAGAGCTCTCATACCAGGGATGATGGCCCTTTACAATCACACTGATAGAAGAAGTACAACTAGGGCTTGGTGTATGCCCTTTGACAACCAATATACCTTGAACAAGACAACACTTGACTCATTTTTTTATGGTAGACACACATAGCCCTTTCGATCCACATGTCTTGAACACATTTCGCAGGTCCTCTCTCCTCCCATTATGAAACTCCCCAATCTGCCTCTATCAATGAACTAAACTCCTTTATGTTACTGAACTCAGCTCAAAAAATGTTTCCCTCTATCTACCTCTTCTTTCCTTTAAGGTCTGCAACAGTTAAATTTTTTGATTAGTTGTTCACAAATCTTTGGTTTGCCCACTTTTTCCATACTGTTGCTCTGAGATGAAAAGTCTAGGGATATGGAGGTTTCCCTCCTTCTCAATGACGCAATACTCTACAATACAGTGAACTAGGGATAGTTGGCTAGCCCACTCAACTGCTACTTTAGTCCTTCAAATTCTGCATGTCCTTAGGCCCAATACACCTACCCTTCTACCAATCTTGTTTTCCTTCACAAGTATAAGAATTAGAGCTCTTTTTTTACAGTCACCTAACAACCCTCCAATCGTACTTGGACTGCCATCAATTTTCCCAACCACAGTAAATTTGTTTACTAATCTAGTTCCCACAACACTGCCCTCATCTAGGGCTCGTCAAATATGCCACCTAATAGTGATTTGAGTCCTCTCAAAATCACTATTCTTGTGTACCATTTTTTTCTTTTCCAATCTATGAACAAATCTGAACTACTCATCTTATCATCCTTCTAACAATTTGTAGATGATTGAACTAGGGTCACAAATTATCCATTAAAAATCCATTGACTAACTGTATATAGAATTCTTTAGATATTTTTCCAAAACTCTATGGACAATCCAACAAAATCGAATCCTCTTCATCATGTCAATCCATTCCTCATATGGCACATTTATTATACTCCATCTTCTACTCAAGTTCCACCTTCCTTTGGATTTTCTATCTCGGCACATACTTCTGCAAACCATCTACCAAATTTGTGGTATATATTGTAGAGATAAGCTTCTCTCTAAGGGTCACAACCCTTCTTCTTCTATGCAAATTTGTCATATTATTAATGACATACCTTATGATTGAACATGTTAGGAAACCTCCCTAAATAGGGAATTATACTTCTATTCTAATTTCTTTAGAACAAACCGTATCCACCCATAGAAAAAAATAAAACTTTTTCCTCCATAAGAGACTCAACCTAGCTCATATGGATCCATAGATTCTGGTCATTTCTTTGACTGAATCTTGAATTGAACTTTAGATCTCTAAAACCCTCAAACTATAGTTACTTCAGTCAATATTACAGCTATGACTACTTCTGTTCTAGCCCTAAATTTAGTGCAAACCCTCCTCCATTTGTGTTGGTATTTATCACAGACCTTGCAACCTAGTAACCTGCACAAGGTAGGGTCTCAACCTTCTCTACTATTTCAAAATTTGATGCGGACTTCACACAAAAACACCACTAAAATCACGTGCCCAAATTCCCATGAGTCGCCTCTCTTGAGCTTTATCTACCCTAAGAGAACCAACAATATGCCATCCTACTTCCTATCTCAAACCCATTAAGGTATGTGACATTCTTGTGAACCCTCACATGATGATCTTACTCTTGGTGGATGATCATGGACTTCCTTTAGCAATGCTTACTTAGACCTCTAACTAGACCTACTTTAGGACTACATCTCTACTAGCCTCCTTGATAAAATGAGCTCCTTCTCACTTGATGTTCTTGCCTTCATACTAAGGCCTCCTTAAATAAATTTTTCTAGCTAGGCATGTTAAGAACGCTCTAGAAATTACGAATTTTATCTACATAGAACTTAGGAAATATTATTTTTCTATTTAATTTTCTTTTAGATTTTAAACCTCATCTTGGGTCCAAAGCCCCTTTGCTTGGGTTATTTTCCCACAAAACATTTTGTGGTCAAAATCACACAAACCCATCTCACTAGGCTTGTGGAGTACCTTTCGAGCTACACAATTTAACAACATAGTCTAGTTGTAGTAATCGTAACTTGGTCAAGCTCTTATAGTCAAGCAAGGACTTGGTTGGGTTCCCGAGTTGAAAATTATGTAAGGGTAGTTTTGAGGGCATGATAACTAGGAAGGGTTGGGGAATGCCAAGGAATGAAAAGGTGTGCTAACACATGCTAGAAAATGTCAATGCATGTTAAGGAATGTTAAGGAGTGTCGAGTTATCACAAGGGAGAACTAGGTCAAAATGCATGGAAATGAACAAATAAGAGTGTGTTTGAGGGAGTCTCAGTGAATTCAAGTGTGCCAAGGATTAAGTGTGTTAGAAAAAGTTCATAATAGTATTTGTAAGAGGCTAGCCTACGATTTTGATAAGGGACTCGACAAAGCAATTTTAAACAAAGGGAGACTTTGTGTTGGGCACAACACTATTTTTCCTTTATCTGTTATTTTTATATGACATGTGGCACACTTTGGGCAAATGCTCATGTTTTAAACTATTTTAGACAATTCCATATTTTACATTGTTATGTATAAGTTTTGGGGAACTCGATTTGTGCCGGCCTATATCTTATGTGCCTTGTGTATCATGTGGTTCTTGCAAACTCTTAGTTAATGCTCTACTATTTATATGAACTAGACATACATGTGAAATATTGCCTATGTAAGCTATGTTTCTTAGTTGTTTTATGGCCATGGCTAGATGTGATCCTTGTCTTGGTAAGTTCTTATGTCGGAAAAGCTCAGCTTGGACATGACTGGCCTAAGATGAGGTATATGAAGTTCTTAGGTGAACAAGGCACAATCTACTTGTAGTAGGTGCAATTGATCAAGTTGTTACGGCTGAAGCAGACCAATGTGACATGAACTGTAGTAGCTAAGGACTTGATTGGGTTCCCAAGTCATGAAAAAATGTAAGGATATTTGTGAGGGCATGAGTGCCAAGGCATGCTAGGGAATGCTAACATGTGCGAGATAGTTCGAAGGCAAGTAAAATATGCTAAGATGTGTCAAGTGCTAAGGCATACCAATATCTGCAATGGTGTGACAATACATGCCAGGGACTATCAAGGAAACAAAAAGGAGAAAAAAGTTAAAATACAAGGAAATGAACACATCATAGGGTTATTAAGTCATCAATTTACATTTTCCAAGAGGGGCATGCTATGCACACCAACACTAGGTGGAAATGAGAGTCAAGTGCCAAGTGTTAGTGCATTCTAAGTTCCAAATCATCCTCTATTACTTCTCTTCTACTTTCCAATAATTGATCTCAAATAAATTTAATATTAAACCATGCCAAGGTATATTGAGGCATCTTAATGAATGCTATACATGATAATGATCATGGCCTCTTTAGGATTACATGTCTCTTCATCATCTTGATCAAATGAAATCCTTCACACTTGATGTTATTTCCTTCTTCCTAAGGACTCCTTACATATTTTTTCCAAGACCTCTTAGGAACCCTCTAGAACTTATGGGTTTTATCCACTTAGACCTTAGGAAATATTAATTTTCCTTTTTAATTTTCTTTTAGATTTTAAACCCCGTCTTGGGTCTAAAATACCTTTGCTTTGCTTCTATTCACACAAAGCCATCTTACTAGGCTTTTGGAGTAGCTCCCAAGCTACACAATTCAACAATATAGTTTAGTTGTAGTAACTATAACTTGGTCAAGCTCTTGTAGTCAAGCGAGGGCTTGGTTGGGTTCCCAAGTTGAAAATTAAGTAAGGGTAGTTGGAAGGGCATGATAGCTAGGGAGGGTCAGGGCATGCAAAGGGATGAAAAGGAATGCTAACACATGTTGGACAATGTCAATGCATGTTTAACTAGAGTGTCAAGGAGTGTTGGGGAATATCAAGGGATATCTAGGTCAAAATGCGTGGAAAGGAACAAATAAGAGTGTGTGCAAGGGAGTGTTAGAGAATTCAAATGTGATAAGGAAAAAGTGTGTTACGAGAAGTTTAGAATAGGATTTACAGGAGGAAAGCCTATGGTTGTCATAAGGGGCTCCAAGTAGCAGTTTTAGACAAACGGAGATCATTTTGTGCTAGGCACATCACTACTTTTCCTTTAGTTTTTTTTATATATATGAGATGTGGCGTACTTTGGCTACATGATCATGTTTTAAACTATTCTAGATAATTACATATTGTACATTCTCATGTATAGATTTTGGGGCACTCATCTTGTGTCAGCTTATATCTTGTGTGCGTTGTGAATCTTGTGGTTCTTGCAAACTCTCAGTTAATGTTCTATTGTTTATATGAACTAAACATACATGTGAAATATTTCCCATGTAAGCTATGTTTCTTAGTTGTTTTATGGCCATGGCTAGATCATGTGATCCTTGTCTTGGTAAATAGTTAAGTGGGACAAGTTGAGATTGGACATGAGTGGTAGAAGATGAGTTATAGGAAGTTCTTAGATGAACAAGGCACAATCTACTTGTAGTAGGTGCAATTGGTCAAATTGTTGCGGTTGAAGTAGGACAATGTTTTCACATGAACTATAGTAGCCAAGGACTTGATTGGGTTCCCAATTCATGAAAAAATGTAAAGGCTAGATGTGAGGACATGAGTGCCAAGGTGTGCTAGGGAATGCTAAGATGTGTCAGATAGTGCGAAGGAATGTCAAACATGATAAGATGTGCCAAGTGATAACGCATGCCAAGATTTGCAAGGGTGTGTCAATGCGTGCCAGGGAGTACTGTCAAGGCAAAAAAAGGGAGAAACAAGTTAAACTACAAGGAAATGAACACATAAGAGGGTTAATTAGTAATCAATTTACCATTTCTAAGAGGGGCATGCTAGGCACACCAACACTAGGTGCTAATAGGTGCCAAGTGCAAAGTTTTAGTGCATTCTAAGTGCCAAGTATTCTTTTGTTGCTTCTCATCTACTCTCCAAAAATTGATCTCAAATCAATTTAATATTAAACCATGCCAAATCATACCAAGGCATCTCAATGTGTTCCATACATGCTAATACTTTCCAAGCACCAACACATGCCAAGCGCCAATATGTGATAGGGACTGTTATGCATGCTATGAAGTGGAATGGCATGTTGAAGAGTGCTAATGCATGTTTAGGAGTGTTAAGGAGTAATAGGACAAAACATTAAGGGAGCACTAGGTCAAAATTCATGGAAGTTAATGAATATGATGAACTTGTGCCATGGACTACTATTAATGAGTGTTAGTTGTCATGCCAAGGAGGGAGTGACAAGGTATGTTAAGCATTGGTAAGGCATACTAGGGAATATCAAGGCATGTAAAGAAGTGGCAAAGTGTGCTAGGGAGTTCCAGGGTGTGCTAATTATATGTTCCAAATAGTGACAAGATATGCCAATATATGTGAGGTGCTAAGGATGTGGAGGGTGCCAAGGTATGTCAATATTTGTCAAGAAGTGTCAAGGCAACAAAAGGAAGAACCAAGCTAAAATGTAAGGAAATGAACACATAGGAGGGTTAATAAGTCATGACTTTATCTCTTTCAGAAGGGGCATGCTAGTCACACTAATAATAGGTCCCAATACATGCTAAGTGACATTGTGTGCCAAGTGCTAATGTATGTCAATGCATTCAACCAAGGTGTTCCTGGGCATGCTAGGGACTACATGCATGCCAACACATGCTAGGAGAGTTACATGTTGTGCTAGCCAATGCCACCATGTGCTTGGGCATCAATTTCATGACAAGATGTTCTGGGTACAAAGATGTTCCAAGACATGTGAGGTGCTAATAAATGTTAGTGTGTGACAAATTAGCATTAGTTTAAGGTTTGCCCGGATTATTGAGGAGTGTTAGGTCTTTCTCATTAATAGAATTGTCAGAGCTTGATTATGTATTAAATAATATATTTCCTACACATACTAGTGGAACTTTATCTAAAGGGAATTTGATAGATAATAAACTTAATAGATATGAATGATGTGTTGACTCATAGGAAAACTCTATTTGACTAGTGGTTACTTGAGGGAAATGATACACACTAATTACTTCTTAAAAAATTGATTGATTCTAACCATTATGGCCTTTGAAATATCATAAAAAATACTCCACAATAATCACCTTAAATCATTATCTTTTGGAAAAAAATATATTAATGGGCATATAGCGTCATCAAAAACTCATTGGAATGATCAATGGTGACGAACACTTTTTTACCATCACAAAAAGTAACAAAAAGAGCGTTGGTGAGGGTCATTAAAAGTTCGTCACTAGAAGTGTCACCAAAGAGAGAATTAGTGATGGGCCTTTAACGACCCTCACCAAAAGTGTCATTGAAAATGGATTTGGTGACTAAACTTAAAGGACCATCACTATATACACTTACAATGACACTTTTTTAAGGACCGTCACCATATGTGACATTGGTCACAAGCATGACCCTCACCAATGTCCTTTTTTCTTGTAGTGGAAATTGAAAAATTAAAGTGAATTAATTTACACATGTGATGAGAATGTTCTAAATGACATGGATCAAGCTACTTCTAATATTAGCCATTGATTAGACATTATATCACGGTTGTTGATGTGTCAACAAGAAAATTAAAAAGGAAGGGATTGGGTTCAGTTGGAGGACACACATAATGAATATAAAAGGTCAAATTATTCTGACATAACAATGCTCAGACGAAGATCACGTATGAGTGATTGAGAGAAGAAGTGAGGGGCAGATATAGTGATTGGTGAGAGGACCAAGTGTACAACACAGAGCAAGGGCATCAGAGAAATAATGGAGGCAACGTATCCATGAGAGGGTGAAACGCACACCCTAGAGAGGGTGATGTAGGTCCACGCAGGGCTCACGCTGGCCCATGAAGGGCTCATGCAAGGGAAACAAAGAGCCTCCAAGGAAAGTCTAAAATTTAGCTGGAGACTCGGGTTTCTAAGCCAGCAAGGCTAAAACCAGACTTTGGTAGAAGCTGATCTAAACACTTTCTCCTCTTGACTCTACAGGGAGCGCAAGCAGATGTGTTGGATCTTTGTGCAGTGGAAGAAGTGGCATATCCCATATTCACAAAGCAAGGGAATAAAATATGTTACATCATAGCATTGTTATCATTAAGTTTCTAAAATTACATTATATTATAAAACATTCACATAGTATTGCTGACCTTTCGATTTTATGATGCAATTAGCGAAAACAGAAGAGGTGTAGTTGAAGCATACCAGGAATTACCAATACATGGAAGATGACGAATACCCTGAAGGCATCATAATAAAAGCAAACTATTTGTTATTAAAAGTTTGAGACAATACATCAGTAATGAAGGTTCTGGCATTCTCTTCCATTAGGTTAGAAGTCCATCATTATTTTTTTTTAAACAATAATTTTTTTTTTTTTAAATGGTGCATGATATTGCCTATAATAATTAACACAGAAATCTCGGCAAAGTAAGGAAGAAACATTTGTGTTTTCCACTTGTGGGATTTCCTTCACATGTCTGTCCCCTACCATAAATTGAAGGTTTTTTGCTATTGCATATTTTAAATTTCATAGAAAAAAGCCTTGAGAAGAAACATAAAATACTTAAAAGAGCATAATTTTCAAATAAAATGGTGCCCACTTGATTTTGAATCAATCGAGAAGTATTTTTCTATCTTCCATGTAATGGAATGACGATAAAGGCTCTCATATTTTTAGACCAATTTAATATTTATTTTGGTAATCAACCTTGAACACAGAATGTTAAAGAACGTAATCTCAACCACCTGCTAGGTGTCAAATCCGTCAGTCCAAGTGTCCCAGTTTAGTTTAAGTCAGTCCAGTTTAGTCGAGTTTATCTCCAGTTATTTATTGCTGATGTTTCCAATGTAATATATTTAATCTACTCGTAATATTGTGAAGAGAAACTCTCTGCTCCAGTTCCTTTTCGATTTTTTCAATTCTTTTCATGGTATCAGAGCGAGCTTGCATAAGCCTCCCTCGAGAGCAGCAACAGAGCTACGATGGAGCAGAAGAGAAAAAAAACTGATTGGCACGACTGTGAGTTGATTGGCTCTGGAATACACTCCATACCCGCGCCATTTTCATGCCTCACGTCGTTTTTCAAATAGGCGCGACTATTCCCCTCAGGACCGCGCCAGTCAAAGAAGCCGTGAAGAAGCCGTCCGGTTTGCATTAAGGTGAATTTTTTGGATTTCGAATAACCAGATCACGTATGATTGGATGCGCTGACCAGTGTGTGTGTTTTTTTAAAAGGAAATGTCATTATTACAGTGTCAAGTTAAAAAAAAGTTGGAAGGAGAAATCCCTTTTATATAAAGAAAGTTCTGAAGGATTTTTTTTATTTAAGTTTTTTTTTTTTAAAACTTGAAATTTATTCAAAAGGATTTTTAACGAAGGTGAAAGGATTTTAAAATTCATGAATGAATATTCAAAGTAATTCCATGTAGTTCGTGTTTAAAGCTACACGTGATAAGAAGGACCCATTTTATATGAAGAAAGGATTTTTTTTAAAGTTTTTTTTTAAACAAAAAAACAAAAGTTTTATGAAAGGATTTTAAAGCATCTTAAAAAAGGGTTTTCATGGAGAACGTAAGTTTTATGAAAGGATTTTAAAGCATCTTAAAAGAAAGGGGTTTTCATGGAAAACTTTTTTGAAAAGTTAACAAGGAAGAAGTCTTTTTTTTAAAACGGGATTTTAATTCTTTTGGCATGAATTTTTTAAAAGAGCTTGTGTGAAGGATTTTATGGCATGTGAAAGAAGAAATTTTTTTTGGGAGTTTAAAAAAAAAAAAAAACTTAAAGCTGTGACGTGAGATGAAAGTGAAAGTTTACAAGAAATTTTTTGAGGAAGATAATTTTTTTAAAAAATAGAAGGAGAAGCGAAGTTGCATAAGACTCATTCAAGAGCAGCAAAATTTTTGGAGAAGTGAAGTTGCATAAGACTCATTCAAGAGCAGCAATTTTTTTTGAAGAAGCAAGGTATTGATGAATATGTAAACTCATTTTTTTGTGGAATTTTGACAACGAGGACATGGGAAAAGCCAAGAGGCTAAAGAAAAATCAGATTATGTTCAAGATCTTTCTAGATTTGGAAATCAAGAGGCGAAAAGATGCCTATGCATTAAGATGCATAAAATAATCAGTCGATGAAAGTATAATTCCCTTTATTTCAGATGCCAACATATCCAAGGAGGCATGGGATGCCCTTGAGAGATGTTTTGGTACAAGGGGGAGCATTGAAGCAAAGGGGAGCTTTGGAGATGCAGATGAAGATGGATCTGTAGCAGCAGATCTACATCGAAGTGAAGAATTTGTTGAATCCCACTGTGCGCAGTAATAGGTGGCTGATGTCTGCGAAGAAATTGTAGATGAAGTAGAGAAGCAGCATGAAGATGCTCTTGAAACCCATTGTGGATGGCCACAAGTGGATGAAGAGAATCCAACAACAGAGCTTGTTGACGAAGATCTAAAGATTCCAGCAACAGAGATTGCTGACAAAGTTTAATGATACCAGCAACAGAGCTTGCTGATGAAATGGTAAATCCAATAATTGATATGGCTGATGTAAACTTTGATAATGAAATTTTGGCTAATGATGATTGATTGCAGATGATGCAACAAAAATATGATATCGACATGATGTTATTTGGTGAGATTACCCCACTTCAGTTAGTGGAAGACAACCTGTTTGCAGTAGCACAGGTCAGTAAAGAAGAGGCAGAGAAAAATATAGAGACAGAGACAGAGGAAGATGCAGCAAAGGAAGCGCAACAACAAAAAGCTCTCATTGCAGAGCAGAAGGAAGAAACAGAGAAAGAATAAGAGATAGAAGCAAAGAAAGATGTCTGCAAAGGGAATGCAGAAATAGAGATAGACGCAGAAGCAGAAAAGGAAAAAAAACTGAAGAAAGCTCTCATTCCAGAGCAAAAAGACCAGAACCAAATTCGTTCTACAAATATTTTTAATTCTAACATTGATTTTCAGTGTGCAGGTACACAGAATGATTATGAAAAAGAGTTGAATTTTCTGGAAACATGGCTTGCAACACCATGTCTAGTTGAGATCTACACAGAAGATGTAGGTATGAATGATGAAGATGACATGCATGATGAACATGTCAATGAAATTTTCATGCATTGGAGTTATGAAGAGATAAGATATTGTTCTAATCTTATGTTGCAGCAGATTGATGATGAAAAGAGCACTACAAAAGACAATATGTGGCAGCAGCCCACATTTCTTGAAGATGTCCAGAACATGCTTAGACAACTTGGAACAATAGAAGACCTGCACCAACAAATGAAGAAACAGAGTTCTCAAGGATACAACAAAGCGAAAAATCTAAAACAATTTAGAGGCTACAGAATATGGAAGAAGAGAAGAAGAAAACTAAATCTAGTTGAAGTCAATTTTTTTAAATTGTAAGCCTCGCTGAGACATAGACCAGCAGGTATCTTAATTAAAATAATTATGTGGTTGAAATTAAAGGGGAGTGTTAAAGAATGTAATCTCAACCACCTGCTAGGTGTCAAATCTGTCATTTCAAGTGTCCCAGTTTAGTTTAAGTCAGTCCAGTTTAGTCGAGTTTATCTCCAGTTATTTATTGTTGATGTTTCCAATGTAATCTATTTAATCTACTCATAATATTGTGAAGAGAAACTCTCTGCTCCAGTTCCTTTTCAGTTTTTTCAATTCTTGTAAAAGAAAAGTGTGTCTGCCGATGATCAAAGAATAATTTTAGTTAATGGTGAAACAATTGGATTCATTCACTCCATCTCAATTACGTTGGGAATAAATTCTTTTTTTTAAATTGGGATTTTTTTTTTTAGTTGTAAATAAAATAAATCTCTCTTCAGAATGATCATAAATTATTATTTTTTTATTCAACCAAATGGAACCAAATGGAAGAAACATATATATGCTTGTATAAAAATTATTGAAGACATATGCACACCACATACCACTAGTATTGAAATGAGGTAAAAAAAATTATGTATTGGTTATTGATAAGGAGCCACATTTATATCACCTATATGGTTGGTTGGATATTATTTTTCATAACCCCTTGGTGTTGTTTATTTCTAGTATGTGTATATCTAGTTGTCTCTAGTGAGACATTTCGGATGTTTTTTTGGTGGATGTTTCCTATCTAATTTCTCTAAAATCCAGCAGGAATTTATTGAAATCATAAGTTTGATGGGTAACCCCTGCACAATCTAAGTGCTCTAGGGGTTTTTCATGGTGCTAAATCCATATATACAGTAAAAAAAATCGTTTAAAAAACAAAAATCAATATTTCACCCCAATTGTTTCTGCCAATTCTGGCACTAAAAAGTCCAAAAAGTCGCACTGAAGACAACTCCCATATATATATATATATTGGTTTTTGGAAGAAACATGTATTCATGTGGCACTTTTAATTTCAATATATGGTTCGATGTTAGTAAAGAAATTCAAACTTTTGAAACAATGACTACGACAAAGAATGAATGCTATGCGAAGATGGCTTACCCATCCGAATGCGAGATTAATTGTGGTGCATGCGATGAGATTTATAGAGTATGGATATGTTGTAATATATGTTATGGGTATTGTGATAGGGAGAATGTAGGAAGATTGGTTACACTTTTGGGCTAAATGTGGTGATGAAATTTCAAAGTTTTACTATTTTATCGAATTGAAGCCTTTGAAATTCATATAAGCATTATGAATATTGATTGTAAAAGGAAAATATGTGTAGAATTATCTTGTTGTCTTAATAATATTTTTTGTAAAAACATTTAGTGTCTTATAATATGTTCATTTTTCATTAAATTAAATTTTTGTCTTTACAAATTTTAGCAAATATTAAGAGGTATGTATGTGTTTTTGTAACTCAACTTAGTCTAAAATGTGTAATATATATATATATATATATATATATATATATATATATAAGAGCATGATTCACATGGAGAGAATTAAGTTTTTTATATTTTATGTTTTTGATTTTTTATTGAGCCCCTTTGAAATCATTCAAAAAATTTCAAGCATTATGTTTAAAAGAAAATAGATAAAAAATATCATGTGAATTTGAAAATGTTAATTCATATGCCATTGGATATAGGATTCCTTCTCGAATCCAGCATGATCAACTCCGCCACTTAAGGAAAAATTCTTCTTAGAGTGTGTTAAGGTACAAAATAGAGCTAAAACTCTATTTTTTAGGCCCTCAATCAAGCCCTTAACATGGTGAAATAGAGGTTCAATAAAGCTCTATGCTCTATCTAGCCAACATAATTATCCTTAAAAAAAAAGGAAGAGAAAAACCCGAAGCCTCTCAATTCTTGTATTTTTTTTTGTTATTGAATAAAAATACTTTCATTATATTTTCACAAAAACTTTGGGTACGAAAATCATCTCTAGAGGCACGTTTCCCTCATTTCGACCGAACTTTTTGAGATCGGGACCTCGAGGAAACCATAGGAAGTAGTTGACATACATTATTTCCGATAGCCATTGTAGCCTTAGCATACTAGAAGAGAGAACAAAGATAAAGAGGCGTAATGGAAACATATTAAGGAGAGGGTTTTGGGGGAATTATAGGGGGAGCTGACAAATAACCGACATGTTTATGGATATGAAAATATATGTGCTCCACCCTTACTTTGAGGCTATGAAGGTGGTCATTGGTTTGACAATCGTGGGGACAAAGGTTATCCAATTGTTCCAAGATTTCATTTCAACTTTAGTGGATGTCATTTATGTAAGC
Source organism: Pinus albicaulis (assembly GCA_034641835.2). Classification (NCBI taxonomy): domain Eukaryota; kingdom Viridiplantae; phylum Streptophyta; class Pinopsida; order Pinales; family Pinaceae; genus Pinus; species Pinus albicaulis. Next base: position 308,494,249 of record CM076581.1, read on the forward strand.
CACAAGCTCATTGCGATCTTCATAGCGGTGTTCCCAGATAATATCCATATTAATATGGATATTTTGATGTTGATTAGCGATGGAATCTAAGGTGGGAATTGTGTCGTAATAAATGCGCTCATGGAGTTTGTGTTACCAAAATTTTTAGTCTCTATTTTTTCAAAGCACTAACAACTAGAGTTTTAGCCCAAATTTGTAATAAACAGGTTAAAAACGTGGACCACAGAAGTGTCAGAGTTACTGAAGATTTGAAAATTAAAAAAAATCAATGAAAATGGGAGTGTCAGTATCATCATGTGTTTGAAATGGAAAATTCACTAACAAATATAGTAGCAATGTATTTTTGCAGAAAAATGAGTTTTACTTTATTTTTTTCTTTAAAACCTAGTAACTTGGAGAGAAATTTATGAACATATGGAAATGCATTTTCGAAATATGAAAGAGGTTTTTGTCGAAAACAAACCCGTTAACAATAACATCTCTCGGTTTGTACACAGAGGTCATGTTTTCAGAGATTCACATCGATCATTGGACCTTAGGTTTTAGGAATCCATGAAGAAAAATTTCATGGACATTTTTTGACTTGGATCCCACCTCATCAAATTCGACATTGGGATCCTTAGATCCAACTATCACTCCAAAAACAACATGATATTTAGACACAGAGAGGTTTGGAAATATATTTATGTCCATGTATCTACATATATATTGACATTTTTGGAAGTTTGTAATTAAATATATGCTAGAAACAAGTTGTAAGTTGTAGTCTTTGCTATAATGACATTTTCTGTAAAATGAAACAAGGTTGGTGTTTATTTGAAACATAGCATCCTTGTGTATTGTTTGAGCATATCTTAAATATATATATTTTTCATGAGCACTTTCATAAATTATTGTCTCGTAGTTCCTTTTTTATTTTCTCTATTTTAAAACCTTCTTCATGTCTGAAAAAATGAGTATGTGAGATTAGGATTCATATCTTATTCTCCTAATTATTTATTTCTCAGGCATTAGTACATGTTTTTAATTTAACTTTTATACTAATTTTCTTTCATTTTTCCCTTTGGATTCCTTAATCTGTCGAAAGAATTATTGCTACTCTGCTTTTGTGTTTTTCTCATCAAATATATAGGTAAATATCGCCTGATAGGGTTAGAATCCATTCCCAATGGTGTATTTTTCCACACTGCGCAACCAAATTTCATGATTTCTCAAAAAAATTAGGCCACAGAACTTAAATTTGTAAACCTTCTACTATAGGGACCTAGAGTAGTTGAGTTTACGAAGAGTTCGCTCACGAGGTTGAAGGGCCAAATTTCAACCTCAAAGAGGTTTGAGGTTACCTTAGATATTTTCCAGTAGCTAAGGTTTTCTCTAATAGATAACAGTTTAGACGAGCCCATGTGGTGATTTCGTTGACAAGTGGTCACCATGAGGGTCATCCCCATCAGGGATCTCAATACCTGTCTTTAAGAGAATTATAAAATTTATTTATTCCATAAAAATATATTTTTAAAAATATTCAAATATATTCTAAACTCTAATTTTCCTTAATTATAAATCCAAATTTTATTTCATTTTACCAAAAAAATAATTATAATGATATATAGATAATTTTTTATAAAATATTTTAGCTTTTCTTCTTCAATTTTGAAATCCTTAGAAATAATAATTTATTTATTGTTTTTATTTTAAATATGACATATTCTTATACTTAATCAGTCTATAATTCTTTTTATGTAGAAATTTTCAATAAAAATAAATCAAATTATATTAAATAACCAAATAAAAAATAACAAACTAAACTAATTTAACTCATTAACATTTATGAATTTGTCACCTTCGAGTCAACTCTATATATGTTCACAATTAAACACTAATTATAAAGATTTTATACCAGATTAATCATTAATTATTTAAAAAAAAACATATATTATATTTTTTCAAATCATTACTTTAAATTTTATAATATCATTATCTTAAAATTAATTGCATAACCACTTTTCAATCTAGATTACTCAAATTCATATTATTCAAATAATATTTTAAAATTTATGATTTAGTAAAATTTCTATATATTCTTCGCACTTTTGTACATGACAACAAAATTGAGTGCAATTAAATTCTATAGGTTGAGAGATATTTACAACCGGAAATACAAGTGTATATGTTAAAACTATATTAATTATAACTTATAACTATTACAACTAAGTTAATTATTACTACACTAATTCAAACAAGTGGATATATATATATATATATATATATTTCTAACAAAGTCAAATTCACATTTTTGAGTTACACTTATTTACATAAAAAATATATATATAACATTTATTAAAATACAATTCATAATCTTTCTTATGTTTAATCAATTATTATTTAGATTATATTTATAATAGATTTATTATCTAAATTATAGTATTGAAATTTTAAGTCAGATTAAAAACTAATTTTTAAGTTAAGAAATTATAAATATAGGAATATTACAATTATAATTGTAGGTGGGATAGAATCTTTTTTCAAATCTATACAACAAAATGATAGAAAAATCCACATCATTGTTAATTACATATTAAAATGTTATTAGTAATTAATTTTTTTCTTTTTTTTAGCTATAAAATACTTACAATTTTAGATTGTGTATATCATTATTGATATTTACATCAATTTTAAAATTTCCATCTTTAAGACTTGATCAATCGAGCTTCTAACATAGGGTTACATATGAGCTTGATTAAGAGTAAGTTTTAATGTTCGATCAAGTTGTTTTTTTTAAGCGCAGCTAGATCAAGCGCTTAAAATACTCGATGAAGCCATCAGTTTTTCACCTAAACTCATCCTCTCTTACTAAAAAGTGTAACGTTGCTCCATGCTTTGCTGCATAGATCAAAATTATATTATATATTAGATTCTTGAAATATAATAGAGTTAAATTTTTGCGGAAAATATAGATTATTGTTATTAAATGTTTATTATTTTTGGGCAATGATATTTCTCGAAAATTAAATGTTGTTCGTTACCGTCGGAATCCTCACTGGAAAAGTTTGTATAAATTTGTTGTTGATTAGTTACAAGGTAATGATATGGTGGTCATTTAGTTGAAGTTGTACCTTTGGAATATTTGATGTATGGCTAATTCCACCTCAACAATTGATCTTTAAACATGACTGTTTGCTTAGTTATTATTACGGGAATTTTTGATTGGTTTTATTTAAATCAGTCCCTCCATGTCACAAACAAATAGTTGCATGGTATATCTTCCTCGGTGCAAATTTGTTTGATTAAAGCTTTTGGCATGGAACTGTCACAATCCTATCTACTTATCAGATTGCTGATAACTCCAATATTTACAACCATTTTGCTCCATCCATGCACCCTCCTCATGACCTTCCTGAATCCTCCAACACTTTTCATTTCATTTCTTTCTCTTGGGTTTGATCTGCTCTACATGCAACTTTTGTAGTATATTTCTCTTTATTCCTTTTAAGATCCATGGACATGAGTTTCGTCCTTTTGCAACTCCTGTGGTCCCCGTGACCCTCGCTTGAGAGGTATTCATGTACTCAACTATTATAATAAAAAATTTCAGTAAATTTTTTACCGTTTCTCATTTGTGCCTATTCTACTTTCATTTTCTTGATGAAGACATTATGTTTGTATATTTTGAAAAGCCCAAATATTTGTTACAACAAAAAATTCATCCGGTTGATTACACTCTCCACTGTGCGTATGGAAACACATCGAGCCCTTTATGATTAACCCTAGGGCTAATGAAACCACACATCATAACCCTATTTTTCATGGATAATATTTATGTTTTCATATTTTTTTTTACTAAGGATGAATAATTAAATTTGTTAATTGAAAAACGTATTAATGTGTTCAATAACCATTATGGTTACATGTTTTCGATTTTTTTTTTCAATTAATCTTAAGAAATTATTTCTATTTCATTGCACCATGTTTCCTAGGGAGATCTGGAAGTCTTGCGACCTTGGCCAAAAAACCTTGTCTTTCTCATATGAAGTGTTTTTATTGATCCTTCTTCACAGTAGAGAAATTAAATATCCAACCTCCCTCTGGTTTACATTTTGTAAAAAGAATTGTAGAAAAAAAAAACCGTTGCATGTGGACTCATTCAAAATTATATATATATATATAGAGAGAGATATGAACATTTTGATTGCTAAACAATTGTATGGAACTGACTTTTTGTTTTTACTTGAACAAACGTTATTCTTTCCTAGGTTTTGATGTTACTTTGAAGCCATTTATTTTAGATGTGTAGCTGAAAACCCTACATATTGTATACTGGAATATGTTATCTTTTTTTTTATATTTCAATACTTCAGTTGGTATAAATGATTATGAATAAAATGTCGAGATATGTTATGTTTCTAGTTTAATGTATCACCCTAGTCAATGTTTAAAACTCACTTTGCTGGATATTTTTTTATGAATGATTTACATTATTATTACCTACAAGTAATTGGGTGAATATATATTGCAGAATGAGTTGTTTAATAATATAAGAGGCATGAGAAGAGGGGAAAAATAGAAATCAACACTCGGTTGTCAAAGGGAAATGGGACTGGGGATCTGATTTCATTTTAACACAAATTCTTAATTATTAAAAGAGTTGTTACACTTTGAGATGGCCAATCAATTATGGTTTTCCAAAAATTAGTATGAAACCCTTATCTTAGCACCACCCTTGTGCTAGTATTGTTGTTCCCTATAAAACATATACACCTCTAGTCAATTTGAATAATTATGGTTGGGAACAATTCATTCTTATACAACCTCTCCATTCAAGGCAAGGTTTTCTAGATATGCCCCTTCCTAGTCATCCTCCTCAAGCTCATCCATCAGTGTTACAGTATGTAACCTCTCGTTTCATACATGCTTCTCATGTTGCAACCAAACCATCTACTCCTCCTTCATATCACGCCGCTTATGCACGAAAATATTCTCAACAATGGATATCCCTTAAAAAAAAATTTCAATCATTTAAACTCCCTGGCATCCCCTTGCCTACTACTAGGAAGCACAAACAAAATTCTCAAGAGGACTCTTCTGGCTTGTATAATGGATAGTGACACTCAATGTCATAATTTTTAATACAAGGAGAGAATCAAGAAGAAACAATCCGCTCTCAGAGGAAGGATGATTAATTATGTTTTTATTGATAGCACAAGTCGTATTTTTTTGAAATTGTTTTTTATTGGTTGTTGGAAATTATTTTCCAGAGTATCTTTTGAGTATTATGTTATACTTTGATGATATTTGAATATTGGAGAAATATTTATGGTGGTACAACTTTACTTATATGATGATATAAGGAGAAATAAGTTGGAATTGAGGTACACGGTTTTGTTTATGGGTTTACAATGTGATGATTTGATATGATGATGTTTATTTATTTAATTTTGATGGATTATGGTTATGGTATAATTTTGTTACTTTTATTAGTGGTTAAAGAATTTATGAGATAAATAGAATGATGGTGTGAATTTAAATTATAAGTATAACTTTGCCTAATTTAATGGTCTCACATATAATTGTCTAATCCTTAACTTAAAAACTTCGTAAACTAGCTTTTAGACGTCTGTCCCGTTAATTCTATTCACAATCACCAGGAAAACAACTAATATGATTTTCTAAGATTGCAAACTTTCAAAACAAATTCAAGCATATTTAAAATAAGGATATATATATAGGAAAAGGAGACAAAGTTGTGAAAAGAGGTATACAACAACAAAACTAGGTTCTTGTTTATTCCTCTCACTTTATTTTCTTTAAATTAGACATCTGAACTTAATGGTGACACACATTCTATCTCGAAAGGAGATACTAGTTAAGGTGACTGCCCTCATTTATTCAAGGATTTCCAAAGGTATCTTTCCTGTTTTCTAATAATTTATTTTTTGTTTTAATTCGTCCAATTTCTATTATTTTCATTACTAATGGTGATTTTTCTGCATAAAGAAAGCTACCCACTCGTGTAAATTTCTTGAAAGATAATTTTGCTCATAGTTTCATTGGTTTTCCTTCATTGTTGTATATGAATTTCTACATTGCAATAGTTTGAGTCTTAGAACTCGGTAATGGTCTTCTCATTGACCTGGTCTTGAGATTTGGCTATAATTTTCAATAAAATCAACCTATTCTTTATACCTCTCACATTGTGTTTAATTCATCTATAATTTTTCACATCTTATTCTTTATAGGATTTCAACGTCTTGGCCTAAAACATTGATGAGCTCTTTATTACTTTAAATATGTTTTTTCTTTCATTTTTATTCTATCTCTATTGATCATTTAGCATGTTTTCAATATCTATTACAAGTGTATATATCAATTTCTTTTTAGCTTCACATTTACATTTAATGGTTATATAATATAAAAGGTAAAACACCCAAATATCTTCATTCATTTTGTAAATTATGAGAAATTTTGTCTCATTATCTTCTTGTGATAAAAAGATTCAAGGTGTTGTATATTTTAGTTTACTTATCCAAAAAAACCATCAACAAATTTTGGTGACCATAATGGAGAGGACATTCTAAGTTCTCTTTGAGTCAATCTTACATATGACCATCCAAACTCCAAAACAACTCGACCTAGGGTTTTGGATGAACGACCAAATCAATATCACCTATTGTCTGCTTGACTTTATTCTTCAAATTCTATGAGAAAATCACTCATTATTTTCTCATAGATGGAGGTTCTGGCCCAGATATTATGGCTAAAATCATCATGGAAGAACTGGGATTACAATGCACCAATGATACCCCTAGGAAGATCATTGAATTCAATAATTTGCTGCAAGAATTCATAGGCACTATCTAGGATGTCACCTTATTCGTTTTCACTCATCGTGAAATTAGAAAAAAATGTAACATACATGTACTTGCATGCATGTCTCAAACTACTTACTCATACTTAGTAGAGATTGGGAATTCCAAAGTAGTGGATATCATTCACTTTATGGAACACATATTACCATTAAAAATAATGCTAAAAATACGATCATATTCTTGGAAGGAAGTATCTCTCCTTATATCGACGACTTACCCATACCATATGTTAATTATGTCGAACAAGGCATGTGTGTCTATTCAAATTTTAAGAAGGATTATATTCCTCCTCTGTCAAAACCTTAATCCAACAGCCAACTTTGTTAACTTCATTTTGATGGTGCCTCATCCTAGGAGGGAAATGGTGCTCGTACCCTTCTATACTTACCTCAAGGAAAACTATCTCAATATTCCCACAGACTTTAATTCTATTGTACTAACAATGTGGCCTAATTTGAAGTGATCCTCCTTCGAATAAAGCAAGTTCTTGCTTCAAGATTCCAAGTGCTAACTGCCTACAGTGATTCTGAACTTGTTTTTAACATTGTAAAACAAATTACTCTCGTAATAACAATATTATCAAATGGTATACTCAAGAAGTCTGGAAACATATTTACTATTTTATATTCTTTCAATATTACACGTCTATAGGGAATTTAATTCTTTATCCAACCTACTTTCTTCCTATGCTTCTGGAATTCCAAAACAAACTCTTTCTAATAGTCTTGACTTTATTTTCCAATCGTTAATCTTACAAATAACGAAGAAGATTGGAAAGTATTCTAATATGAAGAAAGTATATTTTCAATTATTGAAAACCAACAAGATAATGATAATCAAATCACCTCTCTAAAAAAAATGAATTTCCTCCAACCATTTCTCCTCTAGAAAACTAAATTTCACCTAGTGATGTCCCCACGTAAAAAATAATCATATAGATGAATCAAATAGAAATATTACTAAAACCATTTATGTCAACACTACATCTCCTAATGATATTAAAATATTACATATTTGAGCCCAATGTTTTTATCAGGGAAAAGAGATTCTCATTTCGCTTCGTAAGGATCTTTGGGGTTTTGATCCTGGTATTATACAATATGATACTCCAATAAAATGAAATGTGAATCCTATTAGGAAAAACCGAAGACCTGTCAAACTTGCTCTTAATGCAACCAACCGTAAAGAAGAAGATAACTTGTTGAATTATCATATCATTTTCCCTGTGAATTTTTCGTAATAGGTAGCCAATTTGGTCCTTATTACGAAGAAAAATGGGGATATTAGTGTTTCTGTTGATTGTTAAAGAAAATTTCCCTTTTCCAAATATGGCATAATTTTGTTAAGTTTATTAGTGGTCAACATTTATGAGATAAATAGATCGATGGTTTCAATTTAACTTATAAGGATGGTGATGCCCAATTGAATGTTATTGAGGATCCCACCTACTAGTGTCCAATCCTTAACTTAAAAAAATCCTAAACCATCCTTTAGAAGTCTCTCCCCTTAATACTAATCACACTAATTAGGAAAAAAATTCATTTTATTTTTTAATATTGGAACTATCAAAACAACTAAAGGCCTCTTTAAAGGAGAGAAAGTTGTCAAGAGAGGTAGGATACAAGTAAACTAGGTTGTTATTTATTCCTTTGATTTTATTCTATGTAAATTAAAAAAATTCTAACTATTTAGGAGAGAGCAATTAATGTGACTTCCCTCATTTATTCAAGGATTTATGAAGGTATCTTGAATGTTTTCAGATCATTTATTTGTTATTTTGAAGGGCTGGTTTCTATTTTTATCATTTCTAACTTGATTGTTTTTCCGTGGTTGTTGTATATGAATTTGTACATTGCAGTAGTTTGAGTCTTAGAACTAGTTAGTGGTCTTAACAGGGACCTGTTATTAAGATTTGGCTATAATTTTTAATAAAATAAACCTTTTATTTATACAATTTATACTTCTTTATACCTCTGGTATTAAATTAAATTAATCATTTATTTTTCATAGCTTATGCTCTTCAAGATTTTAAGGTCTTGGCCTAGAATCATGACTAGCTCACTGTTACATTAAATATGATTTTTTTTCATTTTTATTTAATCATTATTGATAATTTATCATGTTTTGAATATGTGTTACAACTATATATATAATTTTTTCTTTATTTTGACATTTACATTTAATGTTTCTATAATATAAAAGAAAAAAACACAAGTATCTTCCTTCATTTTGTACGTTCTGCACAATTTGTCTCATTATATTGTTGCGATAACAAGATTCAAGTAATTTTATAGCTTAGTTTACTTAGCCTATAAAAAATATCAACAATATAATTATATGTTATTAAGAGTGGCTCTATTAATTTTACTCATGAAGAGTTGCACTCCCACAAAGAGATTTACTCTTTTGATGTCTTTGCAGTGCAATAGTTAAAAATTTAGACATATTTCAACTTGTTGAAGGGGGAGAGGGATTATTAAAAGGACGTGCATTGTTATGACTTGAGAAATTATGTTGTCATAAATTAATGTTGTTAGGGGATAGTTAATAATAAACTAGAGTTCATTATAATTAGTAAAACAGTTTAAAACATATATGTTATTCACAATTGCTATCATACATGATCATATATAAGAGAGAAAATATATTACAATAATGTGAAAGAAAATGGAAACGTAGAAAAATGTAATGTAAGGAAATAGATGTAATTAAAAAATACATTGTTGATAGTAAAAATATTATTTGAAAAGGTGGACTCATTCTACTAATATTAAAAATTCAAAAATACATCATTGTTAGAATATTATGTACTTAGTCAATATATGGACATAAGGCTCTATAAATATGTAACCAAAAAAATATTTAATCCCTCACAACCCAACTACTAATCAACCATTTACATCATACATACTCTCCCTTGTATTACATGAACCGATTCAATGATTGAGATTATCATCACATAGCCAATGTTATCAACATCTTCTTCTTTATCTCTCGCATATCCATGTGATTGACGTCAATGCTCAATCATTCTCCTCTCAAAGTAATGCATTACATCCATTATATTCCTTTGAAATTGATTTTTCCTCTAGTTATCCTTATGTTCCAAAATATTTGTGGTTCAAATCTAATTAGATTTTTGTTACATTTCCACCATCATGTCCACCATCAAAATTAAGGGGCTAAAAAACCCATACCACACATGTTAAGGCTACCTCCTGCACCTCCTTCCATAAAATATATATTGTTGAAATGATTTCAAATTTCTTTACCATCTACCAAGTACTATGTTTGGTCCCACCATAAATTTTTGAGCGTATTCTAGGTTTCATTAAAACCTTATCTCATAAATGGATGTCCAATATATACCAATCAAAGCTAGTAATTTTTGGAGGTATTTGTATACTTTTTGAGCAATCAATAAAAATTCATGAAGATGTGCATATGCATAACAAGAATATAAATATATCATCCAATTATTCATTGTTTTTGTATATTTCAACCAAAATTACTTTTCATTGCGCATGATCCAAATGGATGTTGATGGAAACTCATATATTCCACTTGGAGCCCCATCATTGTTTCTTTAAGTTTTTCAATTTCCTTAATTGTAGCAAAATTTACTATTTTTCGTTGTTTTTTGGGTCCTGAACTTTCAGAGCCGTTTTGAGGCCGTAAACAACATTTTTTCATAAAACCAAGGCAAAATTAGCCTTCGTCCTATGTTTCCCATTTGAAATTTGTATTCCTCAGATATATATTTATAATAAGGTATTGTGCGCATCAAATGGATATGGCATGCCAAAGTTACAAACCCGAGAAATTGATGTACTAATTTACCCAAACGAGGCCCATAGTTTTGGGGTTTCATCTCCTAGGGTTAGGTTTTCGGATGTTTAGGTTTTTCCAATATTTCTCAATAGTAAATAGGCCTGCGAGCCTCATTGTAACATATTTCAAAGGATTGTAGCACCACAACTCTTCTTATAGTTAACCTATCATCACACGAGCTATTTTCTTTCCATTATGTCTGTAACCATATTTCAGTTCCTTGATATTAATGAAATGAAGTGTTATTTTTGCATGTATTGTACATAGGGAGGATTATATGGGGTACAAAAGGAAGTACCCAAGGGAATAATGATGTAATAATGTAAGAATGATAAATTAATAAGACATAGTTTATAAATAAAGTGGTTAACCCACATTAAGCAAGGGACCATAACTAGCCAGGGAATAAAGTGATAAGCCCGTTGTATTAGACGTATAGTATTGACATACCCATGGTAGTTACCCATGGTATTGTATGTATGAAACCTATATAGAGGATGGAGACTCTCCATTGAGACATGTCAAATATTAATTTATTGACAAGCATATGGCTTGTGGAGTGGTCTACTTCCTTAAGGAGTAGTTGTATGGTGTTACCCTACCTCAAGGGTTTTATATTAATAAAGAAGAATTTATATTTTACCTTCTTGGAGAAATATTGATAATTATTTGGAATATTATTCATTTTATTATTTTTTAGGCCAGATCTATTATAACTGTTATCAGAGCACTTTCTTGGGAAAATTGGGAGAATTTTTTTTTTCATTTTTTGCATGAATTTTTTTTGCAGCAATTTTGCAGATCATATAGGAAAATTTGGTAGAAATTTTATAAAAACAAACAAAATATCTGAATTTCTTGCAAAAATATACTGAAATTCAAAAAAAAAATTGCCTCAATCAGAGTCCAGATGAGTGATATATCGCTGATTTAAAATCAGTTGTGTTGCAGAAATATTTGTAATGACAATTCGTGGATAGCAGCTCTCTTATAATTTTTTTCAAATTTTATGAAGATATTCAGAAATATTATTGTATATATTATATCCTATTTAAAAATTGTCCAATTTAAAAAAAAAAAAATCCGTTGAACCAGAGTCTAGATGAGGGATATATTGCTGATTGAAAATCAACGTTTTTATTTCAAAAAATTTTGTGATGACGGGAAAGTTACAACGCGAATCTCAGTATCTAGAGTGCCCATATTGTGATTTCAATCACATGGGAAGATGCATTAAATTTCTGAAAATAGGATATAATAATGATTCTGAGCCATATTGACCAAGTGGTGTCCATTTTAAATTTGTCACCCAAAGTAGGTAATTTTTTACAAAACCGTCATTTTATTTGAAGGGTTATAGCAAGATGAAGTTCATAGTAAAATATGATGGAACTGCTATTCAATAATTTATACAATATCATGATTCTAAATCCCTGTATTTTTGGATAATCAACAAAATTCTTGATATGAAAGATATGGCTTATAAATGGTGGTTCTCACTCGACAATCCAGTGCGACGACTTCCTGGAGAAAAATCGGAAAAAAATACTTTTGGAAAAATGGTATCACACTCAAAAGAAGGAAAACAATAAATATAAAGGGTTATTTTCTACTAATATCTCCATATTACCAGTTCATGGATATACTCAGAGGGAGAAGAAAATTGTGGCTATTCGCCCTAGTTGCAAGAAAAATCTAATTAATCTCAAATTGGCCACACACTTGCAAGTTCTAGCACATCATATTGAAAGCACATAGGTTGATTGGGAACACATTCAAATATTTACGGCCTCGAAGGTGACCATAGATAAATATTTATTACATGCTGACTTTTATGCTTTAGACATGGATGAGGCATATATTATTTTCAGTTTTCCCTTGATGAACTCACTTGGTACTATCAATATTAATGTACAAAATAAATTATTGAAGATTTCGTATAAAAAGAAGAAAATTAAACTAAAGGATATTTTCATTAGGAACCAGGTAGAGAATGTGGAGGGATAAGCACAGAACGAGCGTCAAACATTAGATTATTAGCCTCTGATGGTAGCAAACCAAACACATACATCAAATTAGGTACCCGAAAAGGCACCAGACACCACTCACGCACCAATAATGGAGGAATTAATGAAATATCTTCCATCAGTTAAAGCTTCATCATATGACCACCCACATCACCCAAAAATACAACAAATATCAAGGTGGAAAAGAATTAGTAACAAGGACAACAACCCCTAGACGACACACAGAGAGCTGAAATGATCCAACCACAACACACCAACACTTAGGAACTGCCAGAACCGACTTCCATCTCAAGCGAGCTAGCCATTTGCTAGATGGAGTGTTAAAATTCCTTTTGGATATTTATATGCACATGCATGGTACCAGTGGACTAATATTTTGAGTAGAGATTAGTATTTGTGTTCTTCTCATGTTTCAGGGACAAAACATGTTTAAGGGGGGTGTAATATACCTAGGGAGGATAATATGGGGTAGAAATGGAAGTACCCAAGGGAATACTATGATGTAATAATGTAAGAATGATAAATAAGTGGGCCATAGTTAATAAATAAAATGGTTAACCCTAGTTATGCAAATCACCACAAGTAGCTAGAAAATAAAGTGATAAGGCCATTGTATTTTATGTACGGTATTGAGAGACCCATGGTAATTACCCATTGTAATGTATGTATGAAGCCTATATAAAGGCTAGCGACTCTCCATTGATACATGTTAATGATTATTGTATTAAAAATAATATGGCTTGCGGAGTTCTCTCCTTCCTTAAGGAGTGGTTCTACGATGTTACCCAACCTCAAGGGTTTGATATTAATAAAGAAGAATTTCTATTTTATATTGCTGCAACGATCTTGATAAGTATTGGGAATTGTAATAGATCTTACTTAAAAATATAATAAAATGAAAAATATGCCCAATAATTGTCAATATCACTCCAATAATATAAAATAGAAATTCTTCTTTATTAATATCAAACCCTTGAGGTAGGATAACACCATATAACTACTCCTTAAGGAAGGAGACTACTCCACAAGCCATATGCTTGTCAATACAACAATACTTGACATGTATCAATAGAGATTCTATAGCCTTTATATAGGCTTCATACATAAAATACCATGGGTGATTACCATCGGTCTCTCAATAACGTACATCCAATACAATAGTATTATCACTTTATTCTCTGGCTACTCGTGGTCCATTGCATAATATGGGTTAACCACTTTATTTATTAACTATGTCCCATTTATTTATCATTCTGACATTATTACATCATATTAATCCCTTGGGTACTTCCACATGTACCCCATATTATCCTCCATATGTATAATACAATGAAAATGTATTCTGATAATTTGTGGCATAATTGAATTCTTTGAATAAACACTTAGACACATTGCACTAAAACGTTGCAGCTGAAATAGATAATGAATATGAATACTTATCTTTTACTTTGTTCCAAATTGGTTGTAGACCTTCAATATTCCATTGAGCCATAGAGCACACTCTTCATTTTATCTCAACATTGAGTAACCCCTAAGTTGGGATTTTAAATCCATGAGCATTAGCTCATGTAAATCATAGTACATGTGTATTAACCATCAAATAACAAAGCTTTGAAATTTGGTCACCTCTAACTTGTAGGATCACATCCCCCATCAACTTGTATATCAATTAGTCATGGGCATTATAGAGTCCTACGAGTCTAGGAGTTCTACTGCCCTCATGGGGCTTGTAGGTACCCTTCTAGGTGAAAACAAATTTAGGGTACCAAAGCCAAAAAACTCTAACCAAAAATATCTCATTCCCTGTTACCATCCAACCAAGTGATGCACACCCTTCCCTATACCTATGGTCCCTCATGTTATGCCCCCACCTTCCAAGGAAGCTTAGTTGGTTGGAAAGGAAATTTCTCAAGCCTTGTTGGTTCGAAGATGTTCGCTTCTCTCATGGGTCTTCCAAGTACCCTTCTAGACAACCATCCATAGCTCTCTCGATGCCTCCTTTACTAAATGAGATAATGTTGAATGAATGAATCCTCATTGTCGCAACATTTGTATTTATATATGCATGATTTTCTGTGCACTTAACACTCTTTGACGAGACTTAATGGAGATTGGTTGTATGCATGTTCTCTTTTTCATTGATTAGAAAATCGTATGTGTCCCATTTTATCACCCATGGAGTCTCAACCCACCCAAACTATTTAGATTTTATTAGTATGTAACCATTATATAATTTTTTATTAACATGAATGTGTTATCATAATTATATTTCAAGTCCTTCCACCATTAAAACACATATGAAATTATAAACGTGTGTGATTTTGGAGATCAACTCCAAAACAAAAACACTCATGTACACAAGCACAAAAACCCTAAAAGAATCATCTACTCGCAAACCTATGTTTTGAATATACATGCTATTTACATTGCAAGGATCGAGTAGTTGTTATACACTAAAGGAAAATAAAATAAATTTATTGACATGTTTAACGAAAGGGTACATGTCATGAATTCTACAACTATTAGTAGGCATAAAATGAATATGAAGGGTAGAACATTATAGGCTTCTATTATATACAAGAATTACTTATAGTTAAAAGAAGTATTTATATGGGAATATGTAATTTTTTTAAAGAGTATAAGGTAGTGGGATATTATTTAGTATTCAAAAATGAGAATAATGTGTATGTTCCCAATTTAATATAATTATGAAAGTTATCGTTAAGAAAATGTAATATGCTACATATGTAGGAAATTCTAGTTGCCAGAATATAGTTGTAGTAATAAGAAATTAGAATCTGATACTTTTGCATAAGAATGAAAATGGATATGGTTATTACATCCCTAGGAGCATGGTATGCTAGGGAGCTGAAGCTGAGAATAGACACCAATGATCTTTGCTATATTCATCAAGTGGAAATGGGAAGTGGTAAGGAACTAATTTTACTACTCGAATACCTAGAATAACAAGGAAATATGATTAAAAAATGGTGGAAGTGGATAATTTGATAAATGATTCACATTTTACACTATTAAAAATAATTCCTAAGGCATGTACTACGGGAAAAATACACCGACAAGAAATTATGAGGTTGCATAAAATACCGAAAAAAATTATTTCATACAAAGATCCAAATTTCATTTCAAACTTTTGGATAGGATTATTTAAATGATTTTTTATAATTATAGCTTATATCAAAACATATCATCCACTGGTTGATCCGAAGTGAAAGAGGGTCGACTAGACCATTAAATTTATTTAATAAAGTAAGTGGCGTATAAGTTGTTATGAACCATGCACCTTAAAAATTATAATAGTCAATGAATATAATCCACTTTAAAGTTGGAGAGGGTGGAACCTCCTTCTGAAATGAACAGAGAAAAAATATAATACATGATGCTTCTATGGTTATGTATCATTAGTATATATAGGAGGAAATGGTTAGAATTATAATAAAATGTTATTTCCTAAAAAAAATATTATTGGATATCATATAATGTCATATCTACTTTCTAATAAGTGTATTTAGAGTTAAAATAGATCTTATCTATGGATTAACATACTTATCCCCTTAAAACACGCATTTTCCTAAACACTTGAGTAGATATGATTGTTTCTACATGAATAACTCATATTCCCATGTCCCCTATTCAACTGGTAGGTTCTTCCATTTGGCAAGGTACTTGTGAATTGCTAAAGATCTTGTCTACCTAATCCTTGTTTCGAACAATTTTTTCTTGGTTAAATTGTGATATTCCATTCTTTATTAATTATAGTAGTGTAGTATAAACTAGGAAATTATCATTGAATACCTTCTTTAATAAAGGAAACTTGAATATTGGATATCAATAGGAAGATGGAAGAGGCTAAAATTGTAAGAAATACTTATAACACTCTCTAACACATTAAAAACTGCATAAAACGTTTGTGTTAATATATTTGGACATGAATTCCAGGAGCCATCCTTTGATTTAACCATCATCATTAGTGAAGGGAGATGGCTGTGGCTAAATAGAATGATTCTGCCCTTTAACATTTATTTAATTAGACACTAAATATTATTATTTTAGGCATATGGATACCTATAATTCCTAATGTTAAGGGACACTATTTTATTTTATAAATCAATGATATGGCCATGTATTCATAAGTTTGAGGATGCTCACACATCTCTCTGAATATCTTCAAAATATTGTTGATGAATTTTTAGAAATAACCTGGAGTAGATGAGATAGATGTTTGAAGAAATAATGAGTGTAATTTTATTATTACACCACCATGTCAATTTTCCATCACTTTTGTTATTGTATTAGACTTTATAATTTTAAAAGGTTTCCCTTGGAATCCTCTAGGATCAATTCCCTTACATTCTATGAAAGAACCTTGAAACTTTCTTAGAAGTTAAGGGACATTGTTCCCAATGATTAAAACCATTGGACCCATATTACATCATAATCACCAACCATTTGGATTGCAATCATGGGAATATCCAACAAATACTCACCCATTTCATATTAGTAAAAATATACTTCCTCAAACAAATTATGGTACCTTCATTTACAGTCATTACTTGAAATTCAACTATTGGAAATTCAAAGCAGCTAAGAATATTTTCAAATTTATAATTGATGATGATGTTGGTAATACCATAATCAATCAATAATGTTCCCTTATATATATATATATATATATATATATATATATATATATATATATATATATATATATATTATATATATATATATATAATTGTGTGTGTGTGTGTGTGTGTGTATTCTTCTATCTTGATAGTTTGTGGAGTACTAAAACTGGCCAATCTATGACAACATATTGTTACAGTAGTCTCTTCTAGATCTACATCATGTGACATTTCCTATTCTTAATCTTCTTCCTATTCATATTCTATGTAAAATAACCAATTCATGCTATATTAATACTCCTTATTACTCTTTTTGTCACAAATGAAACATATTCTATAATTTATTCATTCCTCCATTAATTGAGGTGTCATCCTTGTCATTGGAGAAAGTTTAGGAGAGGAATCATGATCTACAATTGTCGGTGACAAATCCTCTTGTAAAGATAATTTTATTTCCAAATATTCTTTCTATATTGAAATCATGCTCTAGGGATTTAGCTTCAAAGGGATGTACCTCAAATTGGGTGTTTTTATTTAAGGTTACCATAGGTAAAGTTCTCACAAAATTATCATTTGGAATTTTCACTACCTTGAAATTTAACTTTTAGAATTGTTGAATGTGTTCTATAGTTAAATCTACTTGTTGAAGTTTTATCAATTAATCGAGGAATACATATTTCTAAATATCGCTATAATGTGATATCAATTCCTTTGTAAAATTTGTTTAAGATACAATATAATCTTGTTATCTTTCATGAATCCATCAATACTGATGGCACCAAAATGACTTGGTACCAATTTCATGAATCCACTCCATACATATCTCTAAATTTCCATTTATTTCACAACATTTCTTGAAGCGTGTGAATTTACAATTCACACTTTCAAAAAAAATTATTACAAATTCAACCATTTAAATTGAATATAAGAAGAATATAAGGATGGTATTTGTTAACCAAATCAAATATACAAGTTATTTTCCTAATTTACAACATGTGTGTGGCCATCCTCACCATCTACCTCTACCTCCTATTCTATTTCTATATCTCTAAACATAAACATAAATCTCTATTTATTCTCGAGAATAAAAAAATTTAGAGATACGAAGAGATAATACCTATCGATTCAAAATATATATTGTCTCAACTACTTCCTAAATTCATGATTACAATTATTTTATATAACTTTTACATATGGTATAAATCTTAGATATTTTCTCAGCTTTTATAGGTTCTAAAGGATTTTTCCGCAGGACTTTCAAGATTTATTTTTTTAAGATACTGCTAGATGATCCCGCATCAGACACCCAAGGTATAAAATTATTCATTAACTTTTGTTTATGAGGTCTATCACTTTTCTATAACAATGTAACAACTCCTCCATGATCCCAAACTTTAAATTACAACTAATTATTTCTGGGGAAAAAGATAAAAAATCCTTTACTCATTCTTCCTTTGCCCCATACTTTATTCTGATGTTTTCCATTTAATTTGCTGACATAATTTCTCACAATTGAATTCATTCTCTCACTGAATGTTTTCTTCTCCTCGTCGTACATTTTCTTGGAATTTTTCTTCATAAGTTTCCGCATCTCATCAATCTCTTTGACGAATTTTATTCTTCACTTAAGATTTTTTTCAACTTTTGGAGGTTGGATATGATTTTCATACATGTTATTGTTGTATGAAACACTAATATTTTCTCCAAACCATCTGAATTTTCAACCTCTATGCAACCTTTATCTCTTTCCAACCAGGTTTCCAAACATGTCATATATTCGTTAAGAATTTGAAAAGATTCCTTGAATGTTGTATGTGAGATTGGATTTCATCTTGAGGAAATAGCATATATTCTACCTCCCTAATAATAAATTAATATTTATTATTTCTCTTTGTATGTCATTTCAAGAGAATTTCACTTAAGTGATGCTCTTCATCCTGGTTTAGAAAAAAGTAAGAGTCTTATCCTCATTCACCTTCATCACTTGTAATAGAATTTGCATTCATCTCTTCCTATAATTTTGTGACAACTGTAGGTAACTTTCCACCATCATCCATACCTACATCCATAGAAATTTCATTTGTTTTAAAAATATGAGAATATTTTATCTCATCCACTACATCGTCCTCATTCTCTCCAAGAAAAGTCCCTTTCTATGGTTCATAATAGAGCACCTTTTCTACCTCATACTAAACTACCTTGAGTTCCATTTCTTCCAACCATATTCTTGTCATGCACCTGATCTTCTTCCACAAATTTATTGTAAAAATAAATAAATTTCCCATTTAACTTTATTGTTAAAAATCCATCTCCATTTCTATTATTCCTCAGGTTTATGTAGTCGCTCCATAAGTACATTCAAATGTACTTTAATCTTTGTGATTTCCCTATCAAACTGCTCATCAAACATCTTTCTCTTCATTCAATTTTCCTTGACATATTTTTTCCATTTGTTGTATATTTCACCTGAAACTTTGTAATGAACCTCTGTGTTTATCCTTTTCTCTATCAGTGTGACCTTCTCCATGCTCAAAAGTGAACTTGTACCAAGCCTCTCCTATGTAGCAAGTCTCCTCTCCTTACTACTCAATACCTAATAAAAATTTAGACTTCAATAACTTGGGACTTTTGGTATTTTCTTTGGTTCTGACCTTAGAAAATTCTTGAGCACTCCTCTGCTCCTTTGGTTATTTCACTTACTCGGTTCACTTGTTTTGAGAACTTCATCTACTACAATGTTCTTCTGCCACATTTTTTTCTTCACTTGTTCTCTCTATCACAAATTTCAAGATATGATCCACTATTGATCTCCTTTAGCTTCTAACGGAAAACATCAATTCCTATGTAAATATAAATTTAGAGATATTAAGACAAGTTTAAATATTTCACTGCTACAATTTAGTAACCTCCTTCTATTGAGAAACTCTAATGTTTGTATAATCAACAATCATTTACCTCAATATGAAAGAGCATAATCATACTTTATTATCTTCCTTAAAGAGCTAACGAACTCTGATACCACTTTAATGACACCAAAATGACTTGGCACAAATTCCATGAATCCACTCCATACATATCTTTTCATTTTCATTAATTTCACAAAATTTCTTGAAGCATGTAAAAATATCATTCACACACATGCACAAACATTTATTAGCAATTCCACCATATACATTGAGCATTAAAAGCATATAAGGATGATATTCGTTAACCAACATTCAAATATACAAGTGGTTGGCCTGATTTATATCATGCAATTGGCCATCCTCACCATCTACCTCTACCTAATATTCTATATCTATATATCTAAACATGCATATACATATATATTTATTCTCGATAATAGAAAACTCTATAGATCGCAAAATATAATCATTATCCCTTCAAAATAGATCTTGTCTCAACTACTTAGTAAATTCACGATTACAATTCCTTTCTATAGATTTTGCATAATTTAGAAATCCTAGAGATTTTCCATCTTTTATAAGATCTAGAAACTTTTCCGTAGAGCTTTCAAAAATTTCCTTTCTCAAGATACTCGTAGATGCTCATGCATTAAATACACTAGAAATCAATCCTTTTTGTAAACGGATGAATGCAATACTTAATTTTTGTTATATTATTTCTTGATGTAGATCAAATTATTTCTTCATTTGGAATATCTATGTTATGGGATAATTACCATCCAAATTCCTCATGTTATGGGAATACTCTTATCTTTCAAGAATCCATCAATACCCTAGAAATTGATCCATTCTCTGAACATATGGATGAACCATTTAATTTTCATTTCCATGATGAGTATTAAATACACAATAAAGAGAGCCTTGAGGTGATGAAAATGTACCATTTCAAATAGCCCTCACCACGTTGGGAACCCACTAAATAATGTTCTCATGTAAGGGGAAATTCGTACAATATTGTGCATTTTCTATTTTCTATAACATTTAAAATACATTTAGTAACAAGAGCCATGATGAATTTTATAATGTATTTTATATGAGCACTTGGCATAGTTGGAAAAATATAGCTTCATGGTCAATTTTGATGTCATTTTGATCCTTCCCAAAAATTCATATTAATATCAATTTTTTTATTATGTTTATAAATAAATAAAATTGACTTTTTAGAGGTCTTTCCAATTACTTCAGACAAATTATTGAAAAATAATAATAATAATAATATAAAGTATCCCCGCTCACGATGTCCAATCACTAGGACAAGTGGGATGGGGGAAGTTTAAGGTCGGCCTGACCCTAAGACACGTGCCCATCAACTCACCACCCTCACACGCACGAGTCATAAAGAGCCTCAGGGAAATTGTATCGTGTCAGTTTAGTTTTTGGTTAAACATGTGATAGAAATAGCTCTACGAATTTTGTTTCTGTGAGCAATGGTGAAGGTTGATGCAGTGGTCTGTGCGGATCATCATCCACCGGCTCTCAAGCCTTAGCTTCATCTCCACTATCTTGGAAAAAGCAGAGGGAAAGGCCCGTCAAGCATTTGTGGTGAAAGGTTGGGAGTTAGGAGGCTTCCTGGCAATGAAACGGGAACACACATGCTACACCAAAAGGAGGACGAGGGAGGTGACAGTGAATTCTGAGCGGTGGATGTGTTTTTAGCCAGAATATTAGGGTTTGCAGCCTAGGTGCCTGCTCCAAATATGTGGACCATGTAACAACAATCCCTCGGTGAGCCAGCCCCTGGTTGGTTCTCCCTTGGGCTTGCGAAGCAGTCCAATTTCCTGTAATTCATATTTGTGGGTTGTGGATTTTTTTCACCTCCCTCGACGCTAGTGTAATGATTGGCAGTGGTCATATGTCCCCCATCTATGGGACTCAGGACGCATTCCGAGACAAGCTCAGTCGAGTGTACAGAGGTGAAGCGTGAGTCTCATGGGAAGGCTGAATTGGAGTGACTTGGCACTTTAGCCCAACATAGAAAGCGGAAGAGGAGGGTGCCTATATTCCTAGGGAGCATGGTCGGGCCCAAAGCAGTGGTTTTTTCTAAGGTATGGATAACCGTGAGGTTCCAGAAGACACGAGTTCCCAATCGAAGTCTAGAGCCAACACTCAGCAATGGCTATTATAAGTCAATTTGTGCATCATCCCTGAGAACAGTATGAATAGGGCCTATAATCCCCTAATTCAATACAAACAGGGTCTATCATCCCCTAATTCAGTTGCTACATGCCCTAGAGAAGTCATTCCACCGATGGATTAAATTGATGAGAATTTTAATGTTTGAAGTATAGTTAAAATGACTAATTGACTCATCAACACTCCGCTAAATGGGCCTAAGTGTATTGCAAAACACTCAAGCCCATGAAATGGTGCTTTGCAAAGCACTTCCCGACACTTAAGGTTGTGTTGGTCTCTTCGGAGCGAAATCATCATTATCCTGGGAGTCTCCACATGTCTAGTACCTCCTAGAAGAGATTGTAGGTGTCATACTTCGAATACATGTGTTCATCCATCACCATTGAACCTTGAAACCTATCTCATCTATTATTATAAATCCATTCAATATCATTTATTGAGAAACTAACTACAATTTCCCTATAAATTGAGCACTCATCTAAGTGTAAGGGAGGAAGAAATTTGTGTAGTTTTATGTTGTTGTATTCTCATTTGATGATATTTGAAGTACATTTATGGTGTTGAGATGATGATTGTGTGATGACGACGAAAGGAAGATGGAGTAGGTTGACGTTGAACTGATCCACTAGTTGTAATTTACTCCTCCTATTATTTCAATAAATATACTTGTTCTTTCTCTCATATGTGCACTTCTATATTGTGAATATATTCTCAAATGTGTATGTATTCCCAAATTTAATTGGTTCAATTTGGTTAAGGTAGATAGAATGTACATATGTGTGTCATTTGTTTTCTTTTGTCTTTGATTTCAGGTATTGATCAGGCAGGTTTCAGCTAGATCAAAAGCAATGAAAACGATAATAGAAGAGGAATGAGAGCGAAGGATCACAAGTAGGTCTTTATCCTTTCTATATTTCTATCTATTTTAGAAAAAATAACCTTTGTCTTTCTTTTTTTGTTCTGAGTGAAGGAATAGAACACTCATAGAAAAATAGTTTATCTGTAGATTAGAATTCTGCATAACAAATTAGCGACTCCACTGAGGAGAAACCCATCATTCCTGGTGTTTATGTCTTTTTTTACCATCTTCAGTAGAATTTGCTTCATCTTTCTAGTCATTTGAATGTAATTTTTTCCTTAGAAGTGTGTTTAACCTTTGATTTTCAAGGTTCACTACGCCCAATGCACTCTTGGTCAAGGTACAATGCTCTGCATAACACTTTCTCCCATTCAGAGGTGCTATGAAACACATTGTCTTCCATTAAGGGGCATGTTGCCCCCTTAGCTAGCCAAATTCTACCATAATTTGTCTTTGCGTTCAGTTTCAGCCAATAGACCATCATATTCTTAGATGTCTTATTGTTCTTTGAGACTAGTAAACATTGCCAGTTCTTCCTCCTTTGGATAGTTGTTTGTTCAATGCTTCATTAGCTATGTTCTTTATCATTGTCAAATTAAATTAAAAGTTGTAAATTTTGCATTAGATCAATTCTTTTTTTTTCAAAACGAAAAATCGTCATTTCAGTCTTCATTTCCTTAGATAAAATTGTTGTTTCAATCCTCATTTCTCAAAAGAAAACATTGTTTGAATGATTTGTGCATTTAGTTTCTTTTTAATCATTCAAATTAAAGGAAACTGAAAATAAAGACATGCATGTGCATTTAGATATTGTGAGTTTTGCATAGGAATAGATTAGGGAAATGTGCATTTAGTTTGATCTCTTTAATCTATGCTAAAAAATATAATTTCTCTAGCCTTTTAGTAGCTAATTTTTTCATTAAGAAACTTAATTGAAGAGATTACTTCTAATTTAGTTTGATTTTTAGGAATTTCCCAGTACATCACATGGTGACCCTAAAAGATAAACTTTTAAGCAAGATTAACATAAAATTCACCTCAATCAACCTAAGAAAGCATTGTAACATTAACAATAACACTTAGAAGTTCTAGGCTAGAGACGTGCTCTGGCATTGTTAAAGATAGCAATTGTCACTAACTTTTCTGCGATACATTCCGAGTGTGAAATCCCACTCCACGTATGTAAGTATATCAGATCTCGTCCACATGCCCTCAGATATATAGGGCAGTGTTCTAGTATGAAAAGTATAAGGGGGTGCTCTCACTGTGATGTTTCGCATTAGACAATGCTAACATGGATTTGGGCCTCCGCGTACCTTCGGGTATATTTGGGAGGAAAAATTTAGGTTGCTTACCATCCGTAGGTAAGCGAGTCGGCTGACTTGTAGCTTGTGATACACAGAACACAACATTCAAGGAGATTGCCTTCCGGTACTTGTTACTGCACCAGGAGGTATTATGGAGTTCACAATTACTTGGTAATCCTTTTTCCTAGTATCACCCTATTATTTTTTTACTTGTTTTTGTAATTAAATCAATCATTAATCATGGAATAAGAACAACGCTTTCCCCGTCATTCACTTAGGATATCGCTTAAACCACCTTTACCACCAAAAGCCATTTCTGGTCGGTGAAAGTGACCCCGTTGTACTAAATCCAATACCATCAGTAACTTTGGTGAATAATCTTCATCACATCTATGAGATTCATCTTGAGTCGTTCCTACACATCATGGTTTATCTATTGTCATAAAAACAGAGTCCTCATTGCTACATGTGGACACTGAAGTTCCAATTAGTGAGACCATACATCTAGAACCTGACATTTTTCAACTGGAAGTTGATCTAGATCCTATCGTTATTTTTCCAGAAAATATATATCCTGAAGTCAAACAACAAGAAATTGTTCATGCATCGGTCGCTCCTTGGTCATTTGTAGCCATTGAGTCTTCCCTTTTATCGCGAATTCGACCACTTGAAACATATCTTAGGCCTGATGGTGAATCCTTCCACCTGGTTTCATTTTGATTGAGGAGGAACATAAACAAGAAGAAATACCCTCAACTCCAACTCATTTTGGTTCAAGGCTTTCTCTTTACGAGTTTACTCCTTGATTAACTTACATTGTTTCAGTTGATCCTATTTCAATCCAAGTTCTCATAGATCCTATAGGGTATAGACTGGGTCATTCGACCATGGCTGATTCAAAATCTCTGGCTATACCATCTATTATAGTTGTGACAACATCTACTTTTTCTACTCCATCGATGTTTACCACTTCACCTAAGTAGCATATTTATGGTGGTCTGTCAGTCCTACCAGCTTACCAATCATTATCTGGAACCTTCTCTGCTGCCTCCTCAAATCCATGGTCTTCATCCATTTGATCTTTTGGTATTTTATTTGGTACATCTATAATGACTACTAAACAACTTAATCCTTTATACAAATATTCTTTTCAGCATGAAGCTCGTCCATCTGGGTGTCTTCCATCCAGTTCAATATTGACTAAACTCGCACCATTTGGAGATCAATATATTCCATCTTATTATACTCCTTGTGCTCGGGGGGAAATATATATTGTAACCCATTTTGACAGTGCTCTGTCATTTTATGGTCACCCAAATGTTGGAATGACCTTTTGTTAGTGGCAGCCTATCATGCTTGTTCAACCACAAAATATTATGTATTCATACCAACCGGTTCAACTTGTTGCGCCTACATCTATCCCACATGTAAATACTTCATTACCCCAAAGTTTTCTTTGTATTGTTTGCCCAAGATGCAGCCTTCACATAGGATGTCTGGTTTCTCAATAAATGGTAATCCCTTTACCATTCCTTTCATATGTAACAAATTCAGACCTCCAAAGTTGATATGTCCAAATCTCAAGTGCCATAACCAGTTTTCATCCTTTTCTTTTCTTTGGTAAGTCTCTTGTGTCACTATTGCCATTTCAGCTCCTTTATTCAAATATTCTCTCATCTTGAGAGGGCACATTCTGTTCCTTGTCATATTCACTTGTGAAATGCATTTCATTCTTGGTGGTTTATCCATGATGGTGCATACATCATCTTCAAAGAAGACATTATACCCCTTTTGAATGAGTTGTCCAATGCTCGAAAGGTTACACTTCATACCGAGCACATAATAAACATGTGATATGGATCTTCCTTCTCCTTTCTTTATCAAAACACTTACTCCACCTTTTCCCATGACAGAGACCTTATTGTCTTTCCCCAATGTTACTTGAGACTTTACATTTTCATATAACATAGATAACATGGAAATGTTTCCAGTCATATGGTTGCTACATCCTAAATCTAGAAACCATATATCCTCATTCTCTTCTTCTTCAGCCATATTACATGCTAAAAAAAATTTCTCTTGACTGGTATTTTCTTTAGTGAAATTAGCACTGGGTCTATTACCCATGTCACTCTGTTTCTTCCTACATTCATTGGCATAATGGCCATACTTCTTACAGTAATGACATTGGACTTGGGATTTATCGTACCTTTGTCCATGTGCTTGATTTTTTCCACCTTGTTAGCTGCTGCCTTGGCCTTGGTTTTGATTTTGGTTGCTTCCCCTTCCACTTGTATTCGCAGGGTTGTTTCTTCCTCTTCGGTTTTGGCTTCTATCTCTCCCTTTTCCTCTATAGTTTCCTCTACCTTGACCTCTTCCTCTTCCAAAGGATATTTGGGTCTTGAAGGCATGCTCCAAAGATGAGTTTGATGTTCTTCCTAATCTTTGTTCATGAGTCATCAATGATGCATGAAGCTCATCAACTGTAAAATTTGAGAGATCCTTTGTCTCTTCAGTGTTTATGACTATCACATCAAACCATGAGGGTAAGCTCCTCAACACTTTCTCCACTATCCTTATTTCTTCAAGTGTCTCTCCATGAAACCTTATCTAGGTAACCAACCCAATCACATGTGTGAACAATGAGTCTATGTTATCAGACTCTTTCATAAATAGAGTTTCAAAGTCTCTCCTCAGCAATTGTAGTTTGTTGTCTTTACCTTATCCATACCTTGATAGGTAGTCTAGAGGGTATCCCATGCATCCTTGGACCTCTTAGCTGTTGCTATCCTTGGAAGCACACTTTCATGCACTGCTTGATAGAGATAGAAGAGGGCTTCTGAGTCCTTCTTCCTATTTCTCTTGAACGAATCCTTCTCTGCCTCTGTTAAGGAATTAAAAGCATTTTCATCTGTTGGTTCTTCAAAACCATCTTCAACAAGCTCCCATAAGTCTTGAGAGGAAAACATGGCTCTCATGGTGATTTACCAATACTCATAGTTCTTCCTATTAAACTATGGGAGTTGAGTATTTCCAATACTCATGGTTATTTTGGTTCCCGCGATGGCTAGCACACTGAACTATGCTTTAAACTTGAATTTGTTTTTAAACAAACTGAATCTCTTCTTAAGAGAATAAATCTATCTTCAAAAAGACTTCTCTACACTGTATTTCTAATGCAAACACAAAAATCTATTTTGTAAAATACCTGGACTTTTGCTGAGCCTTCACACTACTGGAGAACCACTTCAACAAATCCTTCTTTCAGCTTCTTTGACAATCCTTCAAAGAGCCTAGACTAGCTCTCATACCATGTTCGAATTTCTGAAGTATTCCAAAACACACAGAGAGAACAAAATCTCTCCTTCTAACACAGAGAACTCATTTAAAAATTTGTTGGACAAAGATGAGACAAAATAAAACTTTTATTTCATAAAAATAAACACACTATTACAAACTGAAGTTCTTCAGAACTACGTTGTGGATGTACAAAGGATTAGCTACTACAGACACATCATTTTAATTCCTTCTCTGTCTCATTGTCTTCCTTCAGGCATTACAAAAATAATACACAATCGACTCGCCGTGACATAGTCTCATCTACTACCCTACCTACACAAAAAAAAACATTACATATATGAAAAAATAGAAAACCTAATCTAATTCTTCAATGCGATTGTTGAACCGTACTTGGGTCAACAGATAGACCCATTTCTTCATTAAAATTGGTACGCACGTCGTATACCAAATACACATTAAAAAAACGCAAAAATGCGTTCAATGCTCAATAAGGTGGAACTCAAATTTTATCCAATTCGGCTGAGTCCCCTTCACGTCCAACTCCATTTCGCAGATCTGTAGTCAGCAATTTTAACACTTAACTCTATGGAATGCGGATAAACTTAAATCTGTGTGGCTGTGATAATGACATGGCACTTATCACATCACAGTCCGTATAACTTAGCCTACGTGTGGTCTGAGTAATAAACTTAAGATCTTACACATGTGATATGCAATATGTAATATCGGCAATATCGCATCGCAAATGAAATAACATAACTTTTGCGGATGTGTCGGAAAACTTTAAAATGTTGTGATGTACGAGTTTGGCATTCTGTGCTTCGTGATATTTAATGGAAGTTGGTGCTGCGAATTAAATAGAGGGATGGTGGCTCGTTTCTCATTGCAAACACAGGCCTACAGCTTTGAACAAAACTTTGGACTTGCAGGCTCATTTAAATCAGAAATTAATCTCACAGTTGTGTGCAAGTCAAACCAAAAAAATTCTCTATTGTTCCTGCATCCTTCTGTCCATTGCCTCGGCACTGTTGGATTTAATATTTGAACATTCATTGCTTTGACCCCTACCCAAATCCATTTTTGGCATTAAGATACTTTCTATAACCCTTTCTTAGCAGAATGTAAGAAGTTTCATTTTCCCTGCTTTGACCCCTACCCAAATCCCATTTTGGCATCGACATCCTTTCTATAGCCCTTTCTTAGCATAATGTAAGAAGCTTCATTGCAAGCACAAAGTGTAATGTCCTCCTATCCTTTGATAAAGGAAAGCCTCAATTTTGAACAAAAAGAGTAGCTAATTTCAAGTCATAGAAAAACCCTTATGTTGCATAAGTGAATGTAATGAATTCTTAACCATCCAAGAAACCAAAGATGTTCTCTAATCAAGGGATGGGAAATGTGTGCAAAAAACATTGTTCTTCAAGTGCTTCATTATTGAGAAGCAGTGAAAGAAATATGGGTCACAAAGGTGGATTTAAGATGTGAGGTCCAGAGGAGGAAAGATTTGGAAGTGTGGACACCCCAGCCTCCAACCCCTAGCTTACATAAAGGTTTAGTAGAAATTCATTATAGAGGTTGTTTATACATAACATTGTATGTAATTGTAATTTGTAGACGAGTTGTATTTATGCATTATAAAAAATGTGGGTTAGACAAGCGTAGAAAAATAATTATCATGATATGAAAATGCATTATCATTTTCTAATGTAATCATATGGTAGTGGGATCACATACTTTCTGAATTATTCAAGTAATATTTGTCACATAAGAATTTAGGCCTTATAAAATATAAGCTTAATTTTGAGTTTGGAACTCCAGAATACTCGTGTAATGCCAACCAATAAAGTTCATGCTATGCATAGAATGTAATGACAACCTATAACGTTCATTCTATGAAGACCATCTTCCTTGTAAATACAATATAAAATTTAATATGTGTCTAAGTGTTTGGAAAACAAAGTATATAAAGGTTTTACCAACACTTTCTAATAAAATCGACCAAACAGACAAAAACACAAGTATTTATATCATTCTCATTTTTGTCTGATGGAAATATTCAATTATTAATATCTTAGTGCATCTGCTAGCTAGTATTGATATCTCTAAACATTTGTTTACTACTTTCAATGACATGAAGCATCAAATGCGCGTCGAGTATGAAGAACTATGGAGAAGCACCCCTGTACCTCTAACTAGGAAAACATCACTCCATTCCATAGACATATACACATATACTTTTATCATGTTTGAAATATTTCCGACCTAAAACCAATGTGAACATTAAGCAAAGTCAACATTATGAAGAGATAAATTTTACTACTCCTTCAGCTACTTGTAGTGTTTAAATATAAGTTAGAGCTCCAAGATATTATGGGCCCTTAATGTTATCCCTGCTTCGACCCCTACCTACATCCAATATTGGCATGAAAATCCTTGCTATAGGACTTTCTTAGAATAGTAGAATAAGCTTCATTGCAAGCAAGGATTGTAATTTCCTTCCTCTATTCTTTAATAAAGGAAAGACTCAATTTTGAACAAGAAGAATAACTAATTTCACGACACGACAAAAACCCTTATGTTGTATAAGTAGATGTAATAAAATCTCAACCATCCAGGAAGAGACTAAAGAAGCTCTCGAATCAAAGATTGGAAAATTCATGCAGAAATAAAAGTTTCTAAAGTATTTCATTATTGAGGAGAAAAGAATGTAGGCTGACTCACAACTCCAACCAAGAAGGGAGAAAGTTGAAGGCAAAGTTACTAGTAGTGACATGCTAACAGTGTTAGTGTTAGAGCACCCACTGACCTAATGGCCACTTAGAAAATTAGTCTTTCTTTACATTTTAAAATTATTGTTTACATACTGAAAAATATTAAAATCAAATCGCCCTCCACCAAAGGAATTATTCCATATCAAGGCTGACTCAGCCAATTACAAATAATATTTTTAGAAATTACGATTTTTTTCCTTTGTAAGCTTGGGGGGCTACATCTTCATCCTGTCCAATATATCACCTTGATTTTATCGAGCAGGGGATTGAACCAATGACTTCACATCGAGGAGTGTCCTAACAAAGCACTCAATCACTGTGTATCCAAGACCTAGTCAAAAAGAAAATATTTTCAATATATGGAAAAAATAGAAATATTCAAAAAATTTTGAACACTTGTTAAAGTTACAAAAGCTCACCAAACTAATCTAGAGTCAAGGGACTTTGACTGTGAGACCATCTACATAGTCCATGATATATACAGAGACTAATAACTCAAATTCTATAAATCTAAAGACAAATAAACTAAGCATATGAACATGAGAAGAACCATTTATTACTTTATATGGAGCTTAATTATACTTTAGTTTATACTCATATATTTTTTATTTTAAGTAGTTTATACTTATTATCTAAATAAGAAAAACGAATAAAGAAGTCCAGACAAATCTGGGTGGCTTTTAAGTAGTTTATGCATGTTATCTAAATAGGCAAAACTATGATTTTAAGTACTTTATACCAAGAAAAAAACAAAAAAAATAATCAAAATTAATAAAGAAGTCTGGATAATCAGATTGGAAAGTAAAAAAAATATCATTGATTAACACTTTTCATAATTCGTCATATGCAATTATAAATCATACCATCACTCACATTCATAAAAATAATCAAATACAATAATTCTTTTGTGACAGCTTCATTAAAGTTAACTAGTGCTAACTAGTTAAAAGACAATTTGTTTATTATTGTCAGAAAGGAAAGACTCAAATAATTACTGTTGTTTATAAGTTATTTTCTTTTCTAATTAATTAATTAGGAATAATTAATTATTGAAAGGAAATCTTTGAAATATAAATATACATAAAGCTGATGGTAAAAATGTTTCCAAGAATTTGCAGGTGGTTGGGGATAGTTGGAAAATAGTTACCTACTTCTCTAAGGATAAAAATGAATCCCAGAGGAGAAGTAACGGTTCTGTGCTAGTAAGAAAAAGGTTGAGGTTTTCCAGAGCTCGTTGTGACTAGTGGAAAATAACTCAAGGAGAAACCTGAGAAAAACTAGACTTTCTGAAATTGACTGGATTGGCTATCCTGAGGTCACAGCAGAAATTGAGATCCACTATTAACCCGGGTCATCCAAATTTTGGATCCAGGGGGCATGTAGAGGATGTAATCACCTCGCTTGATGGTTAGGAGGACCACAACTTAAAATAGAATAATCCAGATAAGTACAAATAGTTAAATTTCATTCTTCTTAGGAGTATGATTATTGCAGTGATAACGGTTACAGGTCAGATTTATGTAAAAAGGAAAAATGATGTTTCTGTAATTATTCGGTAAATCTGTCTATGTGAAATATAGGTACATTTGAAAATGCATAGACAATGTTGTTTCTGTAACTATTTAGTAAATCTATCTATATGAAATAAGGGTACATTTGAAATGCATAGATAAACTTATAATGCATGTGTACAGTAAAATACCATGGATTTTCCATGAAGTTATTTAAAACATGAAGAATATGAAACTGCAAATTGAAGGTTTACAATCCTACAGTTAACATCTATTTACAGATGAAAAGTAAGTTACAAAGAATTTGTGAGTTATTGGATACCAGATAAATAGTTGTTTTATTATATTTTTAAACTTCTTTCTAATGTTTTTAAGTACTGTGGCGAAAAAAAAATTAGAACTTGCGGTCTCGGGTTGAGGCAAAGCCCTACCCAAGACGTTCCGTTCAAATACTTGATTAGTGCTATACATAGACTTTCAGGATCAGTGGTCCGGTCACCAAGAATAGGTAAACATAAAATAGAAATTTTAAAGAACCTATGCGTTAGCGTAAGTTAAGAAGAAGGAGAATTCATAAACCACAAAAAAAGCGGAAATTGTGTGGTCCATTATTCCTAGAATTATTAAATGGAAACAGAGCATACATGACAAAACCTGTAGAATTATTATAACAAAATCTGTGAAAGGAAATCTTGACAAACATTCAGCTATTATTCTAAATGAATTTCGGCACCAATAGCAGTGAAGGAAACAATAGTTTTCTTAGCACAACAAAATATCGAAAACAGTAACCCCATTCCAGTGGAAACAATAAATTTATTTCGAAAGATATTAAGTGGAAAATTATCTGTAAAGAGAAATTTTTATCATTCTTAGCAACGTACTCATTAAATCTCAGAGAATAAGGAAATAGTTACAAAATATATCAGTGAAAACTGTAAAGGATAAATGCAGTAACATTTCGGTCTAACCCTAGCAAGAATATAAAAGTTAGAGGACTAGTTCAATAAACCCTTACTCGACCGATAAAAAATATTGCCATAAACAATTCTGGCCACCTACCCTATTTAGATTTTAATTTAAAAACAGTTAATATTGTATTACAAGACCATCTGTGGTCTTAAAACGAAAAGAATCCAATATAGGGTTTACACCCTCTACAAATGCTACCATTGATATAAAAATTCCTATGTCAGAAATTTCGATAGGAAAACCAGAGACAAAGAGCTGAAGCTCCCGTTGGCTAGGGTACCTAGTAAACAAAGGAGAAGCACTGTATTAGCCATGGCTATATATTATAGTGGCTCAATGCTGGTGAAAACTATGCCATGAAGTTGGGGTTGATAGCACAAACCCGTAGAGGAGAGTAAGGGACATGGAGTTAGAGGTATATGATAAAACAAAAATTATGGAAACCAAAATCAATGTGATGAGACAGGAATATGTATACATAGAATAATTACCTGTAATAATAAATTCTGAGCAGATGCTCTATATAATAACCAGAGAAGTAAAACATTAATATTCTAAAAACAAGCATTCAAACCCTGGTTAGCTTCATAGTGAGAGCTAAGTGCATAAAAACCTTTTAGAAATGAGTTGCAGGTCCTAGGTTTTACCTTTTGGCATGCACTCAGATAAGAAGCTCCGGTTGCAACTGTGGGAATCCTCATGGCGGAAGGAAGACTATGTTTCAAGCAGCAGAGGAGTAATTTCCATCATTCGGAGGAGTAAACTACTATATTTCTCACGCAAGCAATAACGAGACATTCGAACCCTAGCAAATAAAATTGCAGAGTAACTCTTTTCCATCGGGTGGGCCAAGCTAAAAGAGTTTTAGGACAAAGAACCTGAGAACATTAGGGTTAGTAAAGTCTAGTTTCGTTCTCCCACCAATGCAACATAACCCTTATCAATCTACAGATCAACTGCGAGGATCGCAGGAGTGCCATTAGAAAGAGTTAAGAATCCAAAGTAAATCTAGCAGCTGTCGTAACAAGTTATTGCCATGTACTATGGTAATAAATCCAATTTGATATTCAGCCTCACAAAATTCAATTCAAATGCCAAGTTGAGTGGTTTATATGATATATCATAAAGTGCTAAAACTATTAAGTTTTGTTTTAAGCAAACATCATATGTATATACCATTGACCTTGCATAGAAATTTATGTGATACCTATGATTATATCATAGTTAAGTGAAAAACAAAGTAACATAAGCGACATATAGAAAATAATTATGGGTCAACGGCCCTTTTAATATAGTCAAATGAGATTCATAATCAATATTGAATTATTACAAAAAAAAAAAATTGTTGTGTAATTATTTTAAAGTAGGATGTTACAAGTCGTATCAGAGTAGCGTTACTACGCTGGGACCCTAGGGGTCAACTAAAGATGAAATTGTGTATGTGATTAATGCACAGACAGAGAAAGAGAGAGAGAGAGAAAATGAGAAGAGGATTAGCATCACAACCACAACAAGAGGCTGGGGAACCTCAAGCATCACCAGGGATGAAACCAAAAAAGTGGGTTCAGTTAAGTGTAGAGCAGCATCAAAAGACCATTCGGTTGCTTGAGGAAAAACAGCAGGAAACCAGTTTCCTACTGAATATTGTGCAACAATTACAAGAGGAAATGGTACGAGTCCAGAAGGATAACGAGCGATTACTACAAGATCAGGAGAAGATATTAAAGAGTTTATTAGAAAAACAAAACTAGGAGATGGAACATCCAAGTGCTGATAGAGGCCTACAAGAAGGAGATGAAAAACAAATGAGAAATAACACCACAGACAGAGTGAAAAAGAGTCCATCTCAGTGAAGCAAGAATAAGAATTACAATGAGGTAGAATTGGGCAATCTGTCCGACCAGTAGGAAATTAAGAAACATAAAGTAGAACTACAGGGAGAATTTCGTAAGATTAAACCACCAACGTTTGATGGTGAGGCTCAGGAGGTGGCAGAAGCATGGTTAATTAACATGAACAAGTACTTTCAGGTATATAAATATAATAACAACTTGAAAGCCAAATTAGCTATATATCAGTTACGAGAAAAAGCCACCCTATGGTGGGAAGAAGTGAAGAATGTACGTAGTATCGAAGAACAGGATGTCACCTGGGAATCATTCCAGTAGTATTTTAAAGATAAGTATTTGACAGAGATATTTTATGATGAAAAAGCTAAATAATTTCATGATTTAAGACTGGGACAAATGACCATGGATGATTATATCACCAAGTTCACTTACTTGTTGTGATACACTCCCTATATTCGAGAGGAAAATGCTAAAGTGCAAAGGTTCCTGAGTAGTTTACCAACTCATATGAAGGAATGAATAGAATTTGTAAATCCCCGGACCATGGATGAAGCCATTCGTAAAGCACGAATGTGTTATCAGTAGTATAAGGCCAAGGGGGAAGTTGGTAAAAGCTGGCAGCCAAAGAAAGGTCAGAAAAGTAACTCTAATTTCAAAAGCAACAAAAGTGGCAACTTGAAAGGTTCATCGTGAAATCCTATTAGTAAAAAAATTGGTAGGAATCAACAAAGAACCAGATGGCCAGTAGAAGAAAAGCCTATGGTAGCGTCTAGTAAGCCAGAGCAAGGACAGATTACTAAACCCCCTCTACAGTGTTGGGGATATGGGGAGGCACATTCTTACAAAAACTGTCCACAACGAATCAGAAATGATACAGTGGAAAATCTGCAGGAAGCCTCTATAGTGCAAGATGTAGCGTGTAACATACCCTGCATCAATGCAGCTTTGGAATATCAGCAGGCCAATTATCAACCCACAATGATTGAATTAGAAGGTAAATTACTAACTAAACTTGTTTCTATTTTGGTAGATCCTGGAGCAAGTTTCAGCTATGTTAGCCCCAAAATAGTGGAAAGATGTAATTTAAAGGAACAGAAATTTAAGAATTGATGGTTAGTATAACTAGCTACTGAAGCAAAACAAAAGGTAACTGCCAGAATTCCAAATTGTATTCCAGAATTTTCATTACATCAGTCGCAAGTAGATCTGAATATTCTACCATTGGGATCATACGATGTGTTATTAGGCATGGACTGGTTAGAGAAGCATTGGACTTTAGTAAATTGTAAAGAAAATATTATCTACTACGGAATTCAGGATGGCACATGAAAAGAGATTCAAGGAATCAAAAAGCCATTGTAGATATGCCCAATCACAACATCCCAAATGAGTAAGTGTATAAGAAAAGGATGTTAGTTGTATGCAATTCAGGTAGGGTATGCAGATTCTAAGGAAAAGTCACCCTTAATGGAATATATACCTGTGGTGTAGGAATTTTTGGATGTTTTTCCAGCAAATATTCCTACTTTACCATGAAGGAGGGATATTGAATTCACCATACAATTGTTGCTCGGAGCTTCCCCGATGTCAAGGGCCCCTTACAGAATGAGTGTGCCAGAACTAACTGAACTAAAAATGCAGTTACAAGAATTGTTGCACAAAGGTTACATTCATCCAAGTGTGTTCCCGTGGGGAGCACCAGTCCTACTTGTTAAAAAGAAACATGGGACCATGCGAATGTGCATGGACTACAGACAGCTTAATAAGCTAACATTAAAAAACAAGTACCCCCTACCAAGAATTGATGATTTATTTGATCAAGTAAAAGGGGCTACTGTGTTTTGTAAGATAGATTTAAGATTCGGATATCATCAGATTCGAATTAAGGATGAAGACATTTGTAAGACAAAATTTCGCACCAGGTATGGACATTACAAATTCATGGTGTTACCCTTTGGACTGACGAATGCACTAGCAACCTTTATGAGGTTAATGCATGAAAATTTTCATCCGTTCTTGGATAACTTCGTACTTATTTTTATAGATGATATTATGATATATTATAAAAATCAAGAAGAGCATAAGGAACATTTGAGAATAGTCCTGGAAATGATAAGAAAGCATCAGTTGTACGCTAAGTATAGTAAATAAGATTTCTTTAAAACAGAAATCCAATATCTAGGCCATGTTATTTCAGCCAAAGGAATAGTTGTAGATCTCAAAAAGATCAAAAATATTATGGAATGGCGAGTACCCCAGAATGTGGCCGACATTATATATTTTATGGGATTAGATGAGATTTATTGAACGATTTTCTAAAATTGATTTTCCTATCACATCTCTGCAAACGAAGGGAAAATTCTTCAAATGGATAATAGAATGTCAGAACAGCTTTGAAAAACTGAAAATTTTTTTGACTACCGCACCTCTGTTGAGGGTAGCTGATCCTAATAAAGAATATGAGGTTTGTACTAATGCAAGTAAAGAAGGTGTTGGGGCAGTCTTATCCTAGGAAGGCAAAGTGTTAGCATACGAATCAAGGAAACTGAAAGACCATGAACAAAGATATTATACATATGATTTGGAGCTTACAACAATGGTACATGCACTCCGAGTGTGGATGCATTACTTGCTTGGTAAAAATTTTATACTTAGAACGGATAATAGGAGCTTGACTAGTTACTTCAAGCAAGTAGATTTAAACTCCAGACAGGCAAGATGGAATGCCTTTCTAAGTGAATTTGATATGTACATTCAACATGTAAAGGGAAAGGAAGATAGAGTAGCAAATTCCTTGAGCAGAAAGTTACATGGTATTTGTGAGCTATATTATAATCAGTTAGGAAACCAATTTTTGGAACAGTTAAAGGAAGAGGCACAAAAGGATCTGGAATATAAATTTCTATGGCGACAAATGGAAGAAAATATGAAGCAAGGTAGTACATCTGAGTACGGAAAGAACGAAGAGTAGATGGTAAACTTCCGACTGAAGATATATGTTCCTAACTGTATAGCTCTGAAGGAGCTGATATTGATTGAATTCCATAGCAACAATTATGCAGCACATCTGGGATACCAGAAAATGTTAACCGCAATAAGAAAGGTATATTTCTGGCCTAGTATGCAAAATAATATTGTTGAACATTTAAGAAAATGCTTAGAATGTCAACAGGTAAAGGTGGAGCACCAACATCCTACGGTACAATTGCATCCCATACCAATACTTGAATGGAAGTGAGAGGTTATCTCCTTGTATTTCATTAGAGGCTTATGTGAAAAAAAATACAAAATGATTCAATCATGGTAGTGGTAGATAGATTGAGTAAATATGCAAATTTTATACATGTATAGTCTACCTACAAGATAGTACAAATTGCTAACATATTTATGAAGGAAATTTTCAGGTTGCATGGAATACCAAAAAATGTGATTTAAAACCGAGATGTCAAGTTCACATTTTCATTTTGGAAAACTTTGTTTACCGGCCTGGGAATGCAGATAAACTTCAGCACAACTTATCATCCCCAGACTGACGGACAAACCAAACGGGTAAATAAAGTATTGGAATACATGTCGCGCATGTATGTGATGCAGCATCCAACTAAATGGGAGGATTATTTGCATCTTGTTGAGTTTGCTTACAATAATGGATATCAATAATCTAAAAAATGAGCCCCTCTGAGGCATTATATGGGAGGCAGTGTCGTACACCTATAAATTGGAGCATCCCTGACACAAAATTAATGTTGGGACCTGAGATGCCTGCTGAAATGGAAATCGAAGTAAAGAGAATAAGACAAAATCTAAAGGCTGCACAAGATTGGAAAAATATTTATGCATATAAGAAGAGGCCTTATCGGGAATTTGATGTGGGAGACCATGTTTATGTGAGAATTAAACCCAAGAGGAGTACCTTAAGGTCAACCTCTTGTGCCAAATTATCTCCCACATTCTATGGACCTTTCCAAGTGTTGGAAAGAGTAGGACCTATAGCCTATTAGCTAGCTTTACCCAACGACATTCACGTTAACAATGTGTTCCATGTGTCCTTGTTGAAGCATTATGTGCATGATGCAAAACATGTGATACATTAGCAAAATATTTAGGTAGGTTAGGAATAATAATCCTAACTTGAGATATGAGCATAATTTTCTTATACTAATTTGGAACATTACTGTTTTCCAACTAGAATCAGACGGCAAGTTCATGGTCGAGCCGCAATGCATACTTGACCAAAGAGAAATGGTACTCCGCAAACGAGTAGTTTTCCAAGTTAAAGTGCAATGGAAGCACTTCAGAACGGATGAGGCTACTTGGGAGGATGAGAAATTCATGCAATAATTTTACTCAGAACTCTTTGCAGAGCTAGAATGAAACACCGAGGACAATGTTACTTTCAGGGGGGGAAGTTGTGACAGTTTCATTAAAGTTAACTAGTGCTAACTAGTTAAAAGACAATTTGTTTATTATTGTCAGGTAAGAAAGACTCAAATAATTACTGTTGTTTAAAATTTATTTTATTTTCTAAATAATTAATTAATGAAAGGAAATCTTTGAAATATAAATATACATAAAGCTTATGGTAAAAATGTTTCCAAGAATTTGGAGGTGGTTGGGGACAGTTGGAAAATAGTTAGCTACTTCTTTGAGGATAAAAATGAATCCTGGAGGAGGAGTAGGGGTTCTGTGCTAATAAGAAAAAGGGTGAGGTTTTCTAGAGCCGGTTGTGACCAATGGAAAATAACTCAAGGAAAAACCTTAGAAAAACTAGACTTTATGAAATTGACTGGATTGGCTATTCTAAGGTCACAGCAGAAAGTGAGATCCACTGTTAACCTGGGGAATCCAAGTTCTGGAGCTAGGGGGAAAGTAGAGGACGTAATCGCCTCGCTTGATGGTTGGGAGGACCACAACTTAAAATAGAATAATCCAGATAAGTACAAATAGTTAAATTGCATTCTTCTTAGGAGTATGATTATTGCAGTGATAACTGTCAGAGGTACTATGTTCAGATTTCAGTAAAAAGGAAAAATTGTGTTTCTGTAATTATTCAGTAAATTTGTCTATGTGAAATATAGGTACATTTGAAAATGCATATATAATGTTGTTTTTGTAACTATTTGGTAAATCTGTTTATATGAAAGAAAGGTACATTTGAAATGCATAGATAAACTTATAATGCATGTGTAAAGTAAAATACCATGGACTTTCTGTGAAGTTATTTAAAACAAGCAATATATGAAATTACAAATTAAAGGTTTACAATTCTACAGGTAACATTTATTTACAGATGCAAAGTAAGTTACAAACAATTTGTGAGTTATTGGATACCGGATAAATAGTTGTTTCATTAGATTTTTAAACTTCTTTATAATGTTTCTAAGTACTGTGGCGAAAAGAAAATTAGAACTTGCAGTCTCGGGTTGAGGCAAAGCCCTACCCAAGACATTATCTTCAAATACTTGATTAGTACTATACACAGACTTTCAGGATCGGTGGTCTGGTCACTGAGAATAGGTAAACATAAAACTTAAATGTTAAAGAACCTATGTGATAGTGTAAGTCAAGAAGAATGAAAATTCATAAACCACAGCTAAAGCAAAAATTCTGTAATCTGTTATTCCGATAATGATTAAACAGAAACAAAGCATACAGGATAAACCCTGTAAAATTATTATAACAAAATATATGAAAGGAAATTTGGACAAACATTCAGTTATTATACTAAATGAATTTCCGCACTAATAGCAGCAAAAGAAACAATAGTTTTCTTAGCACAACAAAATATCAAAAACAATAACCCCATTCCAGGGGAAACAATAAATTTATTCCGAAAGATATTAAGCGGAAAATTATCTATAAAGAGAAATTTTTATCATTCTTAGAAACATACAAATTACATTTCAGAGAAGAAGGAAATAGTTATAAAATCTATGAGTCAAAACTGTAAAGGATAAATGAAGTAACATTTCGGTCTAACCCTAGCAAAAATATAGCAGTTAGAGGACTAGTTCAATAAACCCTTACTCGACCGATAAAAAATATTTCCATAAACAATTCTAGCCACCTATCCTATTTGGATTTCAATTTAAAAATAGTTAACATCATATTACAAGACCATCTGTGGTCATAAAATGGAAGTACTCTACTATAGGGTTTATGCCCTCTACAAATGCTACCATTTATATAAAAATTCCTATGCTAGAAATTTCGACAGGAAAACCAGAGACAAAGAGCTGAAGCTCCCATTGGCCAGGGTACCTAGTAAACAAAGGAGAAGCGCTATATCAGCCATGGATGTAGATTACAGTGGCTCAATGCTAGTGAAAACTATGCCATGGAGTTGGGGTTGATAGCACAAACCTGTAGAGGAGAGTAAGGGGCATGGAGTTAAATGTCTATGATAAAACAAAAATGATGGAAACCAAAATCAATGCGATGAGAAGGGAATATGTATACATAGAAAAATTACCTGTAATAAGAAATTATGAGCGGATGCTCTGTATAATAACCAGAGAGGTAAAACATTAATATTCTACAAACAAGCTTTCAAACCCTAGTTAACTTCATAGTGAGAGCTAAGTGCATAAAAACCTTTTAGAAATGAGTTGCAAGTCATAGTTTTTACCTATTGGTGCACGCCGAGATGAGAAGCTCCGGTTGGAACTGTGGGAATCCTCATGGCGGAAGGAAGACTGTGTTTCAAGCAGCAGAGGAGTACTTTCAATCATTCGGAGGAGTAAACTACTATATTTCTCATGCAAGCAATAACTAGACATCTGAACCCTAGCAAAGAAAATTGCAGAGTAACTCTTCTCCATCGAGTGGGCGGAGCTAAAATATTTTTAAGACAGAGAACCCGAGAACATTAGGGTTAGTAAAGTCCAGTTTTTTTCTCCCACCAATGCAACATAATCCTTGATCAATCTACAGATCAATGGTGAGGATCGTGGGAGTACCATTGGAAAGAGCGAAGAATCCAAAGTAAATCTGGAAGCTTTCATAGCAAGTTATTGCCATGTACTATGGTAATAAATCCGAGTTGATATGTCCGCTAACAGAATTCAATTCAAATGCCAAGTAGAGTGGTGTATATGATATATCGTAAAGTGCTGAAACTATTAAGTTTTGTTTTAACCAAACATCATATGTATATATCATTGACTTTGCATAGAAACTTATGCGATACCTATGATTCTATCACAGTTAAGCGAAAAACATAGTAACATGACAGAAGTAGAGAAAATAATTATGGGTCAACCCCCCTTTTAATATAGTCAAATGAGATTCATAATCAATATTGAATTATTGCAAAAAAAAAAAATTACTGTGTAATTATTTTAAAGTAGGATGTTACATCTTCATACATGTATAAATCCTACAGACTCTAAAATGATATAAAAGTAATCATGTTCAACATATAAAATATGAGGAGATCAAATAGGAATACTGCCATAGGCCAATGGGACGAACCTTGAGTTGTTCGATGGCGTGGTGATTTCTGAACACTACGTATCAACAATGAACTTGTGGATATCGTCTGGTGGAAAATATGGTGTAGCATGCATTTTTCATGGTGCAGTGCAAGCAGATGTGTTGGATCTTTGTGTAATGGAGGAAGTGGCGTAGCTCATCTTCAGAAAACAAGGGAACCAAATCTGTTGCATCAGAACATTATTATCAATAAGTTTCTAAAAATACATTATACTACAATAACATTCACATAGTATTACTGACCTTTCAATTTTATGATGGAATTAGCGAAAAGAAGAAGAAGTTTAAAGGTGGAGTTGAAGCATACCAGGAATGACTAATACACGAAAGATGATGAATACCCTGAAGCCATCATAATAAAAGATAGCTATTTGTTATTAAAAGTCTTTGATAGTACGTCGGTAATGAAGGTTCTGGCATTGGCTTCCATCATGTCAAAAGTTCATCATTATTTTTTTTAAATGCTAATGTTTTCTTTCATGATAGGTTTTTTAAATGGTGCATGATATTGCCTCTAATAATTAACACGTAAATATCGATGAACTAACGAAGAAATATTTGTGTTTTCCACTTGTGGCATTTCCTTCACGTGTCTATCCCTAGCCGTAAATTTAAATTGAAAGTTTGTTGCAATTGCATATTTTGAAATTTGATAGAAAAAAGCTTTGAGAAAAACCATAAAATAATTAAAAATGCCCCCACTTAATTTTGGATCAATCGAGGATTATGTGTCCTCCTTCCATGTATTGGAACGACGGTGAAGGCCCTCATAATTTTAGACCAATTTACTATTTTATATTGGTAACCATGTTGAAATATTAAAGTCACCTACGTGCCCTCAGCAGGTATAAACAAAGTACAAGGATAGTAGCAGCAGCAACAGAAGGTTGAGTGAGCAAAGCACCGTGCATTCAAGAGGAATGCGAAAATTGTAAGGAATAAATTTAATGTTTATGGGCTGCAACCAAGTTTGTAGAGATGAAATTAATGTTTGATGGGCATAGCCATTTTTGCAGAGGAATGAAGACTTTCGTGGTTTCAAAGCATGGAAGAATAGTGTTTTAACGAAAATAGTTATTTCGGGATTTTAAGCCCTCAACAACCAAAATTGAAGAAAATGTGTTTAAACGGGGAAGTTCTTTGAATGAGACACGTCAAGTGGTCCCCACCACTTAAGCGCTAATCACAATCACAAGATTTACTTGTAGTCTCTTGTTGATATGGATTGTTCCTATGTGATGCGATCATCACAATCGCAAAGGAATGAAGTACCACACATGTTCCACAGTTATAAGAGCATCCTGATGCGATGCAATGTGGTTTGACCACAATCGCAATCGCAATCGCATGTCACATATGTTATCCGCTGATTGTAAAGTCGCGATGCGATCGCCCAATTGCACATCGCAAGTTTATATGTTACTCTGCCATTTTTGTTTGATCACCAATTGTGATTCTCGCATCATCGCTCAATTGCAAATCGCAAATTGCAATTGTCACATGGCATGTTTTTATTTTTCAACCCAATCCACCGATCGCCGATTGC
Source organism: Pinus albicaulis (assembly GCA_034641835.2). Taxonomy (NCBI): domain Eukaryota; kingdom Viridiplantae; phylum Streptophyta; class Pinopsida; order Pinales; family Pinaceae; genus Pinus; species Pinus albicaulis. The sequence goes on from CM076581.1 coordinate 308,538,319, forward strand.
CGATTACGAAGTGGGCTCCACTCGTATATCGTGCATATAAAGTTTTTATGTTAAATTTAGGTTTCGACAATGTATTTCTTTGTAATTTTTTTTATGTTTTTATTTCCTCCATGCCATATAAATGGTGAAAGGCCCATAGTATTGAGTGAGAATGTTCTTAATTGTTGATCATTGTGTATTGAAAAATATCCCGCAGGCAAAGAAAACATAGTAGGACCAACAGAGCACTGTTTTGTGCATTTTGTTTTGAGAGACAGAGAGAAGTAATTTTGAGTGCACTGCGTCTGTAGCAGTCAATTTTTTTCTACATCCCTCCACAGAGGAAGAAATTTGTAATAATTTTAGTTCTGTTGATGAAATAGAAAGAAAATTTTTATCTTACAAATCTCTATCATTTATTCTCTGTGTAAGAAAGGGGAGTATTATTCTCTTCATATTTTCATGGAATTATCAGAAATTCCAACATGGTATCAGAGCTAGTTTAGGCTCTTTGAAGGTCAAAGAAGCTGAAAGAAGAAAAATACTTGTTCCAACATTTCTCCAGCAGCGTGAAAGCTTAGCAGAAGATAAAGTTCATGTATTTATCAAAAGAAAACAGAGTTGTTGTTTTCTGTTTAAAAGAGTTTGTTCTTTTAGAGAAGGAAAGACAGTTTGTCTAAGTTCAAAGTTCAGTTTAAAAGTAATGGCTAGACCAAGCACTAGCATGGTTATTGGAAATATCCACCTCCCATAATTTAATGGGAAAAATTATGACTACTGGTCAATAACTACGAGAGCTTTATTTGCTTCCCAAGACTTATGGGAACTTGTTGAGGATGGATTTTATGAGCCAGCAGATGAAAATGAGTTTGATGATTTAACTCAGGAAAAAATGGAGTTGTTGAAGAGAAATAAGAAGAAAGACTCCAAATCTCTCTTCTTTTTGTATTAAGCAGTGCATGAGAGTGTGTTTCTGAGGTTAGCAGCAGCCAAGAGATCTAAAGAAGCATGGGAAACTCTCAAGATAGCCTATCAAGGCATGGAGAAAGTGAAGATAGCAAAACTTTAGTTATTGAGGAGAGATTTTGAAACACTCTGCATGCAAGAGTCAGATAATATAGACTCATTTTTCGCACATTTTATTGGGATGGTAAACCAGATAAGGTCCCATGGAGAAACTTTTGAAGAAAGAAGGATTGTGGAGAAACTTTTGAGGAGCTTACCCTCAAGGTTTGATGTGATTGTTACCACCATAGAAGAGACAAAGGATCTATCAAAGTTCACAGTGGATGAACTTCATGCTTCGTTGATGACTCATGAACAGAGATTGGAAAGAACAATAAATCCATCTCTAGAGCATGCCTTCAAGACCCAGATGCCTTTAGGAAGAAGTCAAGGCAGAGGAAGAGGAAGAGGCAGAAGCCAAAATAGAGGCGGAAGGAACAACCCTTCACATTCACATGGAAAGAGCAATAGTCAAAATCACAGCCACGGCCAATGCAATAGCCAACAAGGTGGACACCAACACCAACATGCTCAAGGACAAAGGTATGACAAATCCAATTTCCAATGTCATTATTGCAAGAAATATGGGCACTATGCCAATGAATGTAGGAAAAAGAAACATGACATGAAAAATAGGCAGAATGATAATGTAGCAAAAGAATAAAAGAACCCAAGTAATGTGTTGTTAACATGTAATTTATCACAAGATAGAGAAGATGATGTTTGGTTCTTAGATTCAGGATGTCGTAATCATATGATTGGAAACAGAGCAATGTTTGCCAATCTAGATGAAGAATTTAAAGCAGACGTAAGCACAAGAACATATACTAAGATCTATGTAAAAGGAAAAGGCAGAGTTAGTATTCATGCAAGAAATGGTGAGAAACAATTTTTTCCAAATGTGTATTATGTTCCTGGTTTGAAGTGTAATATTTTGAGCGTTGGGCAGCTCATAAACAAAGGTTACAATGTAATTTTCAAGAATGATGTGTGCACAGTAAAATATATACCTCCAAGCAAGAAAATCATTGCTGAAATACAAATGACCAGCAATAGAATGTTTCCGCTCAAGCTCAACACTGAATTGAAAGGAAAAGGGAAGAGTGTAGCAATTGTAACACAAGAAGTCTTTCAGAAGGAAGAGAAAGACGAAAACTGGTTATGGCACCTGAGATTTGGACATCTCAATTTTGGAGGATTAAATTTGTTGCACAGAAAATGAATAGTAAGAGGTTTTCCATTTATTGAGAAGCCTGATAGCCTATGTGAAGGCTGCATATTGGGAAAGCAACACAGAGAAAATTTTCCATCAGGGAAAAGCATAAGGGTGAAAGCACCCTTAGAGATCATTCACTCAGATTTATGCGGGCGGATGCAAACATCATAAGTTTCAGGCAGCAATTACATGCTGACCTTCATAGATGATTTCACAAGAAAAGTGTGGGTTTATTTATTGAAATATAAAAGTGAATTCTTTGAAAAAATTTGTCATTTTAAAGATCTTGTAGAGAAACAGAGCAGACTGCATATAAAATTCCTCAGAACGAATAGAGGAGGAGAATACATCTCAAAGGAATTTCTGCATTTCTACAGAGAGAATGACATACATACGTAGTTTACCACAAGGAACACACCGCAATAGAATGGGGTTGCTAAAAGGAAGAATCGAACCATAACAGAAATTGTGAGAAGTATGCTAAAGGAAAAACACTTGCCGAATGACTATTGGGCAGAAGCAACAAACTGTGTTGTACATATTTTAAATATATGCCCAACAAAATATGTTATGAACAAAGTTCTAGAAGAAGCGTGGAGTGGAAGAAAACAGGGAGTCACCCACATGAGAGTTTTGGATGTGTAGCTTATGCACACATTCCAGACAAGTTGAGGAAGAAGTTGGATAGTAAGGGGGAGAAGTGCATCTTCCTTGGATATAGTGACGATTCCAAAGGATACAGATTGTATAACCCATCCACAAAGAAGTTTGTGATAAGCAGAGATGTACAGTTTATTGAAGAGGAAGCATTGGATGGAAGCATTCAGAAAAAAATTAATGTTAAGAGTTATTTATCTCATGATGAATATGAGAAAGATGTGATTGAAATTAACAACTCATCAGTAGCACAACCTCCACCAACAGAAGGATAGCAAGGGTCAACTCAAGCAGTAGTGAGAACACCCTTGAGAAGAAATGGAAGTGCTTCTCCAAGCACACCACATGGAGAAGAATTGAGTGCTTCTTCAAGCATGACTACACCAAATGAAAGAGGAACAAAGTTTAGAAGTATTAATGAGATTTATGAGCAGGAAGTGGAAAACGAAGGTATGAATTCCTTATTTTCTTTGTATTGTCAAGTTGAGGATCCTATTCATTTTGAAGAAGCACTTAAAAATAGAAAATGGATAGAAGCTATGGACGATGAAATTAATGCCATAGAGAAGAACAAAACATGGGAGTTGGATGATCTCCCAGAAGGTAAAAAAGTCATTGGAGTTAAATGGGTCTACAAGACCAAAAGTAATGTTGAAGGAAAGATAGAAAGACACAAGGCCAGACTTGTTGTCAAGGGATATAAGCAGCAGCATGGAAGAGACTATGAGGAAAATTTTGCACCAGTTGCAAGAATGGAGACAGTAAGAGCAGTGTTGTCCATAGCAGCACAAAAGAACTGGAAATTATACCAGATGGATGTAAAATCCGCATTTTTAAATGGACTTTTAATGGAAGAGGTATATGTTGAACAACCTCTCAGCTATGAGAAGAAAGGCTAAGAACACAAAGTGTGCAGATTGAAGAGAGCTATTTATGGGCTGAAGCAAGCACCAAGAGCATGGTACAGTAGGATAGATTCCTATCTACTAAAAAATGGGTTCGAAAAATGTGATGGAGAACCCACATTGTACATCAAAGAAAAGGATGGTAAAATGCTTATTGTTGTGTTATACGTTGATGATGTAATATTTATAGGTAATGATGATTACCTTGTTGAAAATTTTAAAACAGTCATGAAAGAAGAATTTGAAATGACTGACATGGGATTGTTGAGATACTTCTTATAAATAGAAGTAGAGAAAAGTGAAAAATGGATTTTTATATCTCAGGCAAAGTACGTGAATCAAATTTTAGAAATATTTAATATGCAGGAGCGCAAAGTTGCAATTACTCCCACGGTAATGGGATTGAAGTTGAGAAAAGATGACAGCAGCAAGGATTTTGATCCAAATTTGTATAAAAGCATAGTTGGCAGCCTCATGTATTTGACTGTAACTAGGCCAGATGTTATGCATGCTGTTAGTTTGATTTCCAGATTCATGGAAAAGCCAAAGGATGCACATTGGCAGCCATCAAAGAGAATTCTAAGGTATGTTAAAGGTACAAAAAGGTTTGGTATTTTACATACTGCTTCAAAATATTCAGATTTAGTTGGATACACTAACATTGATTTGGCTGGAAGTATAGATGATTGAAAGAGCACTTCTGGTTATGTTTTTCACATGGGTTCAGGAGTCATTTCATGGGCTTCTAAAAAACAACCCATTGTAGCGTTGTCTACAGCAGAGGCAGAATACGTGGCAGCTACAGTAGCAGCGTGTCAAGCAGTTTGGAAGAGAAGGATGCTAAGAAGTTTGTGCCAAGAGTAGATAAAGGGAACAATGATTTATTGTGACAATAGCTCAGCTATTGCATTGTCAAATAATTCAGTGTTTCATAAGAGAACGAAACGCATTGATGCCAAGTATCACTACATAAAAGAATTAGTGAGCAATGGAGAAATTGTTTTTCAACATTGTAGAACAAAGGAGTAGTTTGCAGATATTTTGACAAAGCCATTGGGGCAGAAGACCTTTGAATTTTTAAGAAAATGCTTGGGTATGACTGATAACCTAGCAGTTGACTTTAAGGGGGTGTGTTGAAATATTAAAGTCATGTGTGTGCCCTCAGCTGGTACAAATAGAGTACAGGGACAGCAGTAGCAGCAGCAGAAGGTTGAGTGATCAAACCACCGTGCATTCAAGAGGAATGTGAAAATCTTAAAGAAGAAATTTAATGTTTATGGGTCGTAGCCAAGTTTGCAGAGATGAAATTCATGTTTGATGGGCGTAGCCATTTTTGTAGAGGAATTAAGACCTTCATGGTTTCAAAGCATGAAAGAACAGAGTTTTAATGAAAATAGTTATTTCGGGCTTTTAAGCCCTCAACAACCGAAATTCAAGAAAATGTGTTTAAACGGAAAAGTTGTTTAAGTTTTTTCAATGAGACACGTCAAGTGGTCCCCACCACTTAAGTTCTAATCCCAATCGCAAGATTTACCTGCAGTGTCTTGTTGATATGGATTGTTCCAATACGATGCGATCATCGCAATCGCAAAGGAACAGAGTACCACACATGTTCCGTAGTTATAAGAGTATCGCGATGTGATGCGATGTGGTGCCACCACAATCGCAATCGCAATTGCATGTCACATATGTTATATGTCGATTTTAAAGTCATGATACGATCGTGCAATCGCACATTACAAGTTTATATGTTATTCCGCCATTTTTGTTTGATCGCCGATTGCAATTGTTGCATCATCCCTCAATCAAAAATCACAAATCGCAATTGTCACATTGCATGTTTTTATTTTTCAACCCAATCCGTCGATCGTCGATTGTCGATTGCGAAGTGGGCTCCACTCGTATATTGCACATATAAAGTTTTTATGTTAAAGTTAGGTTTCGGAAATGTATTTGTTTGTAATTTGTTTTATTTTTTTATTTCCGCCGTACCATATAAAAGGTGAAAGGCCTGTAGTATTGAGTGAGAATGTTCTTAATTGTTGTATCGCTGTGTATTGAAAAATAGCCAGTAGGCAGAGAAAACACAGTAAGACCAACAGAGCACTGTTTTGTGCATTTTGTTTTGAGAGACAGAAGTAAGTAATTTTGAGTGCACTGCATCTGTAGCAGTCAAGTTTTTTGTTAATCCCTCCACAGAGGAAGAAATTTGTAATAGTTTTAGTTCTGTTGATGAAATAGAAAGAAAAGTTTTATTCTGCAAATCTCTGTCATTTATTCTCTGTGTAAGAGAGGGAAGTATTATTCTCTCGATATTGTTCTAGAATTATCAGCAATTCCAAAAAACCAACCTTGAACACACAGAAAAAGTGTACGCACCGACGATCAAGGAATAATTTCAGTTAATGGTGAAACAATTGGATTCATTCACTGCATCTCAAGTAACAACAATTTTCCACATCACATCGTTACAAGTTTTTTTAAAGTTGTACGACTAAAAATGGAAGGGGTATGATAGAGTAGCAACGAGGAATTACCATATCCAAGTTTAATTCTTCAAGGTTCATTCTCCTTCTACCATTCTTCAAGTTTTATGAGAGGCCCGCATGCGAGAAATGTGAGTAGTAAACCACAATATGTAATTACACACAAATTTATGTGGACTACTGTCAACACTACACACATCAACAAACCATTATGTATTTAAAAAATAAAAGCCTTTTCTTAATAGTGATTTTTATGCCTTAAAAGACCAAATAGGTGGTTTGTCTCTAAAGAAAATTCTGGCCAGAAGGACCCTACTAAAGAGCAGGTTTATCTTTCTTGCACGAATAATTCACTGAACAAGGTATATTTAAATATTATTTTTCATATGTAGCTTATTATTTTTTTTTGGAAATTTATAATAAGTATTAACAAATAATTAAAAAACCATGTAATTTATTATTAAAATTGCTAAATTTTTGTAGAATATTATTTATTTAACCATTTTTTAAAAATAAACTAATTTTTAATAAAATTCAGATTTTTTTTTTTAATGGTAAAAAAAACAAATCCCCTTCAGAATGACCATCAATTACTTGTTTCTATTCAACCAAATGGAAGAATCATATATCTACTGGTATACAAATGATTGAAGACATATGCATACCACATATAACTAGTATTGAAATGATGTAAAAATAAAAAATTATGTATTGGTTATTGATAAGGAGTCACATTTATATCACTTATCTGGTTGCTTGGATATTATTTTTCTTAATTTTTTTGGTGTTCTGGTACATCTATATCGAGTTGTCTTTAGTAAGACTTTTTGGATGTTCTTTTAGACTTTTTGGATTCTTTTTTGGTGGATGGTTCCAATCTAATTTCTTTAAAATCCGGCACAAATTTATTGAAATCATAAGTTTGATGGGTAACCCCTACACAATACCAAAATGTTTCACTAAAGACAAGTCCCATATATATTGGTTTTTGTAAGAAACATGTATGCATGTGGAAAATTCTATTTGGTTAATAAAGCAATCAAAACTTTAGAAAATATAACTACGACAAGGAATGAATGTTATGCCAAGAGGACTGCGAACGTGCGAAGGTTGGTTATACTTTTGGGCCAAATATGGTAATGAAATTTCAAAATTTTACTCTTTTATTGAATTGAAGCCTTCAATATTCATATAAGCATTGTGAATTTTGATTGTAAAAGGACAATATGTGGAGAACTATCTTCTTGTCCTAGTAATATTTTTTGCAAAAGAACTTAGTGTTATAATATTTCTATTTTTCATTAAATTAAAAGTGTGTCCTTTGCAAATTTTTTCAAATATTAAGAGCTATGTATGTGTTCACCTAACATAACTTAGTCTAAAATGTGTAATTTAGAAAAATGTACATATGAGCATGACCCACATGGAGAGAACTAAGTTTTCATATTAAATTAGATATTTCTATTTTTTTATTTTTTTATTTTATATATTTTGTTTTTCATTTTTTATTCATCACCTTTGAAACCATCCAAAATTTTTCAAGAATTATGTTTAAAATAAAATAGATAAAAAATATCATCTTAAATTGAAAATGTCAAACTCACATGCCATTGGATATATGATTCCTTATAGAATCCAACATTATCAACTCCGCCACTAAAAGACAAATTCTGGTTGGAGTACACTAGGGTACAAAATGGAGCCAAAATTCTATTTTTTAGGCCCTCAATCAAGACTTTAACATGGTGAAATAGAGGCTTGGTCAAGCTATATGCTCGATCTAGCTAACCTAATTGTCTTTTAAAAAAAATGAAGAAAATGTCCTGAATCCTCTCAATACTTGTATTTTTTTGTTTGTCAATGAAAGTACTTTCATTATATTTTCACAAAAACTATGGATACAAAAATAATCTCCAGAGGCACCTTTATCTCATTCTGAACAAACTTGTTGATATCATGACCTTGAGGAAACCATAGGAAGCAGTTGACATTCATTATTTCCGATAGGCATTGTAGCCTTAGGAAACTAAAAGAGAACAAAAAGATAACGAGAAGTAATGGAAATATATGAAGGATGGGGTTTTGGGGGAATCACAGTGGGAGCTGAAAAATAACCGACATGTTTATGAATAAGAAAATATATGTTCTCAACCCTTGCTTCTAGGCTACAAAGGTGGTCATTGGTCCGATAGTGGTGGGGACAAATGTTGTCCAATTGTTCGACGATATCATTTTGACTATATTGGATGTCTTTTATGTAAGCCACAAGCTCATTATGAGCATCATAGTAGTGTTCTCGGATAGTATCCATGTTAATCTGGATATTTATATGTTTATTAGTGATGGATTCTAAGGTGGAAGTGGCCAAAACATGGCCTGGGGAGTGAGTTGGTGAGATGGCCATAGCTTCAACAGTCTCCTAACTATCTGAATTTTTCAAGGGAGAACGATTTTCACGCTTGGGCTACCCATCACGAAGATGATTTCATCCCCCTAGACATGGTCACCCTCGTTGGCAAGACATAATGAATTGGTTGAGGTGAAACTGTCGAGAGATGGGGGAGGAAAAAGATAAAAATTCACAATACCTACAATAAAAAAAGTATCCAATCCCACAGAAGTGCAATCTCGGAAGAATGTAAACCAACAACCAATAACTGTATACAAAGACACATGTATAATTCACGAATAACTAGTCCCAAGGTTCGACTGGTTGAAACAGGTTCCTCCACCCGATAGAATTATAGTTAAAAGTATTCCTACCCTAGGGCATCAACGAACACGAAATCTTGACCTTTCATTGTAGCCAGCATTGAGGCCCCCAATGGAGCATAATGAAGCCTAGGAAAACACCCTCCAACTGACTAAAGTTAATATCATTGACCAAAAAAAAATATAACCCAGGGAAAGCTCAATTATACACCAATTGTACACCCCAATTATGATAGATATTATGGAAAAAAATTGGAGATACCTTGCACTGAACATTAGAGGCGTGCTTCGGAAAATCCAAAGAATTATCATTCCTTGAGCAAGAACTAAAGGTGAGAAGATGAAACAGCACCCCAGCTGCTCAAGTTCCTGGATCCCAAGGGAAATCTAGGACTCCAGTTTCACTCCCACCCAAGCTATCTCAGGTGTCAACCTCACTTCTCACTAAAGGTCTTGACCTTGACAAGGCGTCATGGAACCCAACACTAGAACCATTTTTCTCTCTATAATGGAAATTCATCTCCCGAATTGACGAACTAGAGGAGCTATCACTGCATGTCATGTATATATCGGAGAAGTGTGCGAGTAGGCTTGTATATTGCTGGAATTTATAGCAGTTGTCACAGAAAATTTTGTGATAAATGCACACGTGGATTTCGTGTTATCACAGTTGTTATTCTATAATTTTTTAAACTGCTAAAAATTGGAGCGTTAGCGTAAATTTGTAATAAAGAGGTTTAAAACACGAAAAAAAAAAGAATCAACATTAATGAATATTCGAAAATTAAAAAAAATCACTAGAAATGGGAGTGTAAGCATCATCATGTGCTTGAAAATAAGAAGTGGAAATTGCACTAACAGCTAGAGTAGCAACACATTTTCCAAAAAATTGAGTTTTACTCTATTTTTTCCTATAAAACGTGGTAACTTTGAGAGTACTTTCTAAACAATGGAAATGAATTTTCCAAATTTGAATAAAGTTTCTTGTCGATAACAGACCTATTAACAATAGCCTCTCTCAGTTTGTACACAAATTTCATGGTTTGAGAGATTCACAACGATCACTGGACCTTATATTTCAAGAATTCTAGAGGAAAAAGCTCATGGAAAGTTATTGACTTGGATCTCACCTCATCAAATTTTACCTGGAAATCCTTAGCTCTAGCTATAACTCCAACACCAACATGATATTTAGACATAGAGAGGTTTGGAAAGATATTAATGTACATGTATTTACATATACATTTATATTTTTTTTTTGTAATTAAGAATATGTTAGAAATAGGTTGTAAGTTGTAGTCTTTTCTATAAAGGCAATGTCTACAAAATGAAACAGGGTTGGTGTTTATTTGAAACATAGAATCCCTGGGTATTGTTTGAGAAGATCTTAAATATATATAGTTTTCATGAGCACTTTTAGAAATTATTTTCTTATAGTTCCCTGTCTATTTTCTCTTTCTTAAAACCTTCTTCATGTCTAGAAATTTAAGTATGTGAGATTGAGATTCATAGTTTATGCTCCTTTTTCTTTATTTCACGAGCATTGACACTTGTTCTCATTTAGCTTTTATACTAGTTTTCTTTCCATTTTCCCTCTGAATTCCTTAAACTATCAAAGGAATTAATACTACTCTTCTTTTATGTTTTTCTCATCGAATATGTAGGTGAAGATCACCTGATAGGGCTACAATCCATGCCCAATGATGTATTTTTCCACACATTGCAACCAAATTTCATCATTTCTCAAACAATTAGGCTAGAGAACTTAAATTTGCAAACCTTCTATTATAGGGACCTAAAGTAGTTGAGTTTAGGGAGAGATCCCTCTCCAGGTTGAAGGACCATCTTTCAACCTTAATGAGGTTGAGGTTACCTTAGAGATTTTCCCGCAAGTAAGGTTTTATCTAAGAGATACCAGTCTAGATGGGTCCATGTGGCGATTTAGTTGACAAGTGTTCACCATGAGGGTCACCTGCATCAGGGATCTCAATACTTGTCTTTAAGAGAATTATAAAATTTATTTATTCCACAAAAATATTTTTATAAATATTCAAATATATTGTAAACACTAAATTTCCTTAATTATAAATCCAAATTTTATTTCATTCTAAGAAAATAATTAAAATGATATATAGATAACTTTCCATAGAAGATTTTAGCTTTTCTTTTTCAATTTTGAAATTCTTAAAATTGATAATTTATTTATTGTTTTTATTTATTTATAGTTCCTTTTATGTAGATTTTTTCAATAAAAATAAATCAAATTATAATAAATAAATAACAACAAACTAAACTAAAATATCTCACTCACATTAATGAATTTGTCACCTTCTAGTCAACTCGAAATATGTTCACAATATAATAGAAAACTAAACACTAATGATAAAGATTCTATAGCAGATTACTCATTAATTATTGAAAAAAACATATATTATACTTTTTCAAATCATTATTTTATATTTTTGTAAATTTTATAATATTACTATATTAAAAATAATTTCATACCCACATTTAAATCTAGATTACTCAAATTCAGATTAGTCAAATAATATTTTAAAATTTAAGATTTCAATAAAATTTTCTATACTGACAACAAAATTTAGTGCAATCACTTTTTATAGGTTAAGAGATATTTATAAACTGAAATACCATTGTATCCAGTACAAATATATTAATTATAACTTACAATTATTGAAACTAAGTTAATTATTACTGAACTCATTTAAACAAGAGGATATTTTGGCATTATATATATATATATATATATATATATATATATATAATAGACATTTCCCACTTATTTACATAAAAAAAAAATTATAATATTTATTGAAATCAAATTCATAATTTTTCTTATGTTTAATCAATTATTATTTAAATTATATTTATAATAAATTATAGCATTAAAATTTTAAGTGATATTAAAAATTACTTTTTAAGTTACAAAATTATAAATATAATAATATAACAATTATAATTGCAAGTGGGATATAATCATTTTTCTAATCTATACACCAAAATGATAGAAATGTGATGAGAAATTGATCCACATCATTGTTAATTAAATATTGAAATGTAATTGGTAATTATGTTTGTTTTTTAACTATGAAATACATACAATTTTAGAGTATGCATATCATTATAGATATTTACATAAATTTTAAAATTTCCATCTTTAAGGCTCAATCGATCCGTAAAGATCAATCGAGCTCCTAACTTATTGTTACATACGAGCTTGATATTGAATTATTTTTTTAGCGCTCAACTTGATCAAGTGTTTAAAATTCTCTTACCAAAAAGTGTAACGCGGCTCCATGCTTTGACACATAGATCAAAATTATATTATATATTAGATTCTTGAAAGGTAATATAGTTCAATTTTGAGGAAAATACAGATTATGATTATTGCATGGTTATGCAATGATATTTCTAGAAAATTAAATGTTGGTTATTACCACCGGAATCCTCATTGGAAAAGTTTATATAAACTAATCGTTGATTAATTGCAAGGTAATGATATGGTGGTCATTTAGTTCAAGTTGTACCTTTGCAATATTTGATGCATGTCTTAGGCCACCTCAACAACCGAGTTTTAAACATGACTGTTTGCTTAATTATTCTTACGAACATTTTTTATTGGTTGTATTTACATCATTCCCTCCATGTCATAAACAAATAGTTGCATGGGATATACTCCTTGGTGCTCACTTGTTTGATTGAAGCTTTTGGCATGAAACTATTAAAATCCTGTCTACTCACCAGATCATTGATTACACCAACATTTACAACCATTTTCTCGAGCCATGCATCCTCCTCATGACCTTCCCAAATCCTCCGAGGGTTTTCATTTCATTTTTTTTCTCTTAGGTTTGTACTGATCTGCATGTAATTTTCGTAGTTGATTTCTCTTTGTTTATTTTAAGAGCCATCAACATGAGTTTCATGGTTTTTCAACTCCTATGTTCCCTCTAACCCTCACTTGGTAGGTATTCCTGTACTAAACTATTACAATAAACAATGTCGGTAAAGTTTTGAGTGTTCCTCATTTGTGCCTATTCTCCTTTCATTTTCTTGATGAAAAATTATGCTTATAGTTGGTGCAAAGTATAAATTTTTGTTACAACAAAAACATCCTCCACTTGATTACACTCTCCAACATGCGTATGGAAACACATTGAGCTCTTTAGGATTAACCCAAAGGATAATGAAACCACACATCATAACACTATTTTTCATCGATAATAATTTTGTTTTCATATTTTTTTTGACCAAGGATGAATAATTAAATTTCTTAATTTAAAAATGTATTAATGTTTGCAATAACCATTATGGTTATATGTTTTCAAAACTATCGTTAATTAATCTTAAAAAAATATTTCTATTTCATTGCACCATGTTTCCTAGGGAGCCCTTGAGGTCTTATGACCTTGGCCAAAAAACCTTGTTGATCCTTATTTTTGTTGATCCTTCTCCACAGTAGAGAAATTAAATATCACACCTCCCTCTCATTTACACTTTGTAAAAATAATTCCATAAAATAAGTGTTGACACATGTGGACTTATTCTCTAGTATACAGTCTCATATATAAGTTTTCTACTAACATTTTTATTGCTAAATGATTGTATGGAACAAACTTTTTGTTTTTACTCGAACAAACCTTATTCTTTCATAGGGTTTGATGTTAATTTGTAGCCATTTGTTTTAGATGTGTGGCTGAAAATCCTACATCTTTTATACTAAAATATGTTATCTTTGCTTTTATATTTGAATCCTTCAGTTGGTCTAAATGATTATGAATAATATTTCAAGATATGTTATGTTCCTATTTTAATGTATCACCCTAGTCAATGTTTGAAACTCAATTTTCTCGATAATTGTTGATGAATGGTTTATATTCTTATTACTTGCAAGTAATTGGGTGAATATATATTGCAGAATGAGTTTTTTAACAAAAATAAGGGAAGGGGCATGAGAATAAGGGGTAAAAATAGAAATCAACATTGGGGTGTCAAAGGCAAAACGGGACCAAGGATTTTAGTTCATTTTAGAGAAAATTATTAATTATTAAAAGAGTTGTTACACTTTGAGATGGCCAATCTATTATGGGTTCCCAAAAATTAGTATGAAACCCCTATCTTAGGAGCATCCTCATGCTAGTATTCTTGTTCCGACGTAAACATATACCCCTCTAGTCAATTCGACTAATTATGGTTAGGAAAAATTCATTCTTATACAACCTCTCCATTCAAGTCAAGGTTTTCTATATATGCCCTTTCCTAGTCATCCTCCTCAAGCTCATCTATCACTCTTATAGTCTATTACATCTCATTTCATACATGTGCCTCTTGTTGCACCCAAGCCATCTACTCTTCCTTCATATAATGGCTCTTATGCATGAAAATATTATCAACAACACATATCACTTTATAATTTTTTTGTTCAATCATTTAAACTCCTTGTCATCCCCTCGTCTGCTACTAGGAAGAAGAGACAAAATTATCAAGATGAGTCTTCTGGTTTGTATAATGGATCATCAAACTCAATGTCATAATGTTTACAACAATGAGAGAATAAAGAAGAAGAAATATCCTCTTAGAGGAAGGATAATTAATTTTGTTTTTGTTGATGGCATAGGTCACATTTTGTCGATATTGTTGTTTACTGGTTATTGGAAAATTATTTTTTAGATTATTTGTTGGCTATTATGTTATATTTTGAAGCTATTTAAATATTGGAAAAATAAGTATGGTGGTGCCACTTTACTTATATGATGATATAAGGAGGAACAAGGTGGAATTGGGGTACAAGGTTTTGTTTATGGGTTTACAATGTGATGATTTTATATGATGATTTGTATTTATTTAATTTTGATGGATTATTTTTATGGTATAATTTTGTTATTTTATTAGTGGTCAACATTTATGAGATAAATAGATTGAGGGTGTCAATTTAGCTTATAAGGACAATTATGCCTAATTTAATGGTCTCACATATTAGTGCCTAATCCTTAACTTAAAAAACTCGTAAAATAGGTTTTAGTTGTCTCTCCCATTAATTCTATTCACACTCACTAGGAAAACAACTAATATGATTTGCTAAGATTGCAAAATTTCAAAACAAATTGAGGCATATTTAAAAGAAGGAGATATATATAATGGAAGGAGAGAGATATATACAACAAAACTAGGTTGTTTTTTATTGCTTTGATTTTATTCTCTTTAAATTAGACAACTGATCTTAATGGTGACAAAAATTCTATGTCAAAAGGATAGACTAGTTAAGGTGACTTGCCTCATTTGTTCAAGGATTTCTGAAGGTATCATTCATTTTTTATAATAATTTATTTGTTCTTTTCATTAGTCTAATTTCTATTTTTGTCAGTTCTAAGAGTGATTTCTCTGCATTAAGAAAGCTACCCACTTGTGTAAATTTCTTGAAGAATAATTTGGTTGAAAATTTCATTTTTGTTTCCTTTGTTGTTGTATAAGAATTTGTACATTTCAATAGTTTGAGTCTTAGAACCATTTAATGGTCTTCGCAGAGACTTGGTATTGAGATTCGGCTATCATTTTTAATAAAATAAACATGTTATTTATACAATATGAATTTTTTTAAACCTATAACATTCTGTTAAATTCATCCATTAATTTTCACATCTTATGCTATATAGGATTTCAACGTCTTGGCCTAAAAAACTGACTAGCTCGTTATTACTTTAAATATGATTTTTCTTTCTTTTTTTTTTCAATCTCTATTTATCATTTATCATGTTGTGAATATATATTACAAGTGTATATATCAATTCTTCTTTAGCTGTATGTTTACATATAATGTTTCTATAATATCAAAGAAAAACCACCCAAGTATCTTGCTTCCTTTTCTACATTCTAGGAAACTTGTATCATTATCTTGTTGTGATAAAAAGATTCAAGGAGTTGTATAGTATAATTTACTTATTCTAAAGAAAACTATAAACATATTTTGGTGACCATAATGGGGAGAACATCCTAAGTTCTCTTTTAGTTAGTCTTACTTATGACCATCCAATCTCTAAAACAACCTGACCTAGGGTTTTGGATGAATGACCAAACCAATATTTCCCATTGTCTGGTTTACATTATTCTTAAAAATTGATGAAAAAATCACTCAATATTGTCTCATAAATGGAGTTTCTATCCCAATATTATGCCTAAAATCAACACGGAAGAATTGGGATTACAATGCAGAGATGATACCCCTCGGAAGATCATATGGTTCAATAAATTGCTACAAGAATTCATATGAATTATCAAGGACGTCACTTTATTGATTTTCACTCATACTGAAATTAGAAGAACTTGTAACATACATGTACTTGCATGCATGTCTCAAAATACTCACTCATACTTAGTATATATTGGCAAGTCCAAAGAAGTGGATATCAATCACTTGATGGGACACATATGATCATTCCAAAGAATGCTAAAAATATGATTATATTTTGGGAAGGACATATCTCTCCTTATATCAAAGGCTTACACAAACCATATTTTTTTATTTCGAACAATGCATGGGTGTTTATTCCATTTTTATGAAGGATGACATTCCTCCTCCATCAGAACCTCAATCCAAAAACCAACTTTGTTAACTTCATTTTGATGGTGCCTCATTCTATGAGGGAAATGGTGCTCGTATACTTCTATACTTACCTCAAGGAAAAAAATATCAATATTCCCATAGACTTGAATTCAATTGTACTAACAATGTGGCCTAATTGGAAGTCATCCTCCTTCGAATCGAGCAAGCTCTTGCTTCAATATACCAAGTCATAACTTCCTACAGTGACGTTGAACTTGTTATTAACCTCGTAAAAAAAATTACTCTCCTAATAAAAATATTATAAAATGATATACTCAAGTATTCTAGTAAAATATTTATTATTTTAGATTCTCTCAATCTTACACATTCGTAGGGAATTGAATTCCTTATCTAACTTGTGTTATTCCTATGCTTCTATAATTTCACAACAAATTCTTTCTAATAGTCCTGAATTTATTTTACAATCCTTATATAGGCCTCGTCTTCCAAATAACAAAGAATATTGGAAATTCTTATAAGATGATGAAAGTATATTTGAATTTCTTCATAACCAACGTGGTGACCTTAATCAAACCATCCCTCTAAAAGACAACAAATTTCCTCCAACCATTTCTCCTCCAGAAAACTCAATTTCACTTAGTGATGTCGCCACATTTAAAAATAATCAAATAAAGGAATTAAATAGAAATATTACTGGAACCATTCATATCAACAATGGAACCACTAATTATATTAAAATATTACATATTAGAGCCTGATGTTTTGATCAAGGAAAATAGATGCTCATTTCCATTTCTAAGGACCTCTGGGGTTTTGACCCTGGTATTATACAACATGATACTCCAATCAAACGAAATGTGAATCCTATTAGTAAAAACCAAAGACTTGTCAACCCTTCTATTGAAGCAACCAACCATAAAGAAGTAGATAAAATGTTGAATGTTCATATCATTTTCCCTATGAAGTTTTCAGAATGGGTAGCCAATTTGGTTCTGGTCAGGAAGAAAAATTGGGATATTAGTCTTTCTGTTGGCTATAAGTATTTTAATAAACCAATTTTTAAAGACAATCTTCCCTTTTTCGAATATGGCATAATTTTTTTGTGTTTATTAGAGGTGAAAATTTATAAGATAAATAGATCGATGGTTTCAATTTAACTTATAAGGAAGATGAGGCGTAATTGAATGGTATTGAGGATCCCACCTATTAGTGCCTAATCCTTAACTTAAAAAAAATCCTAAACCATCCTTTAGAAGTCTCTCTCCTTAATAATAATCAAACTAATTAGGAAAAAACTAATTTTAATTTTTAACATTGAAACTATCAAAACAACTAAAGGCCTCTTTAGAGAGAACTATATGGCAAGAGAGAAAAGGTTCTCAAGAGAGGTATGTTACAAAAAAACTAGGCTGTTATTTATTCCTTTGATTTTATTCTCTGTAAATTAAAGAGTTGATATTAATGGTGACAACAATTATAACTCTAGAGGAGATACCAATTAAGGTGACTTAACTCATTTATCAAAGGATTCCTGAAGGTATCTTGCATCTTTTATGATCATTTACTTGTTTTTTTTAAGGTTTGGTTTTTAATTTTATCATTTCTAGCTACAATGATTATGTATAAATCAAGCTGGATACTAATATAAATTGCTTGAAGGATCAATTTTCTACCCATTTCATTGTTTTTCCTTGGTTGTTGTATATGAATTTGTACATTGCAGTAGTTTAAGTCTTAGAAATAATCAATGGTCTTCACAGAGACTTGTTATTAAGATTTCGCTATCATTTTTAATAAAATATACATGTTCTTTATACAATCTATACTTTTGTATACCTCTCGTATTGAATTAAATTAATTAACTAATTTTCACAACTTATGCTCTTCAGGATTTTAAGGTCTTGGCTTTGAATCCTGACCTGCTCATAGTTACTTTAAATATGATTTTTATTTCATTTTTATTTAATCATTATTGATCATTTATCATGTTTTGAATATATGTTACAAGTGTAAATACAATTTTTTCTTTAGTTTCACATTTACATTTAATGTTTCTATAATATAAAGAAAAAAACCCAGGTATCTTCCTTCATTTTGTACATTCCACACAATTTGTCTCATTATCTTGTTGTGATAACAAGATTCAAGTACCTGTATAGCTTAGTTTTTTGATGCAGGAGCATCTAGACTTAGCCAGCAATGTGATAGTTTGTTCACATGTTGTGGTTAACAAGGAGTGGAGAAAACAACTGATTATTCAGTTCTTACAAGTTATTAATTATGTAGTAGTTATTTTGTTATTAAAAATCTGAGAGAAATAGAAATAAACGTCAATATGATCCTCCCTACAAGGAGATCCAACCAAATAGCAAAGTCATTAAGCTATATTAGGATTATGTTTAAAAGAAATAGAAAACTCCTTCATTTGTGGAAGGAGGAAATTACTTAGGGATTTGTTTTCTTATTGTAATCGAGAGAAAGTGTGAGATCTTTTAAAAAAAAGGGAGTGCGATAATGTAATAATTTAATGAAACACAACAATAAAGATACTATGTTTTTCTGTGTATCAACATTTTTCTTTTTTAATTATGATGACAGAGTAGTGTTTATTTGACATGAAGACAACCAAATCATGACATATAGTCTAGCCTTCCCTTGTACATCAAATACCTCAACTAACCTATGTGCCAAGATCCGATTCCAGTCCAATTCATTTGATAAAACTCAATCTAATCATTTCTTTGATAAGCCACACATATGATCCAGAAACATCTAGATCGGGTTCTATGACTGGTTAAGTAGGAAAACAAAAAAAATGATCATCTGTGACTTCGTGCTTCGTATAGGAGTCTAGCACTCTGCATAGAGGTCTGGAGCTACGCTTGTCCTACAAAGCACTGTGCTTGGGTATTTTGTATTTCATTTTGTTGTAAATTGGAAAAACTAATTTTTTTATGCCTACAACTTAGAAAAGTCCTCCATCTAATATTCATTTAATGGATTGTCTTTTGGTAACCCAGTTGTAGTTTTATTTTTTATTTTTTTGGTGCTTGGTTGATCTTTGTTTTGGTGTTTAAAAAAAATAGAGCAGTTGGTAAAGGTTTCTTATATCTTAGCTACATCATTTGGTATCAGAGCGACAGTGATGAAGTTCCGCCACACTAAACATGTCGTCTAGAAGAGGAGATAACATATGTAAGGGAAGGCTTGTAGACAATGTAGTTTTGCTAGAAGAGATTCAATGCCTTCATACAAGGATGGAGACAATGGAAATTTCTTAGAGGATAGCACCTGATGAAGGAGATGTCAGTGCTACAAAGGAATATTCTGAGTAAGAAGAAGAGGAAGAAAGCTAGGCAGCTAAAGTTTTGAAGATATTGGCAAAGGAAACTGGGAGACCAAAGGTGGAAATACATTTGTATAAAGGGAACCTTAATTTAGAAGAGGTGATGGACTAGATCAGTTCATTAGAAAAGTATTTCAACTATGAAGAGGTTGATGATAGAAAGAAGGTGAAATTTCCAGCTACCACATTGAAGGGCCATGTAGACATTTGGCGGGATGAGTTACAATTATCCAAAGAGAGAAAGGGAAAGCCCAAGATGAAGCAATGGGGTAAAATGGTGAGTAAATTGAAAGGTAAATTCATACCAAAATATTATCAGTTAAATCCTTTGAGACAATTACAAAACTTGAGGCGGAAAGGAATGATAGTCAAGGAGTAAACGGAGGAGTTTTTCAAGCTGACCATTAGAGTAGGACATGCCGAGGATGACATAGAGAAGGTATCCGGATATATCAATGGCTTGAGATATGACATACAAGATGAAATCAGTTTAATGATTCTAAAGAACATTGAAGATGCTTATCATGCAGCTTTGAAGGAAGAAGAAAAAATGTTGAGGAAGAAAAGTCAGAGGCATAGAGGTAAAATTCCATAAAGAGGAAGAGGAGCTTCTAGATTAAGATTCCATCACTCTGAGAATGTGTTGGTTGAATAAATCGTTCTTGCAGACAAGACCGATCTCCCTAGTGTCAGAAGAAAATCTAGCAACAAACGAACAACTAAGTTTGTCTTTCTCTAGATATATTCTTTTTACAATTAAATGCTATGAAGGTGTCAATATTACCTTAGATCCAAATGCTTATTTGCAGTCGTAAAGCTTCCGTCGCAACAAGATTTCTTCCGTTGCAACAATAATCCTTCCATCGCAACGAGAGTTATTTTATCGACCTAAAATCACAAACAAGCAAATATTAATAGCACCTGTATAACAAATAATCATAAAACATACCTATCATAGTGATCAAGGAATCTATGAAATAAATAATCAAACAACAACTTATTGAATTAAACAATCGAACGACAATTTATTGATAAAAACAAAACTTGATTGTATTAATCTTAAAAATATATCGAAGAACCTTACAACCTGAGCCTTGATGTTCAAAAGGCCTTCCCGGGGTCCGAAGCAGGAGTCTCCTCTACTTTGATAAGCCTTGAACTCTTCCTTTAGGAGCATAATAAAGAGGTATGTGATCTTTCCTCTCAAAAAATCAACAGAAGGAAGTCTAAATCTCAACAGCACTTCAACTCAATCATACTCAAAGCTTGAATTCCAATTCTCAATCTCCAAAATCTCAATCTCCAATAAAATTCTTCTTGGACTTAACCCTTTGAGGCTACCCAATGCCTCCTTTTATAGAGCAGATGAGGAGGTTAGGATTCCACTTTTTAAGGGATAGAATCCTCCTTCAAAGGAATTGGCTCCTTACGTCAAGGGATTAGTTCCTTAAGGTGTGGGATACATGCACCTTACTAAAGCGTACTCATCCCAAAAAAAGCTCATCTAGAACCTTGTAGAATTGACCAAAATTCAACTTTTTAACTTTTCTTTCGCACTTTTTTGACATTACAGGGGGTATGCAGGCATTACACTGGAAAAATGCATTCTAGAACGTAATTTCTCTTCACATTACCTGCGTACCCTAGCTAAAAACGTAAGAAGGTTTCATGTTACCTGCATACCCTGAGTTTCAGAGATTTTTAGGGTTTTTTCCTCCATTTTTAGGACTTGGAATGAGAAACAAAGGTTGTAAGACTTGCAGAGGAGGCATGTATGAGTGTTTAATGAGCTCATACAGTCAGCAGAATGTCAAGGTGACAATTTTTAGTGTAACAGATTTCCCCCTAAAGTGTGAAGTCTGGAATAGATGAAGATGAAGTCTGTCATATATTAAGAGTGAAGTACTTTATCATTTCAAGGATCATCCTATGGACACCCCAGTCGAAACCTGTAAAAACATCCAATGCAATATATATATATATATATACGTAATCATATCATCGCTGAGGTAGGCATTCACATACTCATATCAAAACTAACTAAACTTGTTCTGATACAGAAATGATTTTAATATTACATCAATAGTGTAGACACAGCATGGGCACAGCCATCTGTAATGAATAGTCTACTGTATAATAATAAAACTCCTCGCAGCCTGGATGGTGGAAACTAGATCCAAGGTCTTGATTTCTGCTTCCTGAACCAGTACGATCCTATCCATGCAATTAAATGTGTTGAAGTCGAACATGGTAGAAACCACTTGATTACCAGCCAATGATGTGGACTGTTAACAAGTGTGAGAGTAACCACCAGTAATTTCAATGGCTCTCAAAGTACTCAGTACAATCCATGAAATGTGAATGAATGAGCTGAAGTCGAACATGTCACGGAATCATTCGATCGAAGGTCAATGATGCAACCTGTCATCGAAGGCGAGAAACATGCCATTGAGGCATGCAGATTTCAAGGTACTGACGATTTCTGGATCAACTTCCTAGATAATGAGTTGTCGTCGATAGAAAGTGATATGTGGTAGGCAAGGCCACAACACGAAATCATAGATCAAGTTTTTAAAATATATTGGCAAGGACTGACTCAGGGATATTTTGCAGATGAATGGTTTATTTGAACTGTCCTCTTGAACACATAACGACACTGCAGATGGCTTGGTGACAATTGACCCAAAGCCAATACCCAGAAACAAACTGAAGAATTTCAATATGGTTTGATTAACTGTTAAGAAAAGGATTTCCCAACCCAGGTGAACAAAAAGTGTCGTGTTCAAGAGTGGTTAACGGTTTTCTGAATAATCAAAATGTAACAAACAGGTTTGTTTTTCTCTCTTTCCCCCCACCATTTTTGGCAAGTACCTCTTTATTTTTGACAAGCTTGAGTAGGATAAAAGTTTATTGTTTATAAGCTCATCCTTCGGATGAGTCCAACTTAGTTTAAAATTCGAACCCTAAGAAGGAGTGGTTCGTTCCTGTTTTAAAATTGAACAAGTCCTTTACTGTTAGGTTTTAACGAGTCCAGTATAGGAGAAACTCGGTGTTTTTCAATTTTAGGGAGTCAGAAGAAAAAACTTAAGGAAATTCCATGGATGTAATTTTTCGTAAATTTTGTCTCTCGAGCCCGAAAAAAGATAAAATAATGCGGGAGAGAACTCTATTGACCGTAATTAGTCAACGTATACATTTTTTGTAAATAGTCCATTTCAGTCTGTAAAAGGGGTAAACTTATACTGAAGGGAAAATCATTCATTTACTTTAACAAGTTCGAATAATCAAGTACTCGGCAATCTTTTCATATTTAGAGAGTCTGAAAAGGGCTTAAAAGAGGACTCCAAGTTTTCACTTTTTCGTAAGTTTTAACGAGTTCGAAAAAGGGATAAAAATGTACTCATGTGGCCAACTTTCAATTTAATTAACGAGCAGGAAAAGACGGAAAGAACTCGGCATTTTCATGTATTTTACGAGAATGAAAGATAGCAAAATAATCTCGGGATTCTCATGAGTTTAATGAGTCTTGAAAATAACCTTAATTGAATCAAGATAGGTTTCATTTTTACAAAAGCTTGAAACAGAGAAAAACTATGCTTCAGAGTGGTTTCATTTTTACACAAGCTTGAAACAGAGAGAAAACTGTGCATGATGCCCCCTAAGCGTAACTGCTAGAGGGCATGCCCCCCCTAGCTTCATTTCATTCAACTAAGCACACTGTGGGTAATTAATAGTTGGATGGAATGAAGGTTCATTTACGAGATCATATGAAAGACCCGACCTAAAACTGTAAGAAAATTATGCAAAAACTAAAATAACTAACCTAAATATACGACTTAACATTTACGAGATCTAGTTAAAGACTCGACTCAATAGGGGAGGATTTGTTTCATTTTTTAACGAGATTGACACAGGAAAAGAACTATGCTTATGGAAACGTGTTTCATTTTTTAATGAGCTTGACACAGTAAAAGGAACTGTCCTCTCCTACGTGTTTCATTTTTTAACGAGGTTGACACTGTAAAAGGAACTATCCTCGTATCTACTTTCTACAGTCTACCTATATAACGTACTGATTCATTTCTTAATGAGGTTGACACAGGAAAAGAACTGTCCTCATGGCGCACTGATTCATTTTTTTAACGAGGTTGACACAGTAAAAGGAACTTTCCTCTTGATCCACTGATTCATTTTTTAACGAGGTTGACACAGGAAAAGAACTGTCCTCATACCTGATTCATTTTTTAACGAGGTTGATTCAGTAAAAGAAACTATCCTCTGACCAACTGATTCATTTTTTAATGAGGTTGACACAGGAAAAGAACTGTCCTCATACCTGATTAATTTTTTAAACGAGGATGACTCAGTAACAGGAACTATCCTCAAAAGCTTGTTTCATTTTTTAACGAGCTTGACACAAGAAAAAGGAACTCTCCTCACAATCACTGATTCATCTTTTAACGAGGTTGACACAGTAAAAGGAACCATCCTCAAACACACTGATTCATTTTTTAACGACGTTGACACAGTACAAGGAACTATCCTTGGAATCACCTATTCATTTTTTAACGGGGTTGACACAGGGAAAGAACCTCTCCTCAGTTTCACTGATTCATTTTTTAACGAGGTTGACACAGTAAAAGGAACTCTCCTCACTAGCTTGATCATGGCTTCCAACTGGAAGAAACACATGTCAATGGGCATACCTTGATCATGGCTTCCAGGAGGTCTTCGTCAGACGGAAGAACAATTGGTTGGAAGGAACATATGTCAAGGGACTCAAAAGGGATAAGAACATCATGTTCAAATAATCCCATAGATTTTTCCATGTCAATTACCGGATCTAAGTCAAAAGAAGACGAGAAAATAGTGAAAGGCTCGCTTACATTGGTAACTGAAAACATGGGACTAGTTGCCACATAATTAACCCGTGGGGGGGTAGATACCACTTTAGAATTAGGAACATTTAGGGATGTCATATTATTGGTAATCGAATCAAGACTAAGGAATGAAAGCTGATCCAAAGTCATAATATTTCCATTGTGAGGGAAAGACATCATGCGAAAGAGTGTCGATACAACAACTTTCATTGCATAAACATAGTCTCGCCCAAAGAGTAAATTGAAATCCAAGGGACCTCGAACGACCATAAGATCAATACAGACAGTTTTACCTTCCAAATTAATAGAAAAATTAGGAAGGATCCCTAAAGGTTCACTAATGATTCTATTAAAAGCTTTCAGATTCTGCGTAATAGGCACAAGCTGAGGGGAACCCAAAGCTTTCCAAGCAGTTGAGGATAAAATACTAACAGAAGCATCTTCATCTACCTGTGTGCGACGTCTGTCCCTACCACCAAACTTCACAATGATTTGGAAAGGGATAGAGGAAGGAAGACGAGGTTCTGTCAGTCTATTCCAATCAAAGGAAAAGACCTCAGTACTTGGAGGGAGTTCTATAGAAACAGGTGAAATTCCCCCCAGCGTAGAAGAATCTGATGTAACAAGAAGAACCTGAGCAGTATGAAGTTCACTCTCTAAAGGGAGAGTGGGATCGAACGAATGTGAAATTGAATCGACCACTTGATCAACTAATGGATCATCAAACTGAGTGGTATGAGTTTCACTCTCCAATGGAAGAGTGGGATCGAATATACTTGAAATTAGATTAATCACTATGTCAGTTGACAGTAGGTTGGGAGAAATTTTACGGTAACCAATTGGAAATTCTTGCTGTGGAACAGTAAGTTTTTCCAACAATTTTGAGGCTTCATCCATGTGAGGGAAAATGTGAGTTTGATGACTCCCTTTTCATAAATTACAAGGAAACCTAACTTTACCCTTTTCCCTAGGAACCTGACTATCACTGCTTGATGGATCAACAAAAATTTGATGAGATTTTTCTGACCATACTTCCAAAACCTTTGGAATACCAGGACAATTAACAAGGAAGTGGTCACCCTTACAAAGCCTGCAAGGGTATTGGGTTTACGATGCATGTTGGAGGTTTCCTCAACACAACTAACATTTACAGCCATGGTTGGTTGCTTGACTTCTTTCTTATCTTGCTTCTTCTTCTTTTTCTTCTTCCCTTTCTTCTTCTTCTTAGCCACCTGGTTACTAGCGTCAAGGATTTTACCAAGCGAAGAGGAAGAAATGGAGGAAGAAATATTAGGCGAAGAAGGTAAAGGGTCAACAAAAGGTTGGTGATGTTGAGATGGTGAACTCTGTTGAGTTAAAGCATCCGGTTGAGGTGGAACAATTGGAATGTTCGGGGCCAACGAAGTTGAAAATAACCATATCGGTAAACCTATTGTAAATCCAGGTAATGAAAAAGTAGCGATGTAAGGAGGACCAAAATTTCCAAAAGAAGGAAAAGTACTAGGATTCTCGTTAAGAGGGGTTCCTTGGTTGGTAAATTTTGGAACAGTTTCCATTCTATTCAACTTCGGTGAATTTTATTAACAATTTAAAACTAAAATTAACAATTCACAATTCACACCTAACAATTAAAATTCACAATTCACACCTATGGTCTCTAAAAGTAAAAACAAACAAATTAACATGCGCTATCAAATCTAGGAGTCAAACCACACACAAACAATAGATTCCCACACTAAAAACACTAGTTGGTGATGAAATCCAACATCGTAGAATTTTAATGCAGAAATGGCAGTTGGAACAGTTACCCCGACAACCTGCTTAATGAAACAGACCGGTGTAAGTTTCTCCACTATGCCATCTCGAGAGAAGATAACCCTCCGGAGAGTCCAAGTGAGTCTAGTCGACGTCTGCTCCAGGTACAGTGGGATCTTCCCTCCACCGTCACCTTAGGAAAGAATCCTATAGATTATGGCCACGAAGGTTACCAACAGAAACGAATATACCTGGGGGAACAGTCTATGATCTGATACACACGCAGGGGTAGAGTAACAAAGCTCAATCCCCTCGAAGGCTCCTTGACATAATCGAAGGTTTATCGACAACTGACCCCAGGCTCCTCGACAATGGTCAATCCGAGGTTTACCATTTTTAATACGTGTATATCTACTATCGTTCCCAATGAGGAAGGATTTATTACCTCACTGGTTTAGATATGATCTCGTGCTTGACTCCTTTAGGAGGAGCTTCCCAGAGCATACATGCAACAATTGGAATTTTTCCTACCGCAAGATCAACTACTTGTTTGTTTTACTGTCTTGGAGAGTTAACTAAAAGCTATTCCAAGACACTAGCCTAAGCTATATT
This sequence comes from Pinus albicaulis, assembly GCA_034641835.2. NCBI lineage: Eukaryota > Viridiplantae > Streptophyta > Pinopsida > Pinales > Pinaceae > Pinus > Pinus albicaulis. The sequence goes on from CM076581.1 coordinate 308,565,451, forward strand.
GGTGGAAAGAGCCCTAAAAATGTAAAAATTACTAGATGAATTTTAATTAAGCGTTGTGTTATTTAGGTTGTTATTACTCAAAAGGGTAAATGGATATGAAACCAATGATGTTATGACCCAACCCAAAACTGAATGCAATCGAATATGATAATGTAATCTTTTCAATTCGATGAATCCTACCTAAAGTAATGAGACAGTTTCCATCACTTCCAAAAATGCAAAAAATTGATCACTAAGAGAAAATATAACAAATTCTCTAATGCACTAATTTTATCAAGAAAAACTAATGCAAATCAATCCAAAAACAATTTTTTTATTTTTGTGTTTTTAAAACAAGTATAAAAACATCTAAATTCAAATCAAAGAAAACTGATCTAAAATCTATGATTGATTTTTCAAAATGTAAGCTATGCAGTTGTAATCTATGCACAATTCACTCATATTCTGAAAATGAGAATTCTAATTATACAAATGTGATATATGCAAGAGAATTCTCAAACACAAGATGATTCTAATGTGATCTAAGAACCAATCAAGTGGGAGTCAAGAAAATAGGGTGAGAGTTCCAAAGATCAAAAACACTCAAAGGCGATTAACACTCATACACAATTTAGCCCAAGTAAAATTGTAAAATTGTGAAGAGACTAAGACAAACCTCCAAGTAATGACCAAAGGAAATCAAATTAATAATTTCTCAAAAAAGAGACCGAAAACACCCAATTAACTTAATGGAGATTGATGAGATGAAGAATTGCTGAAAGAAATTTAGAAACAAGAGATTTTTGACAGAAAAATACAGATCTGGGTAGATGCTAAGAATCCTAAATTAAATCTAAACTAAACTAGAAAAAAGAAATCTGGAGTTTTTCCAGAATTTCAACAGGGTCCACAGGCTTCCAGAAGTAACAGTGCAGTCCCGCACTGTTTACTAAAGAAAACATGCGAAACTTCCCACACTGTATAAAGAAGGAAAAGTGTGGTCCCAGAAAAAATTAGAGAAAAACATAAAAGATCTCAAAAAATTTCAAAAACAGAGAAAACCTAAGCTACCCAGGCAGATATCCATCAATCAAAAAGCAGGAAAAACCTTTCCTCAAATCAAAATAAAAGAGAACCAAAAACAAGAAGTTCTTTCCCCAGTGGAGTCGCCAATTTTTTGGCCGGATAAATCGTTCTTGCGGACAAGACTGATCTCCCTAGTGTCAAAATACAATCTAGCAAAAAACAAACAAATAAGTTTGTCTTTCTCTAGATATATTCGTTTTACAATTAAATGCTATGAAGGTGTCGATATTACCTTAGATCCAAATGCTTATTTGCAGTCGTAAAGATTTCGTTGCAACAATAATCCTTCTGTCGCAACGAGAGTTGTTTTATCGACCTGAAATCACAAACAAGAAAATATTAATAGCACCTGTATAACAAATAATCATAAAACATACCTATCATAGTGATCAAGGAATCTATGAAATAAATAATCAAACGACAGCTTATTGAATTAAACAATCGAACGACAATTTATTGAGAAAAACAAAACTTGATTGTATTAATCTTAAAAATATATAGAAAAACCTTACAATCTGAGCCTTGATGTTCGAAAGGCCTTCCCGGGGTCCGAAGCAGGAGTCTCCTCTACTTTGATAAGCCTTGCACTCTTCCTTTATGAGCATAATAAAGAGGTATGCAATCTTTCCTCTCAAAAACTCACCAGAAAGAAGTCTAAATCTCAACAACACTTCAACTAAATCATACTCAAAGCTTGAATTCCAATTCTCAATCTCCAAAATCTCAATCTCCAATAAACTTCTTGTTGAACTTAACCCTTTGAGGCTACCCAATGCCTCCTTTTATAGAGCAGATGAGGAGGTTAGGATTCCACTTTTTAAGGGATAGAATCCTCCTTCAAAGGAATAGGCTCCTTACATCAAGGGATTAGTTCCTTAAGGTGTGGGATACATGCACCTTACTAAAGCATACTTATCCCCAAAAAATCTCATCTAGAACCTTCTAGAATTGACCAAAATTCAACTTTTTAACTTTTCTTTCGCGCTTTTCTGACATTAGAGGGGGTACGCAGGCATTACACTCGAAAAATGCATTCTAGAACACAGTTTCTCTTCACATTACCTGCGTACCCCTACAGATGAGGATTTTTTTTTCATTGTTTTATTTTAAATTCTTTACTCTGTTTTGTAAACTTTTCTTTGTCAATTTTCGTAGTAAATTAATATTACATTACAGTTTTTTATCAGTACCATATAATTAAGTCATTAATGTCTTCTTAGAATCAACAATAGAATGAATGTGTAATATTTTCTTTTCTAAAAATATTTGAAGAGGATATATTTATCTATTTTTCAATTGGATTAAGTTTGAGGCAATAGACCTCATAGTTGTTTAGTTTCCTTTCATGTTTTGTTATTTACTTTCTTAGATCAAACTATCAATTCATTGTATAATTGAATTTTCCTAAAAGATCAAGCTAAGAAAGTGGCTTGTCATACTTCCAAATTGGGTGATTGAATGTTCAACCTATGAAATCATTGAGCTTTACTTTTACCTACTTTTACATTTCTTTTTAGATCCTCATTCAATTGTATAATTGGTTGTTCTTAAAGATCATTTCAAGAAGGTGATTTTATCATATTTCTAAACCGAATGCTCGAATATCTAATTTATGCAATTATTGAGTTTCCCCTTGCACACTTTACTTGTTTTAATAGAACATTAAAAACTAAGGTATAATTGGTTGCTTACACATCATTTCAAGAGGGTGATTTTATCATACTTCCATATTGAATGTTGGAGTAATCAAACATACATTAGGTGTTTTCCTTTGAATTTGTTTTCATCTAGAGTAGCATTGCAATTTCACATTTCAGTTACAAGATTCATATCCATGCAATAGGAATAATGTTAAACTAGAAGTCATTAGAATATACACTCTGTTTTCAGATCATATTCTAAACAGTCAATATTTTTTGATTCATTTTTATGCAAATTAGTTTAACTTAAGAACACTTCCTTTTCTTCCTTCTTTAAAGTTTAGTTTTTCAAATTTAAATTTCACTACATTTATTTGATTGCTTTCACAATCTTTATTTATTATATTATCATTTGGACGTAAAGCTTAAAACCCAAAAAACAACATAAAAATACATACAACAAAGTAAGAAGAAGTTTAACTAAGCTCATAGTGCACCACACTCCATCAGATTACAAACCTCAACTCAAAATTTATGTAAGAAATTTAAGGCATTAAATTGGCTAAACAGGTATCATTTTCCTTTACCACGCATGGATGATTTCATGGATTACTTGAGAAAAAAATAGATTTTAAAAGCAGTTATCATTAGATAAGGATTAGAGAACGGGATGAGTGGAAGATTGCCTTCAAAACAAAGAATGGATTGTATGAATGGTTAGTGATGACTTTTGGGTTCAATAATGCACCCACCAAATTCATGAGATTAATGAATGAAGCCTTGAAGGAGGATGTAGGCAGGTTTTTAATTGTTTTTCTTGATGATATTATAATTTTCAGTCGAAGTAAATAAGAACATCTGGAGCACCTTAATTTGGTTCTAAAAACTTTGCAGAAAGAAAATATGCTAATAAATTTGAAGAAATGTGGTTTTATGAAGGAAGCGCAAGTTTATTTGGGATTCATAGTTTCTAAAGAAGGCTTGAGAATGGATCCAGGAAAATTCCAAGCAATTTTGAATTGGCTAACTCCAAGAAACACATTTGAGGTAAGAAGATTTTAGGGTCTTGCAATTTTCTACACGAAATTTATCGGAAGCTTTAGTTATATTTTTGCACCAATTATTGAAAAAGTCAAGGAAACTAATCAGCCATTTAAGTGGATAGAAGTAGTAGACTGAAAATAAGTTGCTGAAGAAGAAACTTATAGAAAAGCCAATTTTGGCTTTGCCAGATTTTGAAAAAGTTTTTCAAGTTGAAATTGATGCTAGAAGAGTTCCAATTGGAGCAGCTTTAAGTCAAGAATAGAGGCCAATAACATATTTTAGTGAGAAACTAAATGAAGCTAAGAAAAATACTCATCTTATGATAAAGAGTTTTATGCTATTGTGCAAGCTTTAAAAAAATGGAGACATTATTTGTTACCAAAATATTTTGTATTATATTCTAATAATCATGCATTACAGTTTATAAATAACCGGCCAAAATTGAACCAGATGCTTTCGAAGTGGGTATATTTTTTTTAGAGTTTTACTTTTGTGATTAAGCATACAAGCGGTAAGTTGAACAAACTTGCTGATGCTTTGGGAAACGTGAATTTAATTGTGCAGAAATTAAAAATTGGTGTTTTAGGATTTGAAAAGATGGTTGACATGTATAAGGAAGATGTATAATTTAAAGATATTTATGCAGTTGTGCAAAATCCAGCAATTGATAATAGAAGCTAGTGGTTGGATTATCTTATCCAAGGAGGTTTGGTATTTAAAAATAACAAAATGTGTATTCCCAAATGTTCTATTAGGAAAAAAAAATAATTAAGGAAAAACACAGTGGACCCTTGTCTAGACACTTTGGACAAGACAAGACATTTTCTCAGGTAAATTCTTTTTACTACTGGCCAAATATTCAAACTAATGTTAAGATATTTGTTGAGAAATGCAATATTTGTTAGCATGCTAAAGGGAGAAGCCAAAATACTAGATTGTACCAGCCATTGCCAATACGAAACTGACGATGGGATGTAGTTAGTATGGATTTTGTTTTGGGTTTGCCAAAAAATCAGAGGAAATGACTCCATTTACGTTGTGGTACATAGATTTTCTAAAATGGCTCGTTTCATTGCATGCAGGAAGACTAGTGATGAAACTCATATTGCTAATCCATTTTTTTAGAAGTTGTAAGGTTACATGGATTGCCTATAACTATTGTGTCCGATAGGGATACAAATTTTTCTGGCCATTTCTGGAGAACTCTGTGGAAGAAACTAGATGCAAAACTTAGTTTTAGTTCTTCCTATCATCCTCAAATGGATGAACAGACCAATGTAGTAAGTAAAAGCTTGGGAAACATATTAAGGAGCTTAGTTTATCAAAATCCTAAGCAATGGGATTTAACACTTTCTCAAACTGATTTTTCTTATAATGATACTCCTAATCGAAGTACTGGGATGATTCCATTCTAGATTGTTTTTGGCATGAATCCAAGAGGTGTGGATAAGCTCAAAAATTTGGGTAAACAAGAGACAAGGAGTGCAAAGGCTGAAGAGTTTGCAGAGAAGATGCAGAAACTACAAGAAGATGTTAAAGGGAGATTACAGGAAAGAAACAACAAATAAAAATAGAGAGTTGATATGAAGCGAAAAGAAAAAGAAATTCAAGTGGGTGATCTAGTCATGATTTACCTGAGAATGGAAAGGTTTCCAATTGGGACTTATAACAAATTAAAGATGAAAAAGATAGGACTTTGTAGAATTATGAGAAATTTTTCAACCAATGACAATGAGGTTAAGCTACCAGAAGGGATTGGTATATCACCTATCTTCAATATTGCAGATTTTTACACATACAAGGAGCTAGAGGCAGAGCTACAAGATGAATTGATAGAAAAGAAGGTTGAGACCCCAAACTAGGAGGAGAAAATGCCAAAGACAACAAAGAAGGAAGTGGAAGCTATTCTAGATAAAAGAGTAGAAAAGAAGACAACCAGAAAAACATATTATCAGTACTTAGTTAAATGGAAGGGGCAACCAGATGAAGATGCCAATTGGATGAGAACTACAGAGTTACACAAATATCAAGTGGATCTAGAAGACATGATGGAACAACCTTTTTCCTCCCTAGAACTCTGATGCAGCAACATCTAGAATTAGCCAGCAATGTGATAGTGTGTTCACATGTTGTGGTTAACAAGGAGTGGAGAAAAAAAAATATTATTAAGTTCTTATTAGTTATTAATTATGTACTAGTTCTTTTTTTATTAAAAATATTAGAAAAATAGAAATAAATGGCAAGATGATCCTCACTACAAGGAGATCCAGCCAAAAAGCTAAGTCATTAAGTTATATTAGGATTCTGTTTAAAAAAAAAATAGAAAACTCCTTCATGTGTGGAAGGAGGTAGTTACTTAGGGTTTGGGTTTCTCATTTTAATCTAGAGAAAGTGTGAGAACATTAAAAAAATTAGGGAGTGTGCTAATGTAATAAATCTGTGAAAGGTAACAATAAAGATACTCTGTTTTTCTCTGTATGAACATTTTTCTATTTTAATTATTATGACAAAGTGGTGTTTATTTGACATGAAGATAACCAAATTGTGACGGATAGTCCATCTTTCCCTCGTACATCATATGCCTCAGCTAACCTATGGGTAGAGATCTAACTGCATTCCAATTCATTTGATAAAACTCAATCTGATCATTTCTTTGATCAGCCACACATTTGAGAGTATGAATCTGATGACAACTTCGCGATTTTGATCTAGAAACATCTAGATCAGGTTCTACGACTGGTTAAGTAGGAAAACAAAAAAAATGCACATATGTGACTTGGTGTTGTGTATAAGATTTTGGCACTATGCATAGAGGTCTGGAGCTACGATTGTGCGACAAAGCACCGCACTTGGGTATTTGGTATTTCATTTTGCTGTAAATTGCCGAAACAATTTTTTTTTATGCCTACAACTTAGAAAATTCCTCCATCTAATCTTCGTTTAATGAATTGTCCTCCTATAACCAAGTTGTAGATTTTTTTAATTTTTTTGGTGTTCAATTGATCTTTGTTTTGGTGTTTGAACAAAAAATAGAGTAGTTGGTACAAGTTTCTTATATCTTAACTACATTACTTAGCCTATATAAAAGTATCAAAAATATATTTATATGTTATAAAAAGTGGCTCTCCTCATTTTACTCCTGAAGAGTTGCACTCCCATAAAGAGATTTACTATTTTGATGCTTTTGGAGTGAAATAGTTAAAAAGTTATACCTATTTCAACTTGTTGAAGGGGGAGAGGGATTACTAAAAGGAAGTGCATTGTTATGACTTGAGAAATTAGGTTTTGATAAATTAATGTTGTTATGGGATAGTTAATAATCAACTAGATTTAATTATAATTAATTTCAGAGCTTATTGTAACATACCCTGATAACCTAGCAGGAAAAATGCATGGAGTTAGGACCTTTTCATAACGAATGTGTAACCTTATAAATTACCTTTTATATTTCTGCATTAACCATTTAAATACCCATCATCATCACTTAGAGAAACATTTAGTAAAAATCATAGTGAGTTACACAACCATTAATTGTCCTTGTTGTAGCATATTAACTTAAATTTCCTGCTATAACTATGTATCGATCCCATGATCATTTTAATTCAATTAGTACATCACCTAATTGATAATATAAACATCACATCATGAAAGAAATTAAAATAATGAGAATGACACAATCAACAATCACATAAATAGACACCGATATACCTTGGAAACCCCATAGGGTGAAAACCAACAAATGTTTAATTTTATTATTAAATGCTCATGAGGGTTGTCACCCCTCACTCAATGGTTGTAAGGGAGTCCATCCCTTGACCATTGTAATAAAAATTACATAGAAAATTAATCTTAAACGAAACATAACTAGCTATAAGCTATTATAGTCATCACGATACCATTTACCCATGAATCGTCAATCTCTATCTTTGTAGTCAGACTGTTTCCTTCAGTGGATCATCGTGCCATTTGAACTACTAAACTTGCATGGAATAACAACTCTTTATCTTCCACAATGTTAAACTTGAAAAATCATTTTCTCAAGTCATCCTTCTTTCCTGCCATTGCTGTCATCAGCACACTTGATATCATGATTAGATAAAATATTAATAAACCAATAATCAATCTCTATTTGTGACACTTCAACAAATATTTGTATGCATGTGTAAAACATAACCACATTGACATTAGTTTCCTTATTTAATATCATTTCACATGCATTAGTAACAAATAAATCACTATCAACCATCTTCTTTCTAACAAACACTAACAAAATCTTGCATGCACTTTCATATTATTTCCAAAAGAAATCTAACATACTATATAATAATATTGTGCATGCAAATGCATAACAAGATTTCAAGATAACTATCCCAACAAGAAATTTCTCTTTTTTACTACTCTTATGTTTTCCTTTCAAAAGGGGTTAATGAAATAGATGTTATACTTATGCATGTGAATACATGTTCTTTTCCAAAAACATATTTTCCACCCAAGATCTATTCATAATGGTTATTATGTATAACAATGTCAACTGTATTTCAAACAAAGTTAACATACAAGTTATAGTTTTGTGCATGCAATAACATATCTTGTTATTCCTTCATGTAAAACATATATTTCTTTCCAAAAGAAACTAAATAAATATTTCATGGAAAAATAAACACATTTCTTTTCCAAGGTGTCAAACGCATACCACTTATTCTTTCATGCATGCAAAGTGACATTTCCTTCTCATCCAAAAGACATAACCAATAACTATGCATAATATTCTCCCAAGATAAAGCTAATACCATAGCCAATCCCTTTAGGTTTGCAAAATACATATTATTTTTCCCAAAAGAGGGCTAACACAATAAATATTATGTGATTTCATCTTCATTTTCTCTAGAAATCTAATACTCAAAACTATATTTTTCCCATGCATAGAAGCATATATGTTTCTCTAAATAATCTTACATAATTAAGCATATGATTACCCTTTTTCCTCTCCAATAATATAATCCAATAATGGATACAAGGATATATTTTTCTCTTCTATTCATTTTGAAGAGTTTAAACACAATAATTATTTCCTTGCATACAATTATGTAATGTTCCAAATGGGACTACGGAATCACAGCAATATTGAATTACACTAATATATCTAAACTAGAGATAGAATGGTAGGGCATTTACTGGATGCATCACCTTCACAAGGAAGGGTGAAATCCCAAGGCTTCCTAGCCCGTTTCAGACTTTGTCTATAGAAAAATGGTGAAACACAACAAGTGTGGGAATGACACACTCCTCTTAGATTTTTCTACTCTTAGGAACATTAGATCTACATATCTAAACAATGGATCGAAAAGAGAAGAAAAAACCAACCAAGGAAGAAACGAGAAATTCCACTCTCAGGAAAATCTGCAATAGGCTCAAAGAGGACGTTGTATAAGCAAGTCAGTGTGAAAATAATGCAAACCAGAGATAGGTTCCCTTATTTTACACTATGGGACCTCCAAGAAAATTTTCAGCAAAAATAAATGAGTTTAGAGGGTTTAAACAGATCTCCAACAATCAACATTAGCTGAAAATCAGCTAAAGGAGAGAGCTCGTAAATAGAGAAACCCTCCTTCAGGAATTGCGCAGTTTCTTTTGGAAGACACTGGAAATTAGCCATTAGACTCATATTACAGTATGGCATCAAGAAATTAGATCTATAATCAAGTTACTTTGTAGAAGCATTGGATTTAATTTAAGCAAGAGCAAGAATCCCTCAAAAATAATAGCAAAAACAAATGGAAAAGTTGTGGAAAGACTCAACAGCTTTTCATATAAGGAGCTTCAGCTACTGTAGGTTAATATTCAAATATACAACTGATATATGGCTGACACATCAGATCCATACCAGATATAGAACTACTCAACCTTCTTAACAAGATCCCCTTGGGGTTTTATCAAAATAATTCATAAATAAGTGTAGATCTAGCTTTTAATACACTGAACTTTTTATTGCAAATAAATTCAATCACTATAGATTCATGACCCATATGCAAAAAAAAATATTTTCAAAGAATATGGTTACTTATCTCTTGATGCATGCTTGGAATACTCTCTTCCTCTTCCTTGGCTCCATTCTCCATGTATTCTCCCCTTCCCCTCTTATATTTCCCGCATAGTCTTATAATAAAATAGAATTAATAGAATGGAATAGATTTTATAAATCATACAAGTATTCCAATTTTTTTCTAAATCATAAAAGAATTCCATATTTTCTAAATCATAAAAGCATTCCAGCTTTTCTAAATCATAAAAGTATTCCAGCTTCTTTCTAAATCATAAAAGCATTCCAGCTTTTCTAACTCACAAAAGCAATCCATAAATCTCTCATACTTTTATTTTTAAAGCTATATTTGTTTTTTCCTTGTGAGAAAAATATCACTTATCCATACTTTTTCCAAATCTATTACTCATTATTTCTAAAACCAAACTATTACTCATTATTTCTAAAACTCATAAAATATACCAACCTGGAAATATAATTTATTTCCATAGAAGAATTTAAATTATTCTAAATAAAATAATTAAGAAATAATTCTTCCAATATTCTTATAATTAAGAATTACAAGAATATTCTTCATGTAATATCAATATAATAATTAATAATATTTAATTATTTAATAACCCTCATTTTATAAGAGTTTTTATGGTGGTTTACGCGAGGGATATTACACTTAAAACATATATGTTATTCACAATAGCTATCATACATTATCATTTACAAGAAAGGAAACATATTACAATAATATGAAATCAAATGCAAATGTAGAAGACTGTAATGTAAGGAAATAGATGTAATTGCAAAATACATTGTTGATAGTATAAAACATATTTGAAAAGGTGGACTCATTCCATCGATATTCAAAATCGACAAATACATGATTGCGAGAATATTATGCACTTAGTGAGTATATGGACATAAGGCTCTATAAATATGTAACCAACAAAATATTTAATCCCTCAAAAACCAACTACTAATCAACCATGTACATCATACATACTCTCCATTGTATTACATTAATCAATTCAATGATTGACATTATCATCATTTACACAGTGTTATCAACATCTTCTTAATCTCTCGCATATCCATGTGATTGATGTAAATTATGAATCATTGTCTTCTCAAAGTAGGGGATACCATCCATTATATTCCTTCACAATTGATTTTTCCTCTAGTTATCCTTCTGTTCCCAAAGATTTGTGGTTCAAATCTAGTTACATTTTTGTTAAATTTCCACCATATTGTCCATCTTCAAAACTAAGGGGCCAAAAAACCCATATCACACATGTTAAGGCTACGTCATACATCTCCTTGCATAAAAATATATATTTTTGAAAAGCTTTCAAATTTCTTTACCATCTACCAAGTACTATGCTTGTTCCTACAATAAATTTCTGATCTTATTCTAGGTTTCATTAAAATCTTATCTCAGTAACAAATTTCCAATATATAGCTATAAAATCTTCTAATATTTGGAGGTATTTGTATATTTTTTGAGAAATCAATAACAATTGTTGACAGTGTGCATATGCATAACAAGAACATAAATATATCATCTAGTTATTCATTTGTTTTATATATTTCAACCAAAATTTATTTTCATTGGGCATCATCGAGGTGGATATTGGTGGCAACCCATATATTCCACTTGGAGCCCAACCATTGTTTCTTTCATTTTTTCAGTTTCCTTATTGTAGCACAATTTACTATTTTTGGGAATTTTTCGGCTCCTGAACTTTTAGAGCCATTTTGAGGCCCAAAAAAATGTTTTCTTGGGAAAACCAGGGGAACAATTAAGTATCGTCTAATGTTTTCCACTCAAGAGTTGTATTCCTCGGATAGATATCTATAACGAGGTATTGTGCGCATCAAATGGATATCGTATGCGAAAGTTACGACCCTGAGAAGTTGATGTACTAATTTACCCAAACAAGGCCCATATATTTGGAACTTCATCTCCTAGGGTTAGGTTTTTGGATGTTTAGGGCTTTCCATTATTGATCAATATTAGGTCCGTGAGACACATTGTAACACAATTTAGAGGCATGTAGCCAATACATCTCTTCTTAGAGATAAGCTACAATCACTTGAGCTAGTTTATTTCCATTATGTCTGTAAGCATATTTCAGTTCCTTGATATTAATGAAATGAAGTGTTATTTTTTCTTGTAGTATACCTAGGGAGGATGATATGGGGTACAAAGGGAAGTACCCAAGGGAATAATATGATGTAATAATGTAAGAATGACAAATAGATGTAATTGAAAAGTAAATTGTTGACAATATAAAACACATTTGGAAACGTGGAGTCATTCAATTGATATTGAAAATGGAAAAATACATCATTGTAAGAATATTATACACTTAGTAAATATATTAAAATAAGGCTCTATAAATATGTAACCAACAAAATATTTAATTCCTGAAAAACCAACTACTAATCAACCCTTTACATCATACATACTCTCCCTTATATTACATGAATCGATTCAATGATTGAGATTATGATCACATAGGCAGTGTTATCAACTTATTCTTCTTGTTCTCTCACATATCAATGTGATTGATGTCAATTCTCAATCATTGTCTTCTCAAAGTAAGGGATTCCATCCATTATGTTTCTTTGTAATTTATTTTTCCTCTAGTTATACTTATGTTCTTAAAGATTATTGGTTCAAATATAGTTACTTTTTTGTTAAATTTCCACCATAATTTCCATCATCAAAATTAAGGGGGAAAAATACCCATAGCACATATGTTGAGGCTACCACCTACACCTCCTTGCATAAAAATATATATATATTGTTGAAATGCATTCAGATTTCTTTACCATATACCAAGTACTATGTTTGGTTCTACCATAAATTTCTGAGCTTATTCTAGGTTTCATTAAAACCTTCTCTCATTGACATATGTCCAATATACCTATCAAATGTAGTAATTTTTAGAGGTATTTTTATAGTTTTTGAGAAATCAATAACAATTGATGAAGTTCTGCATATGCACAGGAAGAATATAAATATATAATCTAATTATTCATTGGTTTTGTATATTTCAACCAAAATTTATTTTCATTGGGAATTATCTACGTGGATATTGGTGGAAACCCATCTATTCCACTTGGAGCCCCACCATTGTTTCCTTCATTTTTTTAGTTTCCTTAATGGTAGCACAATTTACTATTTTTGGCAGTTTTTCGGGTCACAAACTTTTAGAGCCGTTTTAAAGCCCTAAACAACATATTTTGTGAGAAATAGGGAAGAAAATGGTTATCGTCTCATGTTTTCCAATGGAAAGTTATATCCTTCAGATATATTTTTCTAACGAGGTATTTTTCACATCAAATAGTTACCGTATGCCAAATTTAATAAATAATGTGGTTAATCCACATTATGAAAGGGACCACAAGTAGCTAGGGAATAAAGTGATAAGCCCATTGTATTGGATGTATGGTATTGAGAGATCCATGGTAATTAACCATGGTATTATATATCTGAAGCCTATATAGAGGATAGAGAATCTCCATTGAGACATGTTAAATATTATTTTATTGACAAGCATATGGCTTGTGGAGTGGTCTACTTCCTTAAGGAGTAGTTGTATGGTGTTACCCTACCTCGAGGGTTTTCTATTAATAAAGAAGAATTTCTATTTTAAATTATTGGAGTGATATTGATAATCATTTGACATAATCTTAAGTTTACTATATATTTAGGTCAGATCTATTACAAGTGGTACCCGAGCACTTTCTTGGGCAAAGCGGCAATAATTTTTTTTTTCAATTTTTTGCCGGATTTTTTTTGCGGCGAGTTTGCAGATCAGATCTGAAAATTTGGTAGAAATTTTACAAAAAACACTAGAGTAGATGAATTCCTTGCAAAAAAATACCCAATATATATAAAAAAAAATCACCTATATCAAACTACAAATGAGTGATATATTGTTGATTTAAAATCAGTTGTGTTGTAGAAATATTTTTGATGACAATTCGTTGATGGCGGCTCTCTTGTCAAATTTTTCAGCTTTTATGTATAATTTCAGAAATATTATTATATATATTATCTCCTCTTTAAAAATTACCCAATTTGAAAAAAAAAAATTGGTTGAATCAAAGTCTAGATGAGGGATATATCGTTGATTTAAAGTCAACAATTTTTTTAGAAATTTTTGTGATGATGAGACTGTTACAGTGTGAATCTCAATATCTAGAGTGCCCAAATTGTGATTTAAATCATATGGAAAGATGAAAAATGGGATTACATTTCTGAAATCAACATATAATAATGATTCTGAGCCATGTTGACCGAGTTGTGCCCATTTTGAATGTCTCACCCAAATTAGGTAAATTTTTACAAAACCGTCATTTTATTTTAAGGGTTATAGCGAGATGAAGTTTATAGGAAAATATGATGGCACTATTATTGAATAATTTATAAAATATCACAAGCCTAAATCCCCATATTTTTGGATAATCAAAAAAATTCCTGATATGGAAGATGTGGCTTATAAATGGTGGTTCTCACTAGAGAATTTAGTGCGACGACTTCTTGGAGAAAAACTTGAAAAAAATCCTTTTGGACAAATGGTCTTATAATCAAAACAAATAAAATAAGAAATATAAATGGTTATTTTCTACTAACATCTCCATATTAAAGGTTCATGGATATATTGATAAGGGGAAGATCATTGTGGATATTCGCCTGAGTTGGAAGAAAAATATAATTAACCTCAAATTGGTCACACACTTGCAAGTTCCAACATATTTTATTGAAAACACATAGGTTGATGGGGCACACATTCAAATATTTATGGCCTTGAAGGTGACCATGGATGAATATGTATTACATGCTTACTTTTATGATTTAAACATGGATGAGGTAGATATTATTTTGGGTTATCCCTGTATTGATTCAGTTGGTACTATCTATATTAATGTAAAAAATAAATTCTTGAATATTTCATATAAACATAAGGAAATTACATGACATTTCCATTAGGAACCAGGCAGAGAATGTGGAGGCATAAGAAACGAATGACATTGACACATCAGATGAATAGCCTTTGATGGTAGACAACCAAACATAGACATCAAGGTAGGTACCCAAAGAAACACCAGACACCACTTAGGCACCAATAATGGAGGAATTAATAAGATGTTTTCCATCAGTTAAAGATTCATCATATCACCACCCACATCACCCAGCAAGACAAAAACTAGCAAGGTGGAAATGAATTAGCAACAAGGAAAATAACTACTATACAACACATAGATAGGTAGCACGATCCACCCATAACACATGAACACAAAGGAACTGCCAGAACCAACTTCCATCTCAAGCGAGCTAGGAATCGACTAGTTCGAGCGTTCATCTTCGTTTTGCATGTATAGATGCACGTTGATGGTACCAATGAACTAATATTTTTATTAGATCTTATTATTTGTGTTCCTATCATGTTTCAAAGACAAAAGATGTCTAAGGTGGGTGTAATTTAATATACATACAGAGGATAATATGGGGTAAAAAGGGAAGTACCCAAGGGAATACTCTCATGTAATAATGTAAGAATGATAAGTAAATGGGCCATAGTTAACAAATAAAGTTGTTAACCTAGATTATGCGAGCGACATCAAGTAGCTAGGGAATAAAGTGATAAGCCCATTGTATTTGATGTACGATATTGAGAGACCCATGGTATTGTCTGTATGAAGCCTATATAGAGACTAGAGACTCTCCACTGAGACATGTCAAGGATATTGTATTGAAAGGAATATGGCTTGTAGAGTGGTCTCCTTCCTTAAGGATTAGCTGTATGGTGTTATCCTACCCCAAGGGTTTAATAAAGAAGAATTTATATTTTATATTATTGCTGTGATGCTGATAATTTTTGTGAATTGTGATAGATCTAAGCTGAAAATATAATAAAATGAAAAATATGGCCAATAATTATCAATATAAATCAAAGAATATAAAATAGAAATTCTTCTTTCATAATATCAAACCCTTGAGGTATGGTAACACCATATAACTACTCTTTAAGGAATGACACCACTCCACAAGCCAAATTCTTTTCAATAAAATAATCATTCACATGTCTCAATGGAGAGTCTCTAGCCTCTATATAGGCTTCAAACATACAATGCCATGGGTTATTACCACCGGTCTCTCAATACTATTCATCCAATACAATGGGATTATCACTTTATTCTCTAACTTACTTGTGGTCCCTTGCATAATGTGGGTTAACCACTTTATTTATTAACTATATCCCATTTATTTATCATTTTGACATTATTACATCATATTAATCCCTTGGGTTCTTCCCTTTATACCCCATATTGTCCTCCCTATGTATACTACAATGAAAATATATTCTGATAATTCATAGCATAATTGAATTCTTTGAATTAACATTTCGATACATTTAAATAAAACATTTCATCATAAATAAATAAAGAAGATGATAATTATCTTTTACTTTGTTCCCAATTGGTTGTAGACCTTCAATATTCGATTGAGTCATAGAGTGCACTCTTCATTTTATCTCAACAATGAGTCAACCCCAAGTTGGGGTTTTAAATCCATGGGCATTACCTCATGTAAATGCTAGTACATACCTAGTAACCATCAAGTAACCAAGCTTCAAAATTTGTTAGCCCCTAACTTGCAGGTCACACCCCCCATCAACTTATATATCAATTAGTCATGGTCATTATAGAGTTCTATGAGTCTTGTAGTTCTACTGGCCTCATGGGGCTTGTAGGTACCCTTCTAGGGGCTCCCATATTTAGGGTACCAAAGCTAAAAAAACTCAAATTAGTAATATAACATTCCGTGTTAATGTTCACCCAAGTGATGCACACCCTTCTGTATACCTATGGTCTCTCGTCTTATGCCCCCACCTTCCAAGGCAACTTAGTTGGCTAGAAAGGAATTTTCCCAAGCCTTGTTGCTTCCAAGAGGTTCGCTCCTCTCATGGGTCTTCCAGGTATCCTTCCATACTCCCATCCATAGCTCTCTCCATGCTTCCTTTACTAAATTAAATAATGTTGAATGAATGAATCATCATAGTGGCAACATTCATATTTCTATATGCATGCTTTTCTATGCACTTAACACTATTTGGTGACACTTAGTGGAGATTTTTTGTATGCATGTTCTCTTTTTTAATCACCCATGGAGTCTCAACACACCCAAACTATTTACATTTTATCACTATGTAACCATTATATATTTTTATTAAATGTGTTATCATAATTATATTTCAGGTCCTAGTACCATTACAACACATATAAAATTAGCAACGGGTGTGCCTTGGGATACCAAATCATAAACACAAACACTCATGTACACAAGCACAAAAACCTTAAAAGAATAATCTACTCCTCAACCTATGTTCCGAATATACATGCTATTTACATTGCAAGGATCGAGTAGTCGTGTTACACTAAAGGAAAAGAAAATAAATTTACTGACATGTTTATACAAAGGGTACATGTCATGAATGCTTCAACTAGTAGTATGCATAAAATGAATATTAAGGGTATAAATTTATAGGTTTCTATTAGATACAAGAATTATTTATCATTAAAAGAAGGATTTATATAGGAATATGTAAATTTTTTTAAGGAGTATATGGTAGTAGGAGATTATTGAGTATTTAAAAATGAAAATAATTTGTATGTTCCTAATTTTAGATAATTAAGAAATTTATCATTAATACAATGTAATATGTTACATATGTAGGAAATCCTAGTTGCTAGAATATAGTTACGGTAAGAAGAATCCAATACTTTTGGCTAAGAATTAAAATGGATATGGTTATTGCATCCCTAGAGAATGGGATGTTGAGGAGTTAAAAATAATAATAGACATGAATGATCTTTGCTATAGTCATCGAGTGGAAATGGAAAGTGGTAAAGAATTAATTTTACTACTCTGTTAGCTAGAATAACAAGGAAATATGATAAAAAAAATGGTGGAAGTGAATAATTTGATAAATGATTCACATTTTAATCTACTAAAAATAAGTCCTAAGGCATGTTATACTTCAAAAATACATGTACAAGATATTACGAGGTTGCATCAAATACCTAAAGAAATTATTTCATACAAAGGTAAAAATTTCATTTCAATGTTTTGGATAGGATTATTTAAATGAATCTTTATAAAAAGATATCATCCACTAGTAGATCCGAAGTGAAAGAGGGTCGACTAGACCATTAAATGTATTTTATAAAGTAAGTGGCATATAAGTTGTTATGAACCATGCACCTTAACAATTATAATAAGTAAATGAATATAATCCACTTTAAAGGTGAAAGGGGTGGAACCTCCTTCTGAAATGAATACAAATAAATATAATATATGACCCTTATAAGGTTATGTATCATTATTATATATAGGAGAAAATGGTTAGAATTATAATAAAACGTTATTTCCTACAAAAAATATGATATTGGATATAATATAATGCAGTAGCTATGTTCTAATAAGGGGATTTAGTGTTAACATAGAGCTTATCTATGGATTAACATACCTCTCCCCTTAAAACACAAATTTTACTAAACTCTTGAGTAGCGATGAGCATTTCTACATGAATAACTCATCTTCCCATGTCCCCTCTTCAATTGTTAGGTTCTTCCATTTGACAAGGTACTCGTCAATTGCTAAAGTTATTATCTACCTAATCCTTGTTTCAAACGATTTTTTCTTTGTTATATTGTGATATTCCCTTCTTTATTAATTCTAGTAGAGTAGTATAGACTATGAAATTATCATTTAATACCATCTTTAATAAAGGAAACTTGAATATTGGATATACATAGGAAGATGGAAGAGGCTAAAATTTGTAAGAAATACTTCTAATTCTCTCTTACACATTACAGAGTCCATAACACCTTTGTGTTAATATAGATGGATATCAATTCCATCAGCCATCCTTTAATTTAACCATCATCATTAGTGAAGAGAGATTATTGTGGCTAAATAGAATGATTCCGCCCTTTAACATTTATTTAATTAGACACTAACTATTATTATTTTAGGCATATGGGTACCTATAAGGCCTAATGTTAAGTGGCACTCTTTTATGTTAGAAATCAATTATAATTTCATGATATTCATAAGTTTTAGGCCCCTCACACATCTCTCTAAATATATTTAAATTATTGTTGATTACTTTTTAAAGATAAGCTGTAGTAGATGAGATAGATGTTTAAACAAATAATGAGTGTAATTTTATTACCATGATGTCACTTTTTAATCAATTTTTTTATTATATTAGAGTTTATAATTTTACAAGGTTTCCCTTGGACTCCTCTAGGATCAATTCCCTTACATTCTATGGGAAGAATATTGAAACTTTTTTAGAAGTTAAGGGACATTGTTCCCAATGATTAAAACCATTAGACCCATATTACATCATCATCACCACCCATTTGGATTGAAATCATGTGAATATCCAAAAAATACTCACCCATTTCATATTAGTAAAATTACACTTCCCTAAAAAAATTATGATACCTTCATCTACAATCATTACTTGAAATTAAACTACTCGAAATACAAAGAAGCTAAGAATATTTTCCAATTTCTAATTGATGAAGGTATTGGTACTATCAATCCACCTTTATATATATATATATATATATATTCCTCTATCTTGATGGTTTGTGGAGTACTAACACTGCCCAATCTATAACAACACATTGTTGGAGTAGTCTCTTCTAGTCTACATCTTATGACATTTACAATTCTTGATATTCTTCCTATTCACAGTCTATGTGAAATAACTTATTCATGCTACATTTATGCCCCTTATTATTCTTACTGTCAGAACTGAAACGTATTCTATTCTTTATTCATTCATCCATTAATTAAGGTAGCATCCTTGTGATTAGTGTGACTTTAGGAGACGAATCATGATCTACAATTGTCAGTGACCAATCCTCTAGTAGACATAATTTTATTTACAAAATTTCTTTTTGATTTGAAGCAATGTTATAGGGATTTAACTTCAAAGAGATGTACTCAAACTGGATGTTTTTCTTTAAGGTTCCCATAAATAAATGTCTCACAAAATTATGATCATTTGGGATGTTCACTACCCTGAAATTAAACTTTTGGAATTGTTTAATGCACTCTACAGTTAGATCTACTTGTTAAAGTTTTATCAATTAACCAAAGAATACATTTTTCAAAATATTTCTATAATGTGGTATCAATGCCTCTGTAAAAGTGTTTTAAGATACAATATAATCTTGTTATATTCCATGAATCCATCAATATTGATGGCACCAAAGTGACTCGGTACCAATTTCATGAATCCACTCCATACATATCTCTACATTTTCATTCATTTCAAAACATTTCTTGAAGCATATGAAAATACCGTTCACACACTTTCACAAAAAATTATTACAAATTCAACCATTTAAATTTAGGATAAGAAGCGTATAAGGATTCTATTTGTTAACCAACATTCAAATATATAAGTTCTTGGCCTGATTTACAACATGCATTTGGCCATCCTCACCATATACTTCTGCCTCCTATTCTACTTCTATATATCTAAACATGAAGATAAATCTCTATTTATTTTTGAGAATAAAATACTATAGAGATACCAAGAAATAATACTTATCGATTCAAAATATATCTTGTCTTGGCTACTTACTAAATTCATGATTGTGATGCTTTTCTAGAGATTTTACATATTGTAGAAATCTTATATATTTTCTATTTAGATTTTATAAGTTCTAAATACTTTTTTCCGCAAAACTTTTAGAAATTTCCTTTTTTAAGGTACCCCTAGATGCTCTTGCATCAAACATGCAGGATATAAAATTATTCATTGACTCCTATCTATGAGGTCTGTCACTTTCCTATAATAGTCTAACAACTCCTCGAAGATCAATTTCAACTGATTATTTCCATGGAACAAATAAAAAATTTCCTTTACTCATTCTTCCTCAACCCCATACTTTATCCTGTTGTTTTCCATTTAATTTACTGACACGATTTCTCTCAGATGAATGCATTCTCTAACTGAATGTTTTCTTCTCCTTGTTGTACATTGTCTTGGAATGTTTCTTCATAATTTTCCACATCTCATCAATATCTTTGTCGGAATTGATTCTTCACTTAAGCTTGTTGTCAACTTCTGTCAGTTTGATCTTCTTTTTAGGCATGTTAGTGTTGTATGAAACACTAAAATTTTTTCCAAACCATTTGATTTTGCAACGTCTATGCAAACTTCATCTTTTGCCAACCACCTTTCCAAACATGTAATCTATTCCTTAAAAAAATGAAATAATTATTTGAGTGTTGTATGCGAGTTTGGATTTAATCTTCAGGAAATAACATATATTCTACCACCCTAATCAAAACTTCTGTCCATTTCTCTTTGTATGATATTTCACTAGCATTGAATTTAAGTGACGCTTTTCATCCTGGCTTAGAAAAACGTAAGAGTTTTATCCTCATTCACCTTTGTCACTTGTAATAGAATTTGCATTCATATCTTCATCTAAATTTGTGATAACTATAGGTATATTTCCACCATCATCTATACCTGCATCCATATAAATTTCATTAGTTTTAAAAATATGATAATATTTCATCTCATCCAATGCATCGTCGGCATTATCTCTAAGCAATGTCTCTTTCTCTGGTTCATAATAGAGCGCTTTTTCTACCTCATACTAAACTACCTTGAGTTCTCCTTCTTCCAACCAGGTTCTTATCATGTGCCTTATCTTCCCCCTCAACATTCTTGTAAAATATCTTAACTCGCCATTTAACTTTCTTCTTAAAAATCCATCTTCATTTCTAATATTCCTTAGGTTTCTATAGTCGCTCCATAAGTACATTCAACTGTACTTAAATCTCAGCGATTTCCTTATCAAACTCGTCATCAATAACATTTCTCTTTATGTCATTTTCCTTCACGTCTTCTTTCCTCTTATTGTGTCTTTCACCTGAAAATTTATAATCAACCTCTGTGCTCATCCTTTTCTCTATCATTGTGAGCTTCTCCATTCTCAAAAGTGAACTTAGACCAAGCCTCTCCTATGTAGCAAGTATCATCTCCTTGCTACTCAATACCTCTTTCTTCAACAACTTGAAATTTTGGTATTTTCTTCGGTTCTCACCTTAGAAACTTCCTGAGCACTCCTCTACTACAAGGTTCTTCTGCCACATTTTTTCTTCACTTTCTCTCTCAGTCACAACTTTCAATATATGATCCACTATTTCTCTACCTTAGCTTCTAAAGGCAAACATCAATTTCTCTATAAATATAAATTTAGAAATATTAAAAAAAGTTTATGTATTTCACTACTAAAATTCACTAACCTCCTTCTGTTACACAACTCTAATATTTGTATAATCAACAATCCTTTATATCAATATGAAAGAGCATTATCATCTTTGATTCTCTTCTCTAAAGATCTATCCAACTATTATATCGCTTTAATGGCACCAAAATAACTTGGCACGAGTTTCATGAGTCCACTCCATACATATATTTGCATTTGCATTCATTTCACAACATTTCTTGAAGCATGTAAAAATACCATTCACACACATGCACAAGCATTTATTACGAATTGCACCATATACATTGAGGATTACAAACATATAATGATGATATTCGTTAACCAACATTCAAATATATAAGTGCTTGGCCATTTACATCACAAATTTGGCCATCCTCACCATTTACCTCTACCTCCTATTCTACATCTATATCTCTAAACATGCACATACATCTCTATTTATTCTTGATAATGGAAAACTCTAGGTATCCCAAGAGATAATATTTATCCCTTCAAAAGAGATCTTGTGTCAACTACTTACCAAATTCACGATTTCAATGATTTTCCTGAGCACTTGCATAATTTAGAAATCCTAGAGATTTTTCCAACTTTTATAAGATTTAGAGAGTTTTGTGCAGGACTTTCAGAAATTTCATTTTTGAAGATACCTGTAGATGCTCATGCATCAAATACCCTAGAAATCAATCCTCCCTAGAAATCAGTCCTTTCTCTAAACGCGGGAAGCAAATACTTAATTTTTTTTATATTATCGCTTTATGCATATCAATATATTGCTTCATTTCAAATATCCATGTTATGGGATCATTACCATCCAAATTCCTCATGTTATGGGAATAATCTTATCTTTCATGAATCCATCAATACCCTAGAAATTGATCCATTGTCTAAACACATGGATGCAACATTTACTTGGCATTTCCTTGATAAGTATTAGATCCACAATAAAGATAACCTGGACGTGATGAAAATGTACCATTTCAACTAGCCCCTAACCACGTTAGGGATCCACTAAATCATTTTAGTATGTAAGGGGAAATTTGTATAATATTGGGCATTTTCTATTTTTCTATATACATTTAAAATACATTTAGAAGTAAGAGCAATGACGAATTTCATAATGTATTATATATGAGCACTTGGCATAGTTGGAAAAATATAACTTCATGGTAAATTTTGATGTCATTTTTATCCTTCCAACAAATTCATATTAATATCAAATTTTTAATTATGTTTATAAATAAATAAAATTGATTTTGTAGAGCTATTTCCAATTACTTCAAAAAAAATTATTGAAAAAATAATAAAAATAGTAATCTAAAAACTTTTCGCTATAACTTCCACATTAATTGAGTTGTATTAAATATAAATAATATATCAGTTAATAACTTATAAAAAGAAAACACATATTGAATGTTGATAAACAATAACATAAAGTGAAAATTATATTTGATCTCATATTTTGTATGAGTATTTATTTTTTATTGATTTGACTTGAATTTGAACTCTCATTTTATGGTTTACATAGTACGTTATAAATGGTGATTGCTTTAAAAAAAAAAAATGAAAAAAATTTATTTAAAAAATAAAGAACATTTAATTAACCATTAATTTTTTTTTCAAATAAAAATAAAAATATTCCAATAAAAATGTAAAATTTTATTTATGATAAACATACGATTTCGAAAAAATTTGTATATTTATGAAACAACCAAACAAGTAAAGAATAGTGAAATATTAAATTAAAATAAAATTGAAAGTAAAACGCCACCACATATAACAATCAATTAGAATTTTTTATTGAATTTAAAATAAAAATAAAAAAATAATTAAACAATTATAAACACCAAAAACATATAATCACATTGCAATTTTTCATACTTCTTTATTAATAATTCTTTCATACAAATATATATCTTACCATCTTGTAAACCACAAACCTATCAAATTACAATTTTCATTAATAGCTCTTTCGTACACATATATCTTACCCTCTCCTAAATTAAAGAAATAAATCCAATTTTATAAATGTGAAGAGAAATAACGCCATTTATTACTTCTCATGGATCATATCTAAATTTTTTTGCGGATGATGTTTTTTTTAATATTAAAATTAATATTTATTTAAATAAAAACAAAATGCAAAAGTTATAATGTAACGTTATTTTATTAATTATGTTTATAAATGTTTTTCTATTTTAATATTAAAAAATGTTTACCTCTTTCCGCATTTTAATTTAACAAATTATAGTTATTAAATTATTGTTATACATTTGTATAAATCATTAAAAAAAGGATTTTTATTTCCTTAAATATTTAATATAAAATTGATATTAACTATTAAAAAAATGACATTAAAAATTTATTTTAATTTTAATATATATAGTTGTTTATATTGGAATATTTTAATTAAAATAACATAAAAAATTATTTTAATTTTAATTATATAAAAGCCTTAGCATTCAAATATTTTAATTAAAATAACATTAAATTTTTTATTTATTTAATTATATATAAGTATTCATATTGAAATATTTAATATACAGTGAATATTGAAATATTTTCTATTATTGATATTTTTAAATGATAAATATCATTGACAATTAAAAAAATTACATATTTTTATTTAGTTAGAAAAATAAAAACTTTTTAACAATACATCTACAATACATCTGGTAAAAAATTATACAAAATTATACAGAGTGAGTAGAGATTACATGTTTACAAAAAAAAACACACATATATATTCATTTCGACTATAGATTACAGATTTATCACGGCCAAACATAAATCAAGTCAGCCATATTTTTAAATTAAAAAAAAAAAAATTTGAAATTTGCAACTTGATTTCTAAATTTAAATTAAATTTATAATAATTATAAATAAAGATAACCATTAAACTAAAACACACTGAACAATATTGTTAAAAATATAATATTATATAATTTTATTAGACAGAGAACTTTCTAAAATTATTGAAAAAAACTAAAATTATAATATTATAAATCCTTTATTCTATAATTTAAGAGTACAAATAAAAACATTATAACTTTTGTAATCTGAAGAATGCAGATCGAACAAAGAAAAATATTATCATATTAGTACGAGATTGTAATTTAATAGAAGCTCAGACGAAATGAATTAAAAAATATGAATCTAGTAAATAATTTTCAAATATGTACTATAACATAAGAGATAGCACAGATTTTAATTCAAATTCAATGTAAAAGGAGAGTTTTGAATTAGAAAATAAGAATTCGAAAAAAAAGCTTTTCATGACAGGTAACTAATTTTTAAAGAATGGTTGTAAAATAAAAAGATGATAGAACATAATATTCCAATCAAGTTAAAGATGCCGAATCAAAAATATTCTTATTTTTAAAGAATGGTTGTATAATCTAATCCATTAATATTTCATATTCATATATAAATAATCTTTACAGCATTTTACGTAATCAAATTCAATATATCAGATTTGAGGCTGAGTAACATGGTTAGGGTTTGAATTTGGGTTTCGTTATGATTAAGTTTGGTTCAGATTTGATTTTTTTAATTGCTTTGGAAAGGTTCACTATTCTTTTATACACATCTTATTGATATATTAACTTTAAAATGAAATATAAAATTAAATTGTAAAAAATCAATATCAATAAAAATAAAGAATGTTCTTATAAAACTAAATAATGAGGACATATTATAGTATTTAAACTAGATAGCGGTTACTTTTTTATTGAATTTATGATTTTTAAAATTTTTCCAACAAAATCGAAAAAAAAAACACTTTAAAAAGACAAAATTGAAAAAAAAAATCATTTTCTTACTCTCCTGAGTTTTAAAAATTTGCTTAGGATTCTCTTTATCCTGCGAATTCACATGTAGGATTTGTGGTCCTTTATATTGCCTCTAATAATGAACTCAGAAGTAACGAAGAAACATTTGTGTTTGCCACTTGTGGCATTTCCTTCACTTGTCCAACCCATGCCGTCAATTAAGGGAGCGTTTCGACTGCATATTTTGAAAGTAAATTTCAAAATTTCTAAGAAAAACTATAAAATACTTAAAAAGTCGTAGTCTTCAAAGGCATGGCTCCCACTTAATTTAAAACCGTGGATGTCCTTTTTCCATTCATTCACTGGACAGTGAAGGCCCTCATTTTTTTTTTTTCTGACCAATTTACTATTTTATTATTGGTAATGGACATTGGACACAGAGAAAAGGTGGGCGGGCCGATGATTGAAGCATAATTTCAGGTAATGCTGAAATAATTGGATTCATGCACGCCACTTCAATTACAACAATATTCCACATGCCATCGTTAGATATTGCTTTCAAGTCGTAAGCTGAAAAAAAGTAAGGAATATGATAGAGCAGCGACACGGAATTCCCGTGTCCAGGTTTAATTCTTCAAGGTTCATTCTCCATCTAGTAGTGAATGGACAACAAATTTATGAGTGGTGCCCATGTGAGCATGGCGAGTAAGAAACCACAATATGTAATTAGAAACAATTATATATATATATATATATATATATATATATATATATAAAAGTGGTTACAAGTGGCTTTGTTTATTCTAGTATTCTAGTTTGGATGAGTTGACTCTCACACACAGATTTACTCTTTTCATGCTTTCGGAGTGCAATACTTAGGAACCTAGTGAAATTTCAATGTTTTGAAGGGGGGAGAGATGACCAACGAGAGGTGCGTTGTCATGATTTGAGAAAATAATAATATTGTTATAATTTAATGTTATTAGGGTGACCTTTGAGGATCCAAAAAGGATGAAAATTTGAATTCCTTAAATCTCAGAAAAATCAACACCAAGTTGTAGATCTCGTCAAGACGACTCCAACAAAAATAACAATACCTCAATCTGAGTCTGCTAGATGCTAATGTCATTCAAACTAGAGTTGGAGGTCGAGCCATAGAGGGCTATGTAGAACTTTGTGCAGTGGAACTGTGTTGGGTGGGCATGTTTTTGGAATATTTTGTATGAATATTCCTCGTTATTCTATAGGAATATTATTGTAAGATTTAGACTATTGTGGCATCTTAAAAATTCCCTTGGGACTAAGAGGTGGAAGTTACAAAACTTGGTCAAGTTTTTGGTCATTTTTTAGGAAAATTCACAAGGAATCCATTGGTATGGTAAAAAATGGGATATGAGTAGAAACATTTTAGGTCACTCTTAGACATGAGGTATATCCATGTATTTTTTCATGTACTTGTGAGTATTTTGTTGAGATAATATAGAGGTCTCTCCAATTTCAAGTTAGGCCCAGAGAAGTAGCTCACACATTGAGAGTGAAATTTATTGAAAAATATTGGTGCATTGTCTATATTGTCATCCTTGTGTATTGGTTATTGATTAATGTTTTATTTATGGTATTTTCATTATCTTTAAGAAATTATATTTAACATCACTGAAGAAAATATCTCAGAGGATGTTGGTACCACAATAGTCTTCATTGATGTCAGTTTTGAGTGGGGATGCTTACCAAGGCCCTGCTTAAAAAGGGTGAAGGGAAAATGAAGTCTTTTAACCCCGATATTGAACATATAACAAAAATAAATAAAGTGAATAACAATGAGATATGCACAGAAAATTGGTAGGCTTTCAATAAGGCCTTCTTCCAGTTGGTAGACAATGTGAAAAATTTGTTTGCTATTTATAAAAGTAGAATGGAAAGAGAAGGCAAGAATGAGGGAAATATAGTAGAGGAGAATGTGTTAGTACACCAAGGAGGTGGAGGAGAGCCTTATGGATCTCCATATTCAAATTCAAGCTCTTCCTCTTTCCCTTAATTTTATCATTCAAATAGTCATAAAAAAAAAATCTTGTAAAAAGCCATATTTAAAGTTAGATATAAAACTTGATTTTCCCATGTTTAATGGAGAAGCTAATTCAGGAAAAATAAACAATTGTATAAGAAAGGTCAAAATGTACTACCAGACACAATAGATCGAAGGGGA
This sequence comes from Pinus albicaulis, assembly GCA_034641835.2. Lineage (NCBI taxonomy): Eukaryota > Viridiplantae > Streptophyta > Pinopsida > Pinales > Pinaceae > Pinus > Pinus albicaulis. The sequence goes on from CM076581.1 coordinate 308,593,549, forward strand.
TGAAGCAAACATTCAATTGGATTCTCTTCAGTTGGGAGAAACAAGAGAAAACTTCAGAAAGGTAGTCAACAAAATGGTAAACTTATTTCTTCACTGTCTAAATTTGCTTTTGCATTAAGAGGGAAATTTTACCTATTGGGTTACAAGAAAAAAGCCATGATGGAATGAAAAAACTTGAGACATGGTAAAGGTTATAATGCTCAAAGTTTTATAGTAGACTTTAGGAAGCAAGCATTGGCATTAAATATTGCCTTAGACTTGCTATAAAAATTGATGAAATGCACTAGTTATTTACAAAATTATCTTCATAATTCATTTTTTTCATTTGATCCCACCAATCCGGATGAAGTTAGTGTGAAAGAAATTTATGTTGAAAGCGAAAGAAAGAATGGACATTAGGATCATGCAATGAATCCTCCATCCAAGCCTCATAACAACAATTTCAATGGGAAAGGAAAGAGAAATAAGACAATGAAAACAAACAAAGAGGAAAAAAATCCCTAGACTTACACCCATTGCAAGAAATATGGGAATGATGAGGAGCACTTTTAGAAGCTACATCAACAATTGAAGCCTAAGATGTTTGGTGGAAAAGGGTAGCAAAACATAGTTGCTAAATTGCAACAATACCTTGGTTTTGATTCCAATGATGAGATGTAGGGCATAGTCATTGGATTACAAAGTAAAGGTACCTTCCATGTTAGTTCAAGTTCTAAAATTAAATCTCATGATGATGAGAGAAAAGGAATAAAATTGTTTCATGTAAGATTTGTATCTAAGAATATAAAAATAAGTACATTGTTTGATCTTTGTTATTAAGTTAATTTGATATTAGAATCAATCATTAAAAATTTGGGTTTGGAAACAAGACCTCATCCAAAACCTAACTTCTTGCTTGGGTGTGTAACAATGGAAAGCTTAGTGTCTTCAAGTCATGTAGGATTAGGTTTTCCATCGCCTCAAGGTTGATAGATAAGGTTTATTTAGATGTTGTCCCACTTAACATTTGTGGCATAGTTTTGGGAATATCATACTTATATGATAGATATGTTGTTTTTTTTAGGCATGATAATAAGTACCATGTCACCAAAAAGGGGGTGGAATATATTGTCAAAGCTCACCACATGAATGTTGATTCAACCCTTGTTATTGTAGGATAAATGAAGAGAGTCATAAACATCAAAAAGTAGTGTATCCTCATGGTTGTGAGGAAAAAATATGTTGAAGTATCTGATGATTTGAAAGTTTGTAATACTTCTCACAAAAAAACAAATGTCTGATACTATCTCTAACTATGATGTGCCTTTTCAAGAACCAGGTGCCCCCCACCCCCCACCCCATGATGGAAATTAAACATGAGATCCATTCCCAACAAGATTTCTCTCTTCAAAATTTGGGCATGTAAAATATGTTAGCTATGGAAATGGAGGAAATAAAAGAGTAGGTGCAAGACTTGTTGGACAAAGGAGTCATCAGACCTATCTCATCCCCATGTGGTTCACCAATTGTGTTTTTGGGAAAGGAAGATGACACATGGTGAATGTGTGTGTATTTTCAAGCTGACAACAAGATCAGAGTGAAAAACTAATATCATTTCCCTTGCATAGATGATTTTCTAGATCCCACCAACATATAGGGTGTCTCCTTGATATGAATTCCCAATTAAACCTCACACTCTTTGGTGTATGTGCCCCATCCGGAAATATGGAGTGACTGTCATGTACTTAAATATTTTCCTTGGATGCAATAGTCAGCATAAGAGATAAAAGCAAATGTAATTTTAAATGACAAAGTAAGTATGCCTTGTAAAGTTTTCAATTAAAAAATTCATCAAGGTTATTTCACTCGAAGGAAATGAAGTCGAGTATTTAGCAGAAAAGTAATAGTACTATTCTAATAAATAAACATGCACATACATACGAAAGTATCATTAACCATTAAGAGGAATAGTGCACATAGATGTAACAATCGTTAAATAAAGTACAACACATGTTGAATAAGATGAGCACCAAATACAATGAATTAGTTCAACATCTTTACTACATATGAATCCCAACATATACCACAAACATCCGAATAATAGTCTTAAAAAATTCACAATATAAACATGAAAATGTGTTGGATCAATGAGCTCAAAAGATACAATGAAAAACCATTAGCTCCATTAGCTCCAATATTGGAGCGTTGAGCCAATACTCGCTTTCCAAAATAGCTATCTTACTCTCTAATTCCTAGTTGGAGAGGCCAAGGTCAAAATTCGTCTTGTTGAGTATTTACCATTACCATCCCCATGACTCTTGGACTTACTCATGACTCTTAGACTTAAAATGTAAAATTTGGGCTTCTATATGATTTTTTGACTTCTATATTACTTTTTTAACTTCTATATGACTTTTGGACTTCTATGTGTGATTCATTTTTCCATATGTGACTCTTGGAATTCCACATATTTACATTTGTAATATTTTCCAAAATTACATCATCATGTGACAACAACATGAGAAGTCATATACATTGATGACTTGGAGCCATGGTGACTTGTACATATAGTTAGTTGAAAACTGATGGCATTGCCACCATGTATTGAATAATCGTAACAAAATACCACACTATGATTTCCTTTGGATAGTCTCCATGAGTCACTTTGATCATCAAAGTCCATTTTTCTTTTCAACTATCGCAACATGGTACCTTTGTGAATTTCTTCTTCGAGATGCTTCCTTTGGTATCCTTTCGTGACAAATATCCTCACAAATCATCATTATGATATATTGAACACTTGCAATTATAGATCACTCATGCAAAGAAAACATTAGCCCAAAAAATATTGTATTATATCATGCGTCATGAAAATTTTATTATAATGGATCAAAAATGCGCCACGGGAAGAGAAAAAAACCTTATGGTCACAGGGTGCACTTATAAGACATGTGAAAGGCTTTACTGATGACTAAGACCATGTAGTGTGCAACACTATAGGAGAATGAGGCCGGATAGATGACATAGGGTGTAGTTCGAAAGGACAAGGGAAGATGATTTTTCACTGAGGATGTAATGTGTATTGGGATGAAGAGCTAGCGGAATAAGGATGGAACAAGGGGTAGAAATAAGTAAAAAAACAATGCATCAGTACAAACTGATAGTGTGGAGTGTGCTCAATTGGGAGACAAAGGCTAAGGTTGTCGCATGGCACAAGACAAGCTAGAAAAAAAGGGTCTAATGAATAGGAATGAATTGTGCACAGGAGAGAATGCTTTTAGGTGTATTGCATAGTTCCAAATGACAAGAGGGGTCTACAATAGGCCTTAGGAGTATGCAGTGTGCTCTTCCTAGCTAAGAGGGCATACTTTGCAAAGTTAGAAAATTTCTAAGTCTGGAGGTGTGAAACCTTAAAAAACATATTGATTTAGGAGAAAAAGAAAGTGTGACACATCTCAACTCATTAGTAAAACATAGAGAAGACCCAATACTAATAATTGTGCATCAAAACTCTAGTTCAAAAATTTTATCCAACTACAATAGACAAACTATGTGCATTTGAACACAAAAGTGGTGTTTTGAGGCTAGAAATTGTATTATCACCCCAAAGTGTGATATAAGTCTTCTTCATGATCCAAAGACACTTATTAAGGAACATATAAAATTGTAACAAGTGTAAGAAATGAAGAAACACTTGATAACCTAAAGAAACACTTCACATGATAGGAGGTAGGCTTCAAAATTTGAATATAGATAGATTTTGGAGGGTGTTGTAGCAAGACAACACTTTGTGATACACTTGGCAACACACTTGGAAAATTTTAGCTTCTCTATCTAGGATGAATTTCATAAAATACTTATCCCTTTAGGATGTATTCATTCATCCAGGAAATTTCCTTGTCTTCCCCACTTAATTTGGTTGTAGATATAGTACCCACCATTCCCTTTCTTAGTTTAACACAACAATTTTTTCCATTTCAAATTTTTTTCAATATAGGAGAAGGGTAATATGTAACTGTGAGTTAAATATGATCAGAGTCTTAGTTTCAATATCTAGTGTTTATCCATGGGTAACAAGCTTGTTCAGTACCGCAGCGGAGTCAATACAAGACCCAAGCATCACTTCTCTGCTAGCATACATGTTCAGTACCCTGCGAACTTACTTGCTTCACCTCTCTACACATGAAGTATTTCTCTTCATCACCCTTTATTTATTTATTTATATAAATTTTCTTAGGAACTTATTATTTCATAGCGAGGAATTTGGATCCCGAATTATGAGAGAATAAGAGGTTTTTCCTTCAGAGAAGGTTATATATATAACTCTGATATTGATTTTCTCATTGTTTATTTTCCCATTTCCCTTCTCTTCTCGATTAGATCAGCATGTAGAACACCAAGTAAGTTAAATACCAAGATAAGGAATTGGTAACCTAGAATATATGTAGGTTTCATGATTCCACTCAATGATTTCCTCTCTAATGTATCGTATTATCCATCTGGAAATTACTTGACATAAGGAATTTTCCCAAAAAAGGAAGGAGAAATAACATATATTCAATGATTGCAATTGTTGCAATCCATATTCGTTTCACCACATAGCCTTTGAGACATACATGAAATCTCACAAAAGGTATTATTTATGTTGAAAAAAAAAAATTAAAAGGTTAGAGACATTATGAAAACAAATAACATGAGACATAAAAAGAAAGCTACAAACGGTTAAAATGAAATAATAAATTGTAGTTAAAATGTATCAGTGTTGCTTCGATGAATGAGGAAATATTTTTTCGATAATGTCTAATCCAAATGTTTAGAAAGTTTCCTAGACTCCTATATGTAGCAATGGGGTGATTGAATTTTGATCATGACCAACACACCTTGGAAATATTAGACACTTTAGGGAATAAGCATGTGAATCCTTAAATAATGTGGGCCAATAATACTCAACCGACATCACCTTATGTCCAGTGGTATCACCCCTGAAGTGTCTAGTTATTGGTCCATCATACAAATCCTTCAACACCCCTTCCAAATCTAGAGGCCCTAGTCATCTAAGCAAGAAACTGTTATTGTTATTTTGAAAAGCCACACCATGCACAAGTTGGTTAGATAAATATTTAAGATGGATTTTTCTCTTTTCTCTATTATATAAATACGAAAGCAAGTTGACATGCTCTAAATAAATTTCTATGTCTAAATAACAAGATGTGGTTGCACTTATGGGAGGGACTTAATCAATATTATAGATATTGATCTCATGTTCCCATCCAGAAGTGCCTTCTTCTCGTGAATCAATTGCTTTAGATGAAAGCTGACCGAGACTATGTCCTTTGACAGTGTGAAATGGTTTAAACTCGATATGATATTCTTGTAGGAATGTCATCTAGTTATCTCTCCTCTCTCCTATTTCTTATTGTAAAATGAGTGTTCTAACTACTGGATGAGGAACATAAATAATCATATGAGCTTTCAGGAGGTAAGACCTAAATTTTTTAACCACCTTGTAAGAAACATATGTTTTCATATCAACGATGAGATAATTTAGTTCAGATCCCGGTAAGCTAGCACTCATGAAAGTTATAAGTCGATCATTTCCTTGATTGTATTTTTATGTTAATACACCAACAATAGATGCATCATAAGAAAACTTTTGTAACAATAAATCTTACTTGAAATATTGACTATGGCTTGCTTGATTTGATTAGAGGCATATTTTTTCTTCTTCTCCCATTTGTATGTAGCAATCTTCCTGATAATCTCTTTTAATGGTTTAAGAATATGTGCATATTCAATGATAAACTTGCCTAGGAAATTGATCTTCCCCAATAATGATTACATTTCCTTCTTCTTTACACGAAAAGGGATTTGAGCAATAGCTTTGAGCTTTTCTCGATCATCTTTGATTCCACTTTTGTAGTGACATGTCTTGATATTTTACCTTCGTACGCACAAACTATTCTATTTTCTAGATTTAGTTAAATCCCATACTCGTGACATCTCTCTAAAATTTGCATAAGATGATGAATATGATTTAATGTATTTTTTGAAAACGTAGTTACATCATCCACGTATATGACTATAATCTTTCCAATCAATCCATGGAATGAGATGTCCATGGCCCCTTGAAAGGTATCACAAACATTAATACACCCAAATGACACACACTTAAAAATAAAAGTTCACTAATTCATCATAAAGTAGTCTTTAATCTATCTGGTTCCACTAATAGAATCTCATTATATCCTGAGAATCCATCTAGAAGAGAGAACAATTGTGACCTAGATACCATATATATTATCTTCTTGATTGATGGTATGACACAATTTTCCTTATCTTAAGCCTATTTGATGTTGCAAAACTCAACACATAGGCATATATCACTAGACTTATTTCTCACTGGAACCAGGTTGTAAATCCATGTAGAATGTGAAACTTTAAAAATGATCTAAGCATTCAACAATTTCCTTAGTTCCTTTTGGATGAGGGGTTCAAGTGTCAGATGAAATTTCAATACTTTTTGTTGAAAATGAATTAACCCTTTTTTTTATATGAATAACATGTTTAATGATGCATTTATCATAAGTCTTTAGATCATCAAAAATACATGAAAAAACATATCGATACTATTTGAAAAGATGAATAAAATCTTTTTGTTATTGAGGAGAATAACATGTACCAAGATCGACATACTTCAGATCTTCTTTGGTTCCCACATTTTCCTATTCATGTAACAACAATGATATCTGTGTATTTGTATTCATTGATCCTATGAAACGGTTTTATAGGTCATAAAGTTTGTCAAGAGATACCACACCATTGGGTATAGTATTTCCTTTAGATGTTTGAACCACTTCCTAAAATTCCTTATCATTCTTATCTTCTTCAATATGACCATATTTGAACACATCAACATTGTAATGAAGTGAAAAGTTTGTTGGTCATTATTAAACAAGCATATTTTAGTTACATTGCGGGGAATATATGTCTTATAGATAATTTCAGTAAAAAACCATATTTTAACAGTGACATTCTAACAACTCCGTTGGCCAATATATCTATGGAAAAATTATGAATCCTAGGAGCATAAATAATATTAAATTATTTGAAAAATGAAATTTTTCATTGTATCTCTTGTTGGTGGTTTTTCGAACTAGGTGAAACATAGTGAATGGTATTCCATACCTGAAGGGTAATGATATATGAATCAATGATTACCTTAAATGACTATACCTTGAGGTCTATGGCTTTCACTAACCCCATAATGAGTGCTCCATATTCAGTAGTGTTAATTTTTCACTTGAAATCCAAGCGACATGACAAGCTATACCTTTTTTTCTTAGGGACGATGAGAACACAATGAGATTCAAACCATCCTCATTCTTAGAACCATTAGAATATAAGGTGAAAATATTAATATTTTCTAAGTTAGTTCCTACACTAGTAGTATGTACATCTATATTAAAACTTTCAGTAGCACCAATTGGACTGTAGTGAAGGAGCTCCAACTAATTTGATGGTATGGGTGATGTTTGTGCTTGATAAGACCTTTGATCAACCTCTAAGAAATAATTTCAAAAAATTATTTTTGCAACGCAAACTGGATCATTATGTCCTTGAAGTGGAATCATGGTGTAATTCGTGTAAGGCTCACTTTCTGCTCGAATCTGATTTTCTTTACGCTTGTAAGGAAGTCATAAATGTGTCCACTCTATTGAGAAATACGCTCGCTATTTTTTTAACCAATCTCTACTTAGAAGAAAACCATAGGCTTCTGGTATGTCCACAATTACAATATTAATGCACTAGTGAACTCCATGGTTTGATGAAAAATGGATTGTAACATTATGGAGTTCACCAATTTCCTAGACCAATGATCTATCTAGCTGTATGACTTAGGCATCAATATTTTCCATTTAACATTGATTTTATTGACAATAGATAATGGTATAACATTTGAAGATGCACCAAAATAAACGAGACAATTATGGACATTATAATTAAATATTTCAAATGTTAAAAGGATTTCGGAGCATAGATTATTATAATTTAAATTGACAACATTGACAATAGAATCGAGAATATCATGAGACTTACTGGAAAAAACGCAAGAATAATAATATTTGCTACCTGATGGAGGTTGTGATGCAAGTGCTCAATTGATCAATTCACGTTTATATATAATATTTGCGAGCTAAAAGACTGAAATATTGTCATGAGCTCTCTTCATATCTTCAACACAATTATAATCAATACCTTCATTCCTAACATGATTTTCTGAAGTATCTGGTGGTGTATCTTTGTTAGAGGCAGCAGGGAAGGTGGACTTATTATTTCTATTTTTGGAAGTGTTCCTAGGAGGAGGAGAACTTCAAGACTTGTTCTACAAACTTTGAGCAGGATTAGGAGGTGGTAAATTCCTTCTCAATAATTTATTTTTAAACTCTTCCTCAAAAATAGGTCCTTTTCTCCTAATATTATACGGGTCAGTTTTTTGCTAAGGAGGAGCCTCACTCACTGGTGGTTAGTAAAAAAAATTTTTATTAGAATTATAGATGATAAAAAATGTGTTCACTGCATGTCCAACACTTGCATTTTCCTCAGTCATAGTAGAGTAATTTTCTTCTTCATTCTGATCAAAATTTTCATTCGCTAAAAAGGTATCTACGAAATTAGTCATCATAGAATTCATGTTGTGATTGCATTTTGGACATGTATTCTCTAAATTATTCTCTTCATGAAATGTGTAGAAGTTATCCATGCCCAAATTTTTGACATTGAATGAAACTTTAGAACTCTGAGCATATTTAGCTGGTTGATTATTATTCTTCTTCTTGGAGAAAGGCATCTTGAAACACTTGTTGTTGGTGGTTTCCTCACTCGAATTTCTCTTCATTTTAGGTGCTTCATTAGTAAGGTGCTTCAAATATTTTTCCAAGGTTTCCATATTGTAGGTATATTTCTCTTTTTCTTTCATAAAAGAATCTTGATTTTTCTTCGTAATCTCTTGAGAATATTTATAGTTTTCATCATCTTCAATGGCCACAATAGAATGAAAGCATTTCTCTACAAGAATTTCTTCTGCAAATTTCAGATCCAATGTATCGTTTGCAGCTCTTTTGGAAAACACAAAAATATTTGTAAGAAAGGAAACTATATAATAATCTTTGTTTATTGGACCATCCAGTTGAACATATGTGGAGAAATTGTTCAATAAATGAGTAAATATTTCATTAAAATCCTTCACTTTTTCTTCCCCCCCCCCCCCCCCATCTTGATATTCCTGATTTCTTTGAGGAATATGGTGGGAGTTTTATCATGAATAAATTTATCCTTCACTTTCGTCTTCTTATCACGATAAAAATTTGAAATAAACTTTTCTAGATGTTTACACATACAATGTAAATTTATCATAAGAGAAAGTGTCCCTTAGGCCATCCACTCTAGTTGTTCAAAAACCATGTTTTCTTCCTCCTCCTCTTCCTCACCATTGAAATCCTCATTATAATTGGGCTCTTATTCTTTTTGCGGGAGTTCTTCATATGGAAATTTAAAATATTCCCCATCACCTTCCAAATATTCCTTAATGGTTTCAATAACCAAATTTTCCATTCAATAAACCGATACGCGATTTCAAGTTGTTTCTTTCTTTATCAACTTATGAGGTAGAATGGCAGTGACAGAAGTAAACAAATATCTCATGCAAACTCATGATTAATATACTGGATTGTCAATTTTTATCATAAGTGACTTCAAAATATTATTCTAGACATTGATGAGAGTATTCTCCTATCTTGGGAATATGAGTTGTAATTAACATCAGACTGTTACTCCCTTTCACGTATAGTTGGTTGCTAGGATGTTGTGAATTATCAACCATATAAATGTTGGATCCCACAAATATAGAATGGGTCTCCCTGATATAAAATCCTAGTTATACCTCACACCATTTTGTGTAGGAGCCCCATTCATAAACATGGCCCAACTTCCATGTAATTAAGGATTTTCCTTGGCTATAGCAGTTAGCATAAGAGATAAATACACATGCACTTTTGAATGAGCAAGTAAGTATGCCTTATGAAGTGTTTACTTGCATAATCTACCAAGGTTATTTCATTGAAAGGAAATGAAATTTATTCTTTACAAAAAAATTAATAGTACTTTTCTAATAAAGACACATGCACTTACATATGAAACAATTATTGAAATTATAATATTCTATGTTGTCATAATCAGTTAAATCCAAAACTTATTTATGTTGCAAAATGAGTTAAGTAATCGTAGATAGAACATAAACCATATAAACAATATTCTCAATGGAAGAAAAAAAAGAACTCAATGAGACACAAAGAAGCTATGTCAATGACCAAGGAAAAACCCACAAGGGGAAAACCCAACCAAACTCTTCTTATATTAGAAATAAAATGTCAAGGAGAGATACAAATTACAATGAGAGAATGAAGAACTTAACCCATATCTGAAGAATATCTTGGATAGTAGTGGTTGTTGCGAATGTTGAATAACTTTGGCTCTCGAAGATATGCTCTTTCTCTTCAAGACCCTCTCTCTCTCAATATTCCTCTAGACTCTCCAACTCTATCCTTCGCAAGTTGTAATTATCCTTTCACAAGCACAAGCGAGTCTGTCAAGTGACGATGATAGACACACATATATAGAAAGAGAAAGAAGGTTGAATTCATGAGGGATTCACTCCTAAATATTTACGTGGAGTTACATATGTAAAAACATGAGTGTAACTTATACCGTAAAGGAGAGGAGTGTAACTTATACATTAAAGAGGTGTAAGAGGAATATTGAGGAATATTTTTATTATGGGTTATTAAAGTGTGTAATAGAGTATAAGAGGTGTGTAAGAGCATTAAAGAGGTAGAGAGGAATGAATCCACTAAGAGAAATAGAGAGTAGGATATGGATTAATTCAGGGGAGTTACATATGACATGATTTAGTCTCATGATTGAGAGACTTTAATTTTTTTTAAATAATAATATAATAATATTAATAATATTAATATAAATATTAATAATACTAATAAAAATATTAATAATATAAATATAAATATTAACAATATTAATATTAATATTAATATTAATCATAATATATATGATTAAGTCGAAGTTGAACTATTAGGATTGATTGATGATCAAAATTTATTCTCCATTAACAATACTTGATTACCAATTGACGCAAGTTGATTTACTATTTTTGGGAAGTCATACTTGAGACTTTATATTTTTATAAATTCTATGAATTTCTACTTTTATAAATTCATCCCCGTGCTGCGAATTTTCAACAAGAATCATTAACCATGAATCAAAATAATTCACATATACATAACGATCATTATGTACAACACATATTCAATAATATGAGCATCAAATCCAATGAAATAGTTTAATTTCTTTAGTAAATATTAACTCAAATATACATTTCAAACATCCAAATAATAGTTTTAAAAACATTCATGATATACATATGAAAATGTGTAGGCTCAAAAAGCTTGAAATATTATGTGAAAGTTTCAAGATACATTGATATAAATGAAACACCAATAGCTTCAATAGTGTAGAGTTGAGCCACTACTTGCTTCCCAAACAAAATATATTCCTCTCCAATTCATAGGGGGAGAATCCAAGGTGAAAAGTCCTCTCTTTGAGTAATGAGGCTTCCTTTATAACAAGAGGAATGACCTTTCCCATACCCGTGACTCTGGCACTTTTTCAAGACTCCTAGACTTATAACGTAACCTTTGGACTTGTATAGGACTTTTGAACTTATATATCGATTTATACTTCTAAATGTGACTCTTTTTCCATATGTGACTCCTCAGCTTCCACATATTTACATTTACAGTATTTTCAAAAATTACGTCATTATTTTCCACATCATCATGTGACGGCAACCTGAAAAATCATACACATTGATGACTTGGACGCATGGTGACTTGTACATAGATTTCTTTGATAAGTGATGACACTACCACAATGTCTTAATTAATCATAATAGATCTTGCACTGTGATTTAGTTCCATATTCGAAAGGATTCTTTGAAGTTTGGGAGTATTCATAAGTCACTTTTATTATTAGAATGCAATGTTCTTTCAACTATTACAACATGGTACCTTTGCATGTTTTGTCTTCAAGATGCTTCCTCGGGAAACCTTTCTTGATCAATATCCTGACACATGTTCTGCATTCTATATTATGCACCTGCAAGTATAGATCACTTATGGAAAGAAAAAAATGGTCCATAGTCTCCTAATTGATCATGCTTCATGAAATTTTTCTTATTGTGGATTAGTAGTGTGCTAGGGGAAGATTAATAGACCTTTTCAGTATATTGAGCACATGCAAGGGATAATATAAGCTTCACTGATCACTAAAATTGATTTTTTCACAACTATGGAGGAGAACGAGGCATCATTGATGGCGTAGGGTGAAAATCAAGGGGATGAGGAGACATGATTGTTCACTGAGGATGTGATGTGAGATAGGAGGGAGAGCCAAGGCCACAAGGAAGGAACATGGTGCAAAATTAAGGAAAAAAATAATGAATCACCTCCCACTGAGAGTGCACAGTGTTCCCAACTCGAAGACGGAGGCTAAGGCTAGCGTAGGGCGCAAAGACAAGCCAAAAAAAGAAGGTATTATGACTGGGAATGTATTGTGAACTAGAGAGAAGGATTCTAGTCATAGGGCACAACTAACAAGGATGTTATCCACTAGGACTTATTAGTACACACTGAACTCTTCTTGGACTACAAAAAAGGCTTTGCTAAGTCAGAAAATGTTTAATTCCAGAGGGGTGAAAGCTTAAAAAACATACTGAGTTACGAGAAAAATCAAGCATGACGCATCTCAACTCATCATTAAAAATTATATAGGATTGAATACTAATATTTATACATCAAAACACTAGTTTAGAAACAATTTCCAAGAACAACAAAAAATTATGTCGATTTGCGACACAAAAGTGTAGTTTTATGGTTGGAAAGTGTACTATGAGCCCATACTTTACTATAAGCCTTCTTAACTAGCCAATGACACTTAGAAAGGAAAATTGTTACTTGTAACATGTGTAGAAACATGAAGAAACACTTGAAAACCAAGAGGGACACTTCACATGATAGGACGTACGCTCCAAAATTTGAATATATAGAAATTTTGGAAGGTCTTGCAGTAGCATCAAAGCCAAAAAACTGAAGGGATACAACCTACAACAAATTAGTTTTAACTTCATTTTTTCTCTCACATAGTCTCATCTCCGTTATAAACATATAATAATAGACAACTGTAATACAATTCCCTCATATAAAATGAGGTTTTCCTTCTAGGAAAAAAAACTAAATTAGCATAACTTCTATCATCATACCTTTCAGTTAATGGAAGGCCCAAATTGACTACAAAATTACAATATTTATAAGAAAATATTGCGATGATTTTTTTTTTTAATTTTAATTTTAATTTATTTATTTTTCCTAGGGCACTACCCCAGAAACCCCATAAGGGGAGAAATCTAAATGCATATTGGTAGAAATATTTGGTGGGATATCCCACCACACCCCACGTCAAGGACTGGGCTCCAAAAATGACTGAAACAAGATGTCTCAATTAGGAATATAATAAATATACACACCCAATGTTATTTTTATACACCATTTTGTCACATCTATTCAATAGGCCTGCAAACTAGATCAATCGACATTAGTGAAAATGTTTTCATTATCCCTACAAAAATCCCTAAGCCTAAGCTTTCCAAATTCCTGAGTTTTTAGTTTTAACTGCCAAAAGTAAATTATTTTTAAGCGCCAATGCATTCTTCTTTTTTATCCACCTGCGTTCAATGTTGGTTTCTCCCTTTTTAACCAATTTTGATCAACACTAGTTGCTCCCTATTGGGGGTCTGATGATTCTAGAAATTTGGGTAAATTAAAAACATTTCTAAAGCTACCTCTTCTAGAAGACTCAAAGGGTTCTATAACCATTTACCACAAATAAGAAGATCAAGTCCTATCTAATCCTATCTTGTATACTTCACCTCTTATCGCTTCAATTCATCCTCCCTTCATATGTGGATCTTTATACGATTATGGTAAATCCTAAACTACCATACCTCTACTATAAATATATTTCCATCCATAAAATTAGGGTTTTCTTTTGGAGACTAATCATGGCCTCATGTTGCTTCCTTGAATCCATGAAATTCATCATCTTCGTAAATTAGGGTAACATTGAGGTGTGCTTTGTGACAAGGAAGAACAAGTCAACCTGAGGAGATCTCTATAATACTACTATTCTTGGTTATAAAATATCTCATATTTATATTAATACAAAGAAAATCCTATTGTCCTATCTGTGTTGTCATACATTTAAATTCATATATTTCAATGCATTGTTGATTCGTTGAATATAGTAATTGAATGCTACGTAGATTTTGTAGATCCTTCACTTGTTTCAATTGTATGTGTAGGTTATAATTATAACATTTGGAGCTATGATTGGAGCTTAAAATCTAGGAGAGGAAAGGAAATGTTGTGACAAATTCCAGGTAATCCTATTTTCCATTCTTCAATTTCTCTACGAGAAACTCTATTTTATTTTATATTTATAGTTCTAGACTATTCTACTAGTTCTAGGGAAGATTCTTTGATTCAAAGTCGTAAATTCCACATAAAAAAGTGGTGACTCCACTGGCGATTGTTTCTTTACCTTAGTGGTTTCCTTGACCTTAGCACCTATTTCACCTCTTGAACTAACCTTTATTGCCTCACTCTAACCTTGATTGTCCCTATGAAAACCCTTCTCTGAGCTCGATTTGGTTTTATGTGTCATAATTTTCCAGGATGTGAATGAACTCTCATCCCAGTCTGGTGACAAAGTGCCCCAACGCACTTTATCCTTCAATGCACCTGCATTGTAGAGAATTGGTACCCATTATGCAACTGTTTTGATCCTTGTTAGATGCAAAAAGTTTCATTTTTTTCCTTGCTCTCTAATCTTCTTTTCTTCAACTAGTTTTCCTTCTATCCATGAGTGTGTCGTGGTCTCTGAAAATCCCTCACTTTGTTTGGTTTTTGTTTTAGTAGCATTTGATAAAAATGTTCGGATTTTTCTTTGTTCTTGTTAATTAGGTCATTAAAAAAAATTTCTTAATCATTCATTGATATTGAGGTCACCATTCTATATAGTTTCTCATATCAATGATTTAGCAATCATCTTAGTTTTCATTTCAATTGGAAATTAAGTGGATAAAAAAAAAAACCATCATTTTGCATTTTGTGTTACATTTATGGTTTTTTGTGTGGAATTGGAAAATGGAAAAATTCAATTAGGGGGATTGACTTAAAAAAATTTGTTTGTTGAATGTTGTATGTTGCATCACACTTTTTTCTCCTCCCTCCCATACATATATTTTCACTGAAAATAAAATTTCTTTTTTTCATGCTAGATTGCATCTTTAGGATATTCAGGTGAAATTCGCGGTGATCCTTAAAAATTGAAACATAATTCAAGATAAAATAAAAAATATATTGAGTCAATCTTAAGGATATTTTGAAACATTAACACAACAAAATATAGGTCTATGATAGAGATGTGTTCTGACATCTATAAAAATAAGAACTGTTAATTTTTGTCAGTGTTGCATTTTGGGGTTGAAATCTTCTTCCATGTACATAAGTGTATCATACTGTTATCAACATACCTTCAAGTATATCAGATGGTGCTCCATTCATGAAAAGTATGTGGGAACATTGTCATCATATGAGTACTATGCATTTGACAACAGTAACATGGATTTTACTTCCACATACCATCGAGTTTATTTTGGAAGCCACAGTTGGCTTCTATCCTCACCTTAGGTAACAATGTCAAACCCCTTGTATATTGTGATACATTCAACACAAAAATCATGGATATTTCTTTCTCGTATGTAAGCCCTTCTTCCTCCAAGGTAGTACATTGTAGTTCACAGTTTCTTGGTAAACCCTTTACCCATATTTCCCTCTTTTATTTATTTTGTGTTGTTAATTTTTAAAATTTATTAAAACAACATCGAAGAACAACAACCTTAACCCTGTAATTCATGTAGGATGAAAATATTTCCTCCTCTTCCACCTAAAACATGTCCTAGACATCATGAGAATAAGAAAAAGACATAGACTACAAAATCTAGTATTTCGGGAGTTACTACTTCTGGTCCTCATCCTAAAATAGATCCATGAGAATCATCACTTCATGTCAGTACTGAACCGGAGATTAATTCCTCATTTTTTGGTGATTCTGACACAGTCACAATAGAAGCACTTTAGATTTCATTACCTGAGGTTATTTAATGATACTATATTGAATCAAATACAACACAACTTGACATTATACAACCCGAGGTACCTCAATTATCTATGCCTCTTACTTCAGGATGATCTTCTTCTCTTCCTATATCTCAGAGCCAACCACAACCTATATATATTGGACCCAACAGTGAACCAATTCCACCTAGCAATGTGAGAAATTAAGAGATTCCTCAAGAAGAGCCTCAAACCTCTTCTCCTATCGATTTGAGATGGAATCATATTTACTCAGACCATCCTTTCCTTATCCTCATACTCCATTACAAGATCCTTTTTTTGATTCATTTCTTTTCAAATCACCCCTGAGTTTCCCCTCAAAAGCCTCTTTGGGACACTTAACCATGACTCAATCCATTATGGCTTCTTTGTCTGTATCTACTAATATGACTGAGACAACCCATGTTTCAACCTCATCCATGTTTGTAACATCTCTAGGGAAACATTTGTATGGTGGCCCATCCATTACGCCTAGTTACCAATCATTGTATAGTACCTTTTCTGGCACGACATCCAGTCCATGGACTTCTCCCATGTCATCATCTTCTAGTATCCTATATGGGACTTCCTGATGAATGCTACAGAACCTGCTCCTTCTCCTTCATCCACACCTATAATTCAACAACAAAAAAAAACTAATCGTTATATTTAAAATGATGGCCTTCTCCTCCATCACACCTATAATTCACCCATTTACCTAACAACCTTATGTTGGGATGATGAAAATTCCCGCAGGGAAACTGTACCAACTGTATCAAGGTAAACCTCAAATGCCTTACCAAGTTTATCAAATCCAAAGCCACCCATTTCAACCTTTACAAGGTTATCCTAGAGCTACGCAGCAAGGTTATGTGTATCCAAGTTACCAAAATCCTCGCTATCCAAGACCGCAGATACATGTTGCTCGGGCCATCCCATCTTACTAAGGGTATCCTCCACCTTAATTCAATAAAAATTTTCCATTTGTAGCAATTATTCAATTTCCATATCTGACCCAACTTACCAATGATAACATTTCCCATTCCCCTTGGTGGCTAGTTATTCCCACAAACATTCCCAGTGATATCTCTAAATTCAATGGAAATCTTGACGAATACCCATTTACACACATTATGATTTATCATGAGACTACAACTAAAATTTTAACCAATTAAAAAAAAAACATTATTCCACTCACATTTCTGATGACATTCATGATATTTAATGTCATCGTTGTTTTGTTAAAAAAAAAATTCCTGATTAATTCTTAACCGAATGGTTTTTTAAGTCTCTATTACCATCCATAATGAAAGATGTAGCTAAAGGAAGAGTTGTGACCGAAGAGCAGGTAATTTATCATGCATAGTACCTTGATCGTATTTATACTCATATGGAACACTCTATGATAAAATACCAAATGCTCCATAACCTTACAATTCTATTCCTCAACCTCCTAGTAAATAATCACATGCCACTGATTCCATGATAGGTTGTGATAGTGAGCACCCAATGACTAAACCATCTGGTTCAAATCTGGTTGTGTCTTCCCCAAGCCATCCTTCCTCTACTCCTGCAGCTTCTACTTCCAAGATAAACATCATTCAATCCACCAAAGGGGAATCTCATCATCCAAGAAATAAGTAGAAAGCAAAAAATAAAAATAAAAAAGATAACCCCCCTCAGGATAAATAATTTAATCAGTCTTTTGAAGAAAAGAAGAAACATTGTTATTCATGCTTAATTTGTAATGAATATCATTTCACTTGTGACTATTAACATATAGAAGAAATAAATTAATTATTGAAGTCATCCGCTACACATGTTGTGCTGACAAATCCCTTTTCAAATTATGAGACAAATATTGTTGGTCAAGATCCCACTTCCTCTATCTTATTTATGATGATTTCCTCCATCCAACTAAAAAATTACATTATGTTGGCCACTGAGAATACAGACTATGATAATGTGATTCTATCAAATGGTCAGGCTACTGAGAAACCTGGTATTTTGATCGCATCTCCATAAGATCCTACTCCAAATAAGTTTTCTATCGAATTGGTGATTAAGACTCCTAAAGGAATTATCCATAAATCCACATTCAACATTAATACAAGAGTTACTCAAAATTATAACGTAGTTGAGTTTCTGGCTCAAGCTACTTCATTTATGTCCACTCTTGAAGTGTTTCAAAACTATCCCACCAAATAGAAGGCTTTAATTTATGCTATTAGATGTATTGGTCCCTCAGATTCCAAACTTATAGTTTTTAACCATGAGAATTATACACCTCGGCTTCGAACCCAATTAGGTTTCATGATCTAGTTTTTTGTTCCACGTAATAACATCTATCGCTCTGTTGTGGACGATGAAGATTTAGCATGTATCATGTCACTTTATTACTGGAAGGCCATTAGTATTCCCCAATTAAATTAGTCACCAACTACTCCGAAGGCTTTTCATGGAAGAGGGTTCATGCCTTGTGGAATTACAAATTCGTTACAGGTAGAATTAGATGGTAAGGCAATGTCGGTAGAAGTCGAAGTTATCAATGGACCATTAGATTATAACCCTCTACTAGATCGTACATGGCTTCATACTATGTCTAATTTTGTTTTCACCTATTTCAGAATAATTGATTTCTATCATAAGGGAAGTATAGTATCCATTGATCATCTCACTTTCTTTGCCACCAATTCTCAAGTTATTGAAAGCATCCCTCTTGTGGTAGAAACCCCACATCCATATCATCATGTCAGGGTGGGGTTTCTTAAGGATTTTTCTCTGATAGGAGCCTTTTCTCTTCCTCCTCCTTTCCCTCATTACCTTTCTGAAAACTCTAATATGGTTGGTTATGTCAACATAATATCTTCTTCTACTACCCCATATGATCCTTGGATAGTGGCAGATGAATATAAAATTGATAATTTTGGTGACTCCATGCCGCTCAGTCCCATTGAGCTCGACTATGAATCCATCTATTCATCATGTGCGTCGCATTCTACTCTCTTATCCTTGTTCAATTGGGTTGATAATTATTTATATTACGACCCAGCCTCTGATCCCTTATCTCGTACATTTTCCACTGATGAGAGCATCATGGAGATCATGATGTTGGATGATGTATTGTGGGATGACTATCATCATCATCCCTATTTTCTAGATTCCTTGGATGATACTCTTAGTGAAATCTATTGGCCCAATGTTGTTGCAATTTATGTGAATTATGTATCCATCCATGATATACATTATGAATATAATTTGTTGAATATTGATGCGACTATTCCTCTTGGTATTTCAATCAAACCTAGAATTTTTGAGAATGTACATATTGGTTCATCTTGCAATCTCGATGAGATCAAGAATTACAAAGTCCTATTCCAGGAATTTAGAGATTTTTCTGCCTAGTATTATGAAGATATTATAGGTATTGACCCAAAAATTATTTCACATGAAATCAAGACATATCATGATGCTAAACCAGTTCGAAAGTTCCTTCATCCGATCTATTCCAAGAAGGATCCCACTATTAAAGGCTAAGTTGACAAACTTCTAAATGTTTGTTTCATCTGCCTGGTTCCTCCAATTGATTAGGTATCCCAATTTTTTCTTACCATGAAGAAACAAGGAACAATTCATTTGTGTGTCAATTATTGGGACATTAATCATGCTTGTCATATGGACAATTATCCTACCCAATTCTTTGACTATTTTTTTGGCAATTACGTTGGCTGTGAAATATTTACATTTAAGGATGGATTTTATGGCTAAAATTAGATCAACATTCTCCCATCAAACCAACATAAAACTGCATTTAGTTATCCATGGGGAAACTTTTCTTATCGAAAACACCCTTTCAGATTAAAAAATGTTGGTGATACATTTCAAACGGAAATGAATTGTCTTCCATGACATCAAAAAAATTATACAACCATATTTGGACGACCTACCTACTTACTTGAATCATCATGTTTATCATTTGATGCATCTTAGGGCTATATTTTTGCGTTGTCGGCACCACAATATTAGGCTCAATCCACACGAGTGTTTTTTTTTATAAGATCGAGTAGAAATAAGTAAAATAAATAAAGGTTAACTTGCACATGGTTCCAGAGGTTAATTTATATAAGCTATTTAAAAAAAATTTGTAAGCAAGATTATACTTATCTATCTCTGCTATAAATTTTAGAGAGAGTAGTGAGAGAGACCCCCTATCCACCCAAACATGATATCCGCAATCACGCTTGAATCTCTCTCTGAGCTACCTTTGTTACAAGAGAAAGTTTCATAAAAAACCATCTATGTGACCCCAATACTTCCTATTCCAGTCCAGAAAACTCCGTTCGTGAGTTCCAATGGTTCACTCACTAGCTCAAGAACTCTATTAAGAAATAGAATTAGCACCTAACAACATCCTGTCCAGGAATTTTAGCTAGTTTCTCTCTTTTCCTCTTCAGCCAGATGTGGCCCCTTCTCTTCTAATATTTCCATTTTAACCAAAAAGATTTTTCTAAAAAATGAGGAATAACTAATTAACTACCTGGAAACTTACGATTTTCCTTTTTGGGAAGTCTTTCCCTATTTTCTCTGAATTTTCATAGCTGTATATTTATTTATTTATTTTCAAGAAAATATACAGAATCAAAATAGAAAGTTTGTATTATAACTAAGTCAAAATTTTAATAAGTTTCATGCCAAATTAAATAAAAACTATTTATGTGCCCAGGGGTGTTACATCCCCCCCTTCCATGAGAGAAACACCATCCTGAGTGTTATTCATTCTCTTGTAATAGGTTCGCATAGAATCATATCATCAAGCTATCATCCTCCCAAGTGGCCTCCTCTGGGATAAAGTTATTCCAATGCACCTTAACCTGGGTGATAGCTCACCTTCGTAGCATTTTTTCTCTCCAATAGAGGATAAATAAGGATCTACTAGGAACTATATGTCTGGTTCTACCCATTCCCCCAAAAATATCCATCATTTCTCTATTTATTACTGTATATTAAACATAGTTAATAAAAAATTTGTGCATTATTAGTCATATAAGAGAAAACTGTAAACAATACATTATTTTCTCGTTTCTTTTTACCTGTACTTCTTGCTAATTAATTACATGTCTAGCATCATACACATATTTTTTCAACAATGAAATGTGGAACACATTATGAACCGGTATGTGGCATGGAAACACAAGCTTATATGAACCCTTTCTAGTATATGAAAGGGTCCACACTGCCGAGGAGAAGGTTTTGCACATCCTTTCCACTGAAAAGCGTTCTTCTTGGGATTTACTCGAAAATATACATGATATCCTACCTGAAACTATTTATATGTCCTTTTCTATCAACATATTCCTTTTGTATGTCTTGCGAAAGTTTTAGATTTTTTCGAACATGTTTCAGAGTAATCTCTAATTCCGGAAACATGTGAGGTCGTAACATTAGATTATCCTCTAGACTACTCCAATTTACTGGGGTTATGCATCTTATTCCATATAGAACGTCAAAATTACTTAGTTTAAGTGATTCATGACAGCTATTATTGTATACAAATTCCACTAGGTGAATATACTCCTCCCATTTACGTGGTTGTTGCATCACATACATACACAACATGTCTTCTAACACTTGGTTTAATCACTTAGTTTTTCCATCAGTCTGCAGATGGTATGTGGTGCTAAACTTGACCTGAGTCCCCAAGGTTGTAAAGAAGGTTTTCCAGAAAGTTGATGTAAATTTTAGATCTCGATCAGAAAACGTGATCTTAGGTATGTCATGGAATCTGAAAATTTCTCTCATAAACACATCTGCAACTTGCACATTATTATAAGTAGATTGAATAAGAATAAAAAGATCCACTTAAGTTGACTTATCTACTACAACCATGATGGAGTCATTATGCTTCTTAGTTTTAGGAAATTGTGTTATAAAGTCTAAATTTATTACTTCCCATTTCCATTTAGGAATGGGTAATGGCTGAAGCAATCCACTTGGATGTTGGTTGTCTACCTTAACTTGCTAGAATTCCAGACATTTTCCTATATACTCCATAGTATATTTTCTCATTCCAGGTGAGAAATAATTCTTTCTAATAGAGGAAAAAATAAATTCATATCCGTGATAAGCGGCATAGTGTATTTTATGAAACTCATCAAATATTAATTTTTTAATAGATTTCTAATTCAGAATATAAATTCGCTTTTTAAAAAAACAAATTATCACTATTTATATCATAATTCATTTATTGTTTTTTTCCCACCTGTTTGATTTTCTTCCATAAAAATAAATATTCAGGGTCCTATCTGCTGCTTACTTAATCAAGTCCAAAAAATTAGATTCTTCTTGATTGTAAAATTTTTTAAATATGTAGTGCAATTTTCTACTCAGAGCATCAACTACACAATTCTCTTTCCCCTTCAGATATTTAATATCAAAATCGAATTCACTTAGGAAATTTCTCCACCTAGCATGTCGCACATTTAAACTAGGTACTTTAAAGAAACTCCTTAAGATACTATGATCTCTCATTAACAAAAATTTATTTCATAAGAGATAATGTCCCCATACTTTTAAAGAATGCACAAATGCAGTCGATTCTATATCCTAGGCATAGTATCTCTAGTCATGTTCTTTTGTCCTGTGGGATTCATATGCAACCACTTTACCTTCCGTCATTAACACTCCCCATATTCCCTCCTGAAAAGTGTTAGTGCAAACCACAAATTCTAATTCAGTATCCACAATTTTTAGTACTAGGGTGGTCGTTAACAAATGTTGTAGTAGCTCAAAGCTATGGTTGTAGTCACCAGTCCATTAGAAAGGTTTCTCCTTCAACTATAATGAAGTAATAGGATAGTTTATTCTGGAAAATTTCTCAATAAATCAACGATAGTATCCTACCAACCCCATGAAAGATCAAATGTATACAACATTAACAAGATTTTCCCACTCCATAATAATTTTGATCTTCTCTGAATCCACGACTATACCTTCAAATGAAATTTCATATCCATGGTATTTGATCTGATCCTTAAAAAAATCACAGTTATTGTACTTTGTGTGCAACTAGTGTTCTCATAATTTCTGTAGAACTATTTGTAGATGTTTCCTATGTTCTTCAAGGTTCTTAGAGTATATAAGAATATCATCGATAAAAATTAGAAACAAATTTATCAAGATAAGGATGAAACACTTTGTCATGAGACTCATAAATGTTGTTAGACCATTATTAAGACAGAATGGCAAAACTACAAATTCATAATGGCCATAACAAGTCCGGAAAGTTGTTTTGGGAATGTATTTCTCCCTTACCCTTATTTGATGATACCCAAATCAAAATTATATCTTATTAAAAACCATACCTTCATTGATTTGATCAAACAAGTCATATATTCTTGGTAAGGGGCATTTGTTTTTAATGGTTAACTTCTTAAGTTGCCTATAGTTGATACATAATCTCAAGGTTCCATCCTTCTTCCTAACAAACAAAAGGGGTGTTCCCCACACAGGGGTGTCACTCAATTAACCTATGGCAGAGCACGTGCGTTCGTGGAATACTAAACAATACCCTTAATTTGACTACATATTGGAAAATACCTCTAAAAATCACTTTATTTAACCCCCTACCAATACTAACCCATTGCATTTTCCCAATTTAAAAAACCCCTGCTTTCACTATATATTGTAGGTATATGTTTTTTCATTAACATTTTTTACACCCCTTTATATTTATATCCTTAACATAATGACATGATGCCTCTCTTATGACCTCACATGAATTCTACAATTCACATTTATTCTTGTGATATACATAAGAGATGCATATTAGTATTCCCACAATGTGATTACTCAATCCACACTCAAGCACATCTTACTATGATTTGTGGCATTTAATGGTCTAAGGCATACAAAGATCAGCCATTTTTTAGGAAGATTGACTATGTGCATGTGTATAAAATAACATATAAATTGATCTATATGATGATGAAAAATCAATTGATCAATATTTATGAATATGTTTGCACCATATAAGGTGTTCAATCACAAGTCTAGACCCTCTTCCCTTTGAAAGCTTCTTGTTCAAAAATCCAACTACAACCTCATGTACTCAAACTAGTGTCTTATCAAGGTGGAACAACAAAAGTTACAATTTCGAAGAGTTATATAGAGAAGAAAAGGCAAGGTGAGGATGAGTTATGAGACCCTCCCTTTTCTTTAATGAAAAAAAAAACATTGTTCTCTGTTGTTTTTAATTTAAGTGTTTTAATGAGAGCCCCATGGTATATTTTATTAAGACAAGAATACTTTGTACCTAGTAGTACAAGAATACTACAAGTACATGAATACAACACCACATATTGGTGTGTATTGTGACCATCTGGGTATGATAAGGCCCTCCTTAAAAGGAAATTTAGTGTGGATTTCCCATAAAAAGTGTTTTTTTCTTTTAGAAAGAATGCATAAAAATAAAAGGAGAAGGTGGGTTGAAGATCTAAAACTCTAGCCTATCATTTTCTAGGTGCAAGGAAAAAGTGTATAAATCATGCTTGGGGGATCTTCATCTGATGTGGGGTGTATGATATGTTAATAACCCTTGGTTGTGCCATGATGGATATTCACACTCAAGATAGCTTTCTTATGGGAATTTCTAGACCTTGTCTTGATGCTTATGTGGTACACTTCCTTAGATCATTGGAGATGTTGACTGCATAAATATTTTCATGGAATGTTTTGACACCTAAAATGAGCCTTGGGTGCATGTTTCATAGAAAAATAAATATCACCTCTTGAAATCCTCTCACTTTTGGTTTTTTGTTCCCAAAAAAAAAGGGGTATCTGTATCACCTGCCTATGATCTACAAATAAATCACTGAGAATGAACTATGCCAACAAGTAAAATAAACAAGGAAAATAGTAATAATATTTGGGAAGGATCCAACAATAGGTGTTTCCATTGGGTCTTGAAGTCAAATAAGAGATAGAGAATTCCAGTGAGGCATATATGTTAGATGAATCTCACTACGTAACACTATTTTGAACCCTACAACATATGCCTAGACACAACCCTACTCTTATTGTTTAAACCTAATCAGAGGAAAGTTCTTACCTTACCAATCTTTGTGGTCAAGGACCACTAGGAAAATTCATAATAATATTAGTGAAAGCAGGGGACAAAGGCCCACACCATGTCACAAAATTAACTTGACTAGGCTGAAAAATAGAGATGTAAGCATTCACCAACAATGGAAAATACATGAGGAAGACGACCAAGTGCCCAAGCTTTACTCATTCCAGATTTTCAGGCATTTACAAGTCTTTTAGATTCTGAATCTGCAATGACAGAGATCAAAACTCCTAGAATTCATCCTTGTTGCAATGATTTTTTCTTATTTTAAAAAGCTATTCCTCCTTGAAACCTGCACATTAAGTCCCAAAATTCCTGTGCATGCCGCCAAGAATAGAATTAGGGAGGTGTACCCTTTAGTTCAGTATGCATGCATCTGAGAATGCATACCATCCATCTTAGTGATATTCCTCTCTCCTTGTGTGCACCAATATGTTAATCCATCAAATTTAAAAATGTACCCTGTTGCAACAGTCCAAAAATATCCATTGAAATGAATATCAAAGGTGAAAAATCATGCCATATTACATGTAGCAAGCATATTTTAGAGTTTTTCAATAGATATTTTGACTCTATTAGTGACCCTAACTCTATTAGAGACCCTACAACTCAATTTTTGGCCCAGATAACTACAATTAAGGGAGAGGTAGTTTTCTGTTGGTTGTGCATGCACTTGGAACCACAATTAGAGCACATGACTTCTCTATGAAAAGGTTATTTAATTATACCCAAGTCAAGCAAAAATCAAGTGAATTCAAATTGGCTTTCTAGTCACTTAGTATTTTTTAATGTTAATTTATTCTATTGTCTCCCTTTCTACTTGCACTAATTAGTGTAGCATTTTATCATAACTAGATCCTATACTTGTGCTTAAAATATAACACTAGCCAATGTCATTTTATTGGGGCAACATGTTCTTTCTAATAATCTTTGGAAGAGAAATAATATGAAAAAACTAAAAGAATAACATATAGAGAATCATTTTCATGTAACAAGTTGCAAGGGGGGCTACAACTTATTTCTTTCCTCGATCAATGATACATTGTCTTTCTTTTTGAGCTCTTCATGGTAAGTGAACAAAGGCTTTGACACACTTCTATTACTTAAAATGTATAGATGGAAAAAAGAGAACCATATTAACGATGCTGGATGGTGTATAATGACTTTAATATGGAGTTGTTGCTACAATAACCCATTGCTACAAACAAAAAAATGCTCATGACAAGAGATCAAATGCTAATTCACATAAATATTTTGGACGTGACAACACCCGACAGATTCCAACATTAGAATACCTACATCTTGTTTGAAATTTCATATGATGCTCTTCAAAAGAATTTACTTTCTTATAACAGCAGAAAGGAAAACTATTGTTTGGACGTGTCCTAAGTTCAGCAAATATTTGACGTGATTAAGGAGCTATAGAGAATTGTGTACTTGTGAAAGTTTTGAAGCTGCAGCAAGGCCACTCAATATGGCACCTTCAACATTTGGAGCAACACAAAAATCACCACAAATAGCAAATCGCTTGTTATCTAACCACAGACATTTGTCATCTTTTGCACTGAATGTTGTTGGTAATGCACTACCCCTGCAATCAAAATATGAAATCAGATTAGCCAGATTAATTTCTTTGAATTTGATAAGCTTATGGCTGAAATATTGAGTCAAATATATCCTTATTATCCTACATCTATGAAGCATCCTTAAATGTTTGTTCACGATGACTAGGATAAACAGAAATTTATAGGTTGACATTTAAACTAGTTATCAAATAGACGAGGATGGAGGTTGCAATCATGTAACCCACAGTCTCACCATCTATGAGATTTCATAAAAAATGGAGTAGGCATATGTGGAACTATTTTATGGAATTCACTTAATAAGTCTCTTCTCACCAAATTCAATACATCATCTGAAGGCTTCTTTAAGCCTGTTTGACTTATGATATGGTTGGCATATTCAGCTGTAGAATGTAGAACTCAGCACGATGTAGAAATAAACTTAAATTGTGTCAGCCCGCCAATCATAAGCACACAGTGTTGGCAAATACGAAGAGCTCACAAAGTTTTAAGGAGCATATTCCACAGGACAATGTATGTAGTTAAACAGGAACTAGGCAGTTGACAAAGTATATAGGTTTCGTGTTCAATGGAGTGCTCCCATGTATAGTGATTATTGATGTGTTGTGCACGTTAACTCACCACATGGCATGAAATTGCTTTAATTCTAGTTTCCTTTCAAGTCGTCCTATCTATAATTTTAACTCATTCTGTAGCAACTGGAGAACATCATTCTCTAACCATAAAATCTGCAAGGTTAAATATCTCAAGTTCAAATCAAGTTGCAATGAGATTATGTATATATTTTGTAAGAAATATAATCTATATGTGACATTATGCATATATTTCATAAGAAATGTGATCCTTTGAATGGGAAAGATGGATGGTTAATGATGTTTTCATTGTTGGTGTTTAACATTTCCATAAGAAATGTGATCCCATGAATGGAAAAGATAGCTGGTTAAGGATGCTTGCATTGTTGGTGTATAACATTTTCATCAGAAGTCAAATTGTTAATGTATTAGATGTAAATTTTGTGGCATATTCTCTTCCAATGAGGGGAGTTGGTTGATATTTTAGTCATATCCAATATATGGATGCCAGAAACCAATTTTTGTACAAATAAACGAACTCCATCACTGTCACAACCGAGTATACCAAAATCAGATTGCCACAAGAAAATAGAGTCATCACTCACAACAGATTGAGTAGTTAGAGCCTAAGGATAATGAGGTCAAGAAGGACAATTCTACGATTAAGATGTATAAGAGGGACCACCATATTGATATAATCGCTGATACATACACTTGATGACTAGAGGGAAATTCATAACCCAGGTTTTAGATTACATAGAATCTACACTCACCGAGGTTTTAACCTGAACTATTTTTTCTGGTTGTAGCACAGAGTTGAGTCAAGATGTGGTTCTAGCACTTTTTTCATCATCCCATGAATGCTACAAGGCCATTGGTAACATGTATCCTTATTTGGGAGACAATGACCCAAGTATGTTACTAGCCCCTAGATTTTCAAATAGGAGACCTCAGTAAAATGTATATGTCACATTTTTTCAAACAATAGCCATGACACTGAAATAAGAATCACTCATTTTGTAGATCTCAAATCAAGTGGCAATCAAGCAGAAGAGTAGGGCTGAAGAATAATGGTCAAATAGGAGTATAGTGGCCAAATTCCACACCCCTATCTTGAACCAAAGGTTGTAATGAATACTCACCTCTGCAGGTGACCTTGCTTGAAATAAGTGAATGGTGTTGAGATTGAAATCCACGCCATTGAATACAATACACAGATCACATTGTAAGTAAATGTAGAAAATTGATGCTTTCAACAAGTCATGAATTATAAAACTGAGGCATGGTATTAAACAATTTAACATATCATCTATGAAGTCTTTCTGCGTGCAATCTTGGACTGTAGAAAATTACAAATTGTTGAGGGGTTTACCCACTTTTACCTTGCATTAGTGACCACTAACATATAATGAACTGACTAAAAAACATGTTATTTTTGAGACGATTTTCATTTTTAATGAAGAAAACAATCGCTGTAAATCACTATTTCATTGAACAGAAAAACTTCAGCAGTAGGGGAGATCAGAAGATTATAAATCCTAAGAATGTGTCTGCTACCATACCTCTGCGATACAACTAACTTCCACACATATGGAATAAAAAACTCTTTTGGGTGAAGTTCCTGCTCATAGGTGAATTTTAACTGGGTGAACATCTAAAAAACACACAAACCATCTATAATTAGGACAAATCAAACCACTAACAACAAATATAGAGAATAATAAAAGCAAATTCAAATACTGAAACATGACTCTTTCAAAACAAAGTTTTTTCCATATTACTATCGTCATTTTCTACCATGTCATAGCCAATTCTGTACCTTCATCCCTTCACCCCGCCATGACCAGATATTAGCAACTATGACCTGAAGAACCTTTTCTACTGACCATTCCCCATCTGTATGTTGAGCATCAATACGTCTGTTGAAAAAATCCAGAATAAAGATGCTTACCAATTCCACACCCCTATCTTGAAAGGATCGGACTTCCTGTAGGAAGTATAAGAAGCCAAATTTTCTATTCTCCATTGGGCAAGCCTGGCTGTAGTGTCAATTCTGCAGCCAGCCTCACCTATTCGTGTAAGAACCAGCGCTGCAACAATCTCCGTGATGCAGTCAAAGAAATTGTCCAACAGAATGCTTGGCTTCCCCAGCTTGACAAATTAGAATATACTCCAATTATCAAATCCCCAAATGCAAACATAAATTGATATCCCTAGTGTGGCAAAAAGGAACATACAGAAAAAATCAAACTTGCAAATACACACATATAATCATATGCCCTGTATTGTAGAATAGAAGATACTCTAATAATTAAATTATCCAGACATAAAAAGTTTAAAGAAATGTAAAGCTGCCTGTAGTAATTTTGGTTCTTTTTCTTCCAATTCTGGGTTGGCAAAGCTCTGGGTTTAATCATAGTTTCATGCCTTTTCAGCACCCATGATCTCATAATGTCTTAGGAGCTCTGCACTGACCACTTAAGAACTTTACAGCATCTAGAATTATACAGCAGCTCATATTTCAACATCTAAGCAACACAGACCAATCTTTAAACAAAAGGGGGAACCAAGCTTGGGAGCTCTGCACTGGCCACTTTAATTTTACAACTCTTATCCCACCATCTAAGCAACATACATCAATCCTCAAACGAATTCCCCTTGAGGCTTAAGACGATAAACTGGTCTAAATCAGTTAAGGATTCTATGAGACCAGTGAGGTCAAGGCTCTACAACACAAGCCGAATAACCCTATTGTTTAGACACATGACATCGATCCATTTTCCTGTGCATGGTTCCTTGGTTTTCCAAGAGTGAAGTTTGTTGTTTGAATCAGCTGAAGCCTTGAATACCATCAATGCATCATAGTCACTTTTTTGACTGGGAAGTTCACAATTTTGACTGGGCTTATTCCCTCGTTTGAAATGGATACATTCTTCAAAGACCATTACACTTAAGAAAGTGCATATCATTTTGTGGCACCTGACCTGTGCATCTAATAGGTAGACCTGTTTACTTGAACTCACGTATGATATTTATCCAACATGTTTGGACAAAATATCACCTATGGCATCAACTAAAATTGTTTACTCGATTAGCATGGTCACACCTGAACGAGGTCTTAACATCAGCCATTGTGTCCCACAATCATATATTGTGCTGGAGGTGAGGCATACTGCACATATGGACTCAACAATCAACATCTTTGTAACCAGACTATGTGGACCTACCAGGGTAAGCGACTAATGAGGACTTCCCAAACCACGGTGCGACTGTGGGTGCTTAATAAGCATGGAGCTATGATAGAACTATGAGCCTCAACAACTCAATAAAAAGTTGTGGAAATGGTGTTCAGCAATCTGAAAATCCTGGATCAGTATCAAGTTTAGGGGTTTTCCTTGCAGTGATGATGACACCAATTCAAACCTATTGTTGCTAGCAAGGATAGTGTTATAAAGTTGTTAGCTAAACGAATTATAGTAGCGATAATGGGGCAAGATAGGTAGACTTTGATAGCTTTCAGGCTTTGTCATTGCAGTGTAGGATGAGAAATGGAATTAGAATGAGCATTTAGATAATTAACTCATTCTATAAGAAGAAAGTAACACAACATAATTGCCCTTACAAAACAGAGCATAAATTGATTTATGAATTTTGTTTATAACTCTTTAGAACAATCAGTGAAAGCATAAGATATGAAATGGAACTAAGAATACATTCGATGAAATGAAACACGAAGGAGATACAATGCTATAAAGCCATACCACATGAATCCCAAAATTCTTACTGCAACTGCCTCTGTATTATAAAAAAAAAAACTCCAAGTACAATAGCTCTCCTATGATATATCCAATATCCAACCCCCCTCTATTACAAAAACATTTCTTTTTTATAGGCCAAATTACAAGGGCCTATTTTTCCAAAACAATAAATGTATTTTTGCAAAAATAAAAATAAAAATGATATCAAGGTGGCCAAAATATAAATACTTGCAAAAAGACTCTGATGGCACATTTTTTGAGCTACAAACTCTGATTTATATGTCCAATTTGAAAAATAGGAAATCCAACTACCACAAAAACATTCAAAATCAAATTCACTTCATGTGTTAGCCATTGCTTTGGTGTAAATTTGTTGACTTGAGTGAACAGAAACCATCCTGATTGAACCCCGTGCCATTAGATCCTTGATATCCTTTCTAGCAAGCGAACCATTAATCTAAAAATTCAAGGAAAACATTAACATTAGTGAGAAGAACCACATACATTTCTTCAAAACATATTCATAAAAAAGGAACCAATTCTTCTTGCTTTTCGTGATTAAATGGACCAACTTCAGAAGAACCACAGTAGAAGGCATCCAACATAAGTGTTGAGGCAAGGGATGCCCTTATATTCAAAATGTATACATGTGTTGAGGTAAGGGGTACATATAGTTATATAGGTATGTAATTATATTGTTTTTATGGAAGAAATACCAAATTAATGTTTGAATGAAACACAACTACAAAAAGATAAATGGCTAGTGAAAGAAACTTACACCAAAAAGTAGGTAGCAAAAAAAGGTTGATTTATCTCGAACATTCACCATTTGAAGTATTCACTATACCTAAAGCCAAAAAGTACAAAATTAACATCAGATTCATACAAACAAATCAACAAAAATATAACCAAAAACTATTTATAAATAATCCAACATATGGAAATACATAAGGAAAGTGAAAGTAGAATGTTTTGAAAATTAACCTTGTTCAAATTTTTCACAAAATCTGAAAAAACTTTGTAATCACTTTCTTCTAATTTGTATGTATCATTCTTAGCATTGTACGATAAGTTTTTGATTGCTATAACAGATTCAAGTTGTACAAAAGCATGATCAGTCAAATCATATTTATACAAGCGTTGCCCCTTTATTCGACTATACCAACATAATTGAAGCTCAATGCCTTCTAATCTATCCAAAAGGTCGATGTCATTATGGTAATCAAACACCCTATTACCATCCTTCTTCCTTATTCTTTTAACCCTTCCAATGTACCACATTCCACAAGAAACACCTTGTTTTGTACTTCGAGGAACACCTTTTCTTGCAGTACGTTCAGTGGGAGGAATTGAGTTGTTTTCAAACAACACCCCACAATCTGATCCAATTCCAAAGCCAATTGAAACACCCTTTTGTAGAGTATTCCCATCTTGCCTAAAGTAGACCCCACTTCTCACTTTTGTCAACCTATCTTTGGATAATGTTGGATTTCCATTCAACTGACTAACCAAACATGCTTTGAACATATCCTTACCATCAAGATTCACCACTGGTTTTATAGTTTTGCTTACATTTTCATCAGTGGAATCTAAAATTTCATCCAACTCGTGTCTCCACTCACTTTCCATTATTTTCAATTCACTTTCATTGTGTACCAATGAAGATGAAGATTGAAATATAGAGTTGGAAAATCTCGGTGGAGAATCATCAACTACTTCATCCACAATTTGAAATGTTGAATAATCTTTATCCTATGTCCATGGTTTAACCCACCAAGAACATTGAGTGTAATTTTCTGGTTTCATTCCAAGAGTTGATAAAATGTCTTGTGCATCCTTCAATCCATTCTTAAGGGCTTCTACAATTTTAGCATCTGTGGATATTGAATCATATTGCGACAATATGTCAATGTTTTGTATTGTTTCTTGGTGCAATTTATTCCAAATTTTTTCTTGCTTCTTATGGGATTTATTAAAATGAAGCCCTTGGGAATTTGATTCTTCTTCAACAACTCTATTAAGGGTTCCAATAGCATGAAGCAAGTCAGTGAAATCATAGGCCCTCTCCACTCCAACCATCCCACCAACTTTTCTAAAGAATTTCTCACATACATCTGACCCAGTTAATTACAAAACACATGGCAAGTTAGAGTATTGATCTCCAAACAATCTCATCAACAAAACTGCAAAATGACAAGAAATTCTCACATCTTGATATGCCTCTCTGTTGATGAAATTTATGTTGACATTAGTATGAGATTGTTTTTGTACCCAACATAACCATAATGTGAAGAAATGATGAACTCGTGAAGCATTTAGCACTCTTTCCCAGAGGCTCAAACTACGAGACATAAAGATGTCAATGTAGTCAGCAACAATCATTAGGTAAGTCTCTGTAGCTAGTGTCCTCTCTAACTTTCCACTTGGTGTACTTCTCAACTCTTTCAAACACCTCTGAACATGCCTTGAAGCAATCCGTTGTGCGGAACCCCAATTTTGTCGATCCATCCTCTCTATATCTTCACACTTAAGCTTGTGATCATCCACTTTAAAAGTGTGATAAACCATTCTGACATGGCCAAAACTTATGTACTCATTTCCTAAAACCAATTCTCGTCGACCGCTAAACAAAGTATTCACTAGCTTTTTGCCGTTGTGGATGTAATCTTGGTCATGCAATCCTGTTACATTGCAACCATTGTACAACCCAGTTAGCCTCCACCCTTCCCAAGGAATTTGATATCAAAGACCTGATGTTGAAGAATAATCCTTCAACATAAGTTGTCTTCTTCTGCTATCCCCATCCGAGGAATGACCAACAATAGGTCCCAAATTGTTTTCTACGTGTTTCTTCCACATAAATTCTACCTTTTCCCATTGTTGATAAACAAAATTTGCATTGAATTTATTGCATGTTGGATGAACAACCACAACCCAACGAGGAAGTTTTTCATGTAAAGGGTTTGCAATAATAACACGTGCATAATGTCCAATAACATTGTTTTTAAAAGAATTTGTTATAATCTCATAGCCTGCATCTCCCTCACCAACTGTCACCAAGAAATTTGATTGGCATTGATGTTCTTCTTTCAAACCACAAAACCCCACCAGTGTATCACTTTTTGCTACCCACCTAACATATTTTTTCACAATTGTTTCATCTTCTGCAAGGCATACATGAATTGGTCCATATATACCATGTTTGGCTTTATAAGAAGCATAAATTTTTCCAACTGCCTCAAAAATGTGTTCGTGCTCCCCTGGAATATATGTCAATGACTTTCTAAATTGCCTTAAAGTTGTAGATATTGAAGGACCATCCATATTCAAGCTAATAAAGTTATGTAATCTAGGACCTCCCCATAACTTGATCATCTCATAAAGGGATTTTGTGGATGTACTATACCTTCTCCCTGCTTTTTCATGAATCAAGTTATGAAATATATCCTTGACAAATTCCCAAACCGCATCTTTACCTTGTAATTTTCCTTGCTTATGTGCCTCACAAACATCCTTACAAAACCTAAAGACATCCTTCCTTTCTGCCGATTCAAACAACTTTTCCTTTAGAGATCTCATTCTAATAGAGAGTGTAGCAACCTTTGTCCTCTCCCACCAAAGAGCTCACATTGTTGATCTATGGTTAGCATTTGTAACCCTTGCAGCATTCTTCAATTCATTTTGAGTCAAATAGTCCAATCTTCTACCTTTTCCTGTATCTCGTTCACTTCTTTTATTGGTGCACCTTGATTCACAATATAATCGCATCCTGAAGTCATTACATTCTGGAACCAACTTACAAAATCTACATGTTAATGAATCAAAAGGGGTCCCTATTTCAGAACCCCTCTAGCAATGAATATGCCTATATGTACCATCAATACGACATTCAATACCCTCATAACATAGCATGATCTTGGTATGCTTCTCTATGGCCCATAATTTTCCACCCCTTTGATCATCCATTAGGACCTTTGTTTCCAATCTCTCCCCATTTATATCAATATAAGGATACCAATACCCCCAACATTGTAGTAACAAGGGAGACAATTGAGCTATAATAAGATGACAACACAATAAATAAATAAATAAATAATTAGAAGTACGATAACTAAATAATATACAAATTCATATTCAAGTTTAGTCTAAACTATTAATTAACCACTAATTAACACACCTGAAGTAGGAGTTTCACTTGTAGAACCTCTATGTAATACTGATGGTGATGATGGCACTAAGAACCTAGTCAAACTTTGTTGGGACTTATCATTGGTAGGCTTCTTAGGTCTCCCAACTATGCCACTCCTCAGCCAAATCTCCTGATGTGAAGCCTCATTTGTCATAGTAGTAGTGTGCTTCTTTGATTTCATGTGTTCATTTAGAGAACTGACAATATTACCACTTGTCGGAACTAAACAAAACCATTTATTGCATCGTGTACATTCAACTCTCACTTTTTTCATGTCCTTATAGTCTGCAAGTGTTGCTTCCACCACCTTGAACAAATTAGGCTCTTGTGTCTTGTTGAAATCATCTAGAAGTTTGATTGCTTGATCAATATGAAATCAATCTCCAACCACCGTTGTTTGTTGTACTTTGTTACATGAAGGAATTTCACTACCACTTGGCATTGAAAGGCGTTGTTGATGGGACGTTGTTTTCATATGATGGTTTTTGAAGTTGCGCATTGTTCGCACTACCAAGGATACATCACTTGTTCCATAATCAATGCCACAAATTTCACAATGGATCTTTATTTTAGATTCTCCCTTTTCTGAATATACTTTGAGAGTAAGTTTCTCATTGACAAACTCTTCCATTAAACTTTTCACTTTTTTTTCCCAAGATGCCAATACACAAGAATCAACAATTGTGGCTTCTTCCACCGACAAAGGCATATTTTCAACTCTTGGTTGTTTATGCATAGGTTCGTCCACATTCTCTTCAATGTTTTCAAAGATTGGTATTGCTTCCACTGCGTTTGCACACCTTGTTTCCACATCAAATGTGTCTAGTTTCCTCTTGATGCCTAAAAGTGTTGTATAAAATTTCCATTTCTTCTCTTGCTTTGGATTTAGAGCTACTCCATCATGGATAAAATCAAAAGGGTATTCAACGATTCCATCATCCACAATTTCATCATGGATTTCAGCAAATGTACAACCTTCTCAACACCTGACAATGCCAATGACAGGTTTCTCTTCATCGATAGTAATTTTATAAGACAAGTCCATCTGTTTTTGCACATAAATAAATGAAAAAGTAAGTAAAATTCCACAAACATATTGGTTTATTATGAAAAAAAGAGCAAGGAAGCAAGGTATGCACTTTCAATTAAAATCTTCAAAAAACATGAATAACTCTTACTATTGCGATGAAACACTTTGATTCAAAATGTACTATCGATGGATTCCTCAAATGGAACTAAAACCAGAAATAAAACAGAGTACTAAAACATATTTGAGAGTTGATTTATTGAGTCAAACATTGACAAACTTATAAGCAAGCTTAGGCCCCAAAATCTGCCTCAATTTTGGCCTTATTTACATCATTTTTTGTGTCCTAAAGAGGTCAAAACCGTGTCAAAACCAAACCATCATAGCTTTTACTGTTTTTTGGTATGAAATGGATTCTAAAGTTTTGAATTCTTTGAGACTTTGCTCATCTAGGTCTTGGCTCTTAGTTTCCCAATTCTGATTTTTCTTTGATATATAAAGAAATTCTTCATATTTTACTGATTGAGAATAAAAGAAATAGAAAGGCAAGATACAAAGATTAAGTGCTCATTTATGCATGCAGTGACCTGATGTAAATTGTTAAGTTGAATCAGCTTTTACATTCCTCGATAATCCTTACTCTTGTGTACCATATTGACTTGGCACAACCACTTTGTACTGACAATGGATATACTATCTTTAGTCCTTCCGACATACTTTTGTGGTTTATTCTTGGACATTAATAAAATGTATTATCTCTCTTATCTATATCACATTTATAATAGTAAGTTTGATCGTCTGAATCAATACCTAACATAGCACAATGAAAATGATTGCATATAAAAAGATTCATTACCTAATCCAACATGATCCAAATTATTGGATATAAGAAGGTCTATTACATGTTTATCCTTTAGTATGTTGTGTCCTCTAAGCAAATAATCAAAACTTTAATGTCAAATCTTGTGAACTTATGTGAACTTATGGCGTGAAAAATCTCACATTGAAGAGGAAAACGTATGAAATGGACATGTTATATGCACATACCTAATCATTAATGTATAGATAAGTAATTATTTCAATTTTTAGAAGATAGAATCCAGTGGATTATTTCATCTATACAGTTGTGGTACCACTATCTAAAGGCTAGGAATAAATGGAGTTGAAGAAACGGTTCGAGTCATATTCTGGTATAATTGCAATCTAACAGACCAAACCAACAGAACATTCTTAGTGCACGCTTGTGTGATAGAAGTATTGTTTTTTAACTTATTAGCAAGCAATATATAGTTGTCACAAATACATATTGAATTTTTTGTGACACTGGTAGGCCCCATATTTATTTTGAATTGAAGATGCTCAGGGAAAATGCAAAGCAGTATGCCTTACTGTTTGAGCACTCATATTCCCATTGAAGCTTGGGAAGTCTTTAACACCACAATAACTTATACCCAAAAGTTGAGTGCTGAGAAAACACTTAGCCCATCCTGTAGAAATCACTGTATTGGACCTACTACCATTGGAGGATATGCAAAAACAAGAAGGAACAAGAAAATATCAGAATTTTTTGAAACCAGTCCTAGGTGTTTTACACTACAACAGAATAAGGCCACCTTGAGATTTCAAAATCCAGCTCTTGCCAAAATGACAGAATTTAATAGCCTGGTTTATTTTATTTTTGTAAGTGTTTCCATCTGGTGCACACCAGGTTTTAGGACGTAAACATGGACTTGGGACTTGCTTGCAAAAATATTCGCCCCTTTGAAACTCATATCATTTAGATAGGGCAGAGATAACAGTGATTTCCAAAGCCACTGCTTAATATTTCAGCAAATATCACCAGTGAACGAACACCATGTTTAAAACAAGGCCCAGTTTGAAAGAGAATACTAATAAAATCAAATAATAGCAGCATACATCTTATGCACGTAAAAATCCAGTCAATCAATGCACTAATCATTTCTCATTCCTTCAGATCATCTAGAATATGGAACCTGATACATAGATTGCAGACCTGCAGAGGATTCCTATGTTTGAGAAACAATGTAATGAGGCATTCAAATTATAAATATATTTTGAACATAGCCATGTGATTCTCAAATTTGTTGATGCAATGCCTGCTTAGAAATACCCCTTTTGACCACTATGTTAATGTAGGTTTACCCAATAGAGTAACAAAAAAATAAATTGCAAAACATTGCTATAATTTTAATTTAAAGATCATACTCAATTTTAACAAGCCCTCTAACGCGCTTGGGGATAGAGCAAAGATTTTGTGCAGAAAATTCAGCTTCCCACCCCGGTTTTCAGTTTCACCTTATTACTCCAAAACAGTTAAATGCCCTTTCCCATATCCATACATTTAACAAGCTGGAAAATAAATTTTGCTGAAAACACAAATTCTGGAAAAATTACAGAATGCTGAAAATACAGAAATAAAAATCAGCAGATGCAAACAACCATTCAACACATTTAAACACAGTGATTTTTGGTCAATGTGACCCTGGAAAAACCCCCTACAACTCTTGGGGAAAACCAAACACGGAAGCTTACCAGTTTCTCGAAAATGCTTTTACAAAGGAGCAAAGATTACAAGAAAATTACAGCAAACACAAAAATCACTTATCTTGACTTTCGTGCCACCATCCACCTCGAAAAACGTGCCAAACAGCAAACAGAAATATTTCAGAGAAATTACAGCATTAAATGCTGTCTTAGCTGCCTCGAAAAACGTGTCAAGAATGACCGTACGGACTGTACGGATTCCGTACGGATGGGACAGCAGCCCCCTTTCTCGATTTTCGTGCCCAGAAAATTCTGCCTTGAAAATCGTGCTCCTTGCTGCTGTTCCAGCTCTCGAAAACAGTGCTGCCCCTCTCTCGAAAACCGTGCAAATGCTGTACGGACTTTCTGCCTTTGTTAATGTGCCAATAAACTCTGCTGTACGGATTTTCCAGCCTTGGGAAGTGTGCTCTCTTGCTGTACGGACTTGCTGTGCTGCCTTGCTGCTCTCCCTCTGCTCAGAAATCACTCTTCAGCTCCCTCTCCTCCTCTCTCAATCTGCTCATGAAAGAATGAATGACCTTTTCCTCCTTTTCCTCCTTTTCCTCCTTTAACCTAACCCTAAGTGACTTTTGGGGAATCCCTAAATCCAATGGCCGAGATAGATTGAGATCTAGGGCTGAGATTAAATGCTCATTTAAATCTCACTTTTCATTTTTTAATTCACCCCACTTTAATAAAGACCCACTTAGTCTTTTATTTCCAAAGTCACTTTTCCCTTTCTAATTTTATATTGACTTTATTTAAAGTCACTTTAACTTTAGTAACTTTATCACTTAAAGTCACTTTAAAATTAGATTTGACTTTATAACTTTATAAAGTCACTTTAGTAACTTTATCACTTAAGTCACTTTTTAATTAGATTTAACTTTATAAAAAATTATAAAGTTACTTTAGGAGAAAAATTAAATTCTTTTGGACACTTTTCCCTAGGCCAAAGATCAAAGCCTTAGGGAACCACCTGTCCTCCGGTACCAAATTTCAACACTCCCTCTTACCGAGGAAGGTGTTCCTCACCACACCCATCTTGTCTCTCAAGTAGACATGCTTGCCCCGTGGTAAGGCTTTGGTAAGAATATCTGCAACCTGCTCATCAGTGGGAATATACTCAAGCTTCACAGCTCCTTTCTGAACATAGTCTCTGATGAAATGATATTTGATCCCGATATGCTTTGACCCGTCATGAAATACTGGATTCTCCGTGAGTTTAATGCAACTCTGATTATCACAGTAAATCACTGAAGGTCTCAACGGCTGACCAAATAAGCCAAACAACATCTTGCAAAGCCAGATGGCCTCACAACTAGCTAGACTGGCTGCCATATACTCTGCTTCCGCTGAACTCAATGCTACTGACTGCTGCTTTCGGCTGAACCATGACACAACCGCCGAACCCAACCCAAAACAGCACCCTGAAGTGCTCTTCCTATCAGAAGCACAACCTGCCCAATCAGAATCAGTGTAACCTGCCAATCTCACTCCATCCCCCTGCCTGTAGTCCAGACCATAATCCACTGTCCCCTGCAAGTATCGCAAAATGTGTTTTGCAGCCACCCAGTGAACCTTCCTAGGCTCACACACAAACTGACTCATCGTGTTGACTGCAAAACAAATATCCGGTCTAGTGTTGACCAAATACATCAAGGAACCAATCAGCTGTCTGTACAATGTGGGATCCACCAACTCGGAATCCGAAGCATGAAGCTTCTTCTAGTTGGTGATCATCGGTGTCGACATGGGTCTGCAATCCTCCATGTGGAATCTGCCAAGGATGTCCACAATATACTTCCCCTGTCCCAGGAAGAAATGCCCCTCCTCCTGCCACACCTCCAAACCCAAAAAGTAATGCATCAAGACGATGTCCTTCATCTCAAACTCCGCCGCAAGATCTCTCTTGCAGTGCTCTATGAGTCTCTCTGCACCTGTAATGACTAAGTCATCCACATACAGCACCAGAATGAGAGGCTCCTCACCTATCACAATATAGTAAAGGTTCGGATCTGCCTCACTCTTTGTGAAACCCATCTTCTGCAAGTAAGTATCTATCCCGGAGTACCAAGCTCTGGGAGCTTGCTTCAGGCCATAAAGGGCCTTCTTCAGTCTGCACACATGGGACTCCTTCCCATGCACCTCAAAGCCCTGTGGCTGCTCAATGTACACCTCCTCCTGTATGAAGCCACTGAGAAATGCGGTCTTCACATCCATCCGGTGGATCTTCCAACCCATCTCTGCTGCTATCGATATAATGGAGCGGATCGAAGTATATCGAGCCACGGGAGCGAAGGTCTCCTCATAATCAACTCCCTCTACTTGGGAGAACCCTCTAGCCACAAACCTCGCTTTGAATTTCTCAATGCCGCCATCTGCAGCATGCTTTACCTTGTAAAGCCATCTGGAAGTAACCACGGATTTGCCCTCAGGCCTCGGCACCACCTCCCAAACATCATTCTTCATGATAGAAGAACACTCCTCCTGCATGGCCTCTCTCCAGACCTGCTGGCTAGCTGCCTCCTCATAGCTAGAAGGCTCAGAGTCAAGGATGCTGGTAGCCATTGCCATATAGCTACAAAACCTCTCAGGTGGTCTGCTCTCTCTGACCGGCCTCTTAGGCTCAGCAACAGATGTGGCATCTCTCAAGGTGTCCCGAAGCCACTTGGGCTTCCTCTTCCCTGAGTGCACCCCCTCCCGCCCCGAGAACAAAACTCTCCTCCTCAACATCGTGAGCCCGAACTCCTCGATCGTCCGTTCACCTTTCCCATCGCCCTCGCACCTCCACCGTCACAGATGCTGAGGTACCGTGTGAACTGTCCATCAGTGGACTCCCCAGTGAACTGCTCTGTGGACTGCTCTGCGTGCTGCCCATAGCTCCACCCCTCCGACTCTGCGAGCCACTCCCCACTGACGGACCTGACATCGTCATAGATGTACCTCCGGATCCTCCTGATCCCTGCCCACTGGATCCCTGCGACTGACTCAACTGCTGCTGAGGGTCTGGCTGATCCAGATACTCTAACTCCCGTGACCTCCTAAAGGCCCTGTCCTCCTCGAACTTCACATCCCGCCCGACAACAACTTTCCTCTGCGCAGGAATGTAAATCCGAAAGGCCTTGGAGGTCTCACTGTAGCCCACAAAGATACCCTTCTCTGCGGTGGGCTTTAGTTTGGTCCTCTTCTCCTTGGGTATGTAGGAGTATGTAATGCACCCAAAGATACGAAGATGACCAATATCAGGCTTCTTCCCAGAAAAAGCCTCCTCCGGAGTCATGTGCCCCAAGGCACGATGCGGACTCCTGTTCTGCAAGTAAACAGCTGTGTTGCAGGCCTCTGCCCACAAAAACAATGGCAACCCCCGATCATGTAACATGGCTTTGGCAGCCCCTCCGATGGATCTGTTCTTCCTCTCCGCAACCCCGTTCTGCTGGGGGTTGTAAGGAACAGTGAGCTCCCTCCTAATGCCTGCCTCCGCACAATAGTCACCAAACTCTCCAAGGGTGTACTCTCCTCCATTGTCCGACCTCAGGGACTTGATCTTCCGACCTGTCTGTGTCTCCACAAGAGCTCTGAACTCCTGAAACCGCTTGAAGACCTCACTCTTGGTCTTCAAGAAATAAATCCAAGTCCTCCTGGAGTGATCATCAATGAATAAAACATAGTACTCATATCCACTCAAAGAAACATGAGACATCCGACCGCTCACATCGGAATGAATCAAATCAAGTATCCCAGTCGCTCTGCTGTCACTGCTGGGAAAAGGGGATTTGGCAAACTTGCCCATCGCACATCCTCTTCAAGTATCAAAGTGATCAGTACTGAAATCTGGCACACCTGTAGTGATCTCCCGCAAAGTCCTCAAGGCTCCATGATGCATGTGCCCCATCCTGCGGTGCCAAATCTCACACTGCTCAGAACTGCTAGCTCTGCTGTCGGTACTACTGCTCAATGCCAAAAGGGACTGAAATGCAAACTTGTACACCCTTGCATGGCGTACACCTATCACTCTAGCTGAATCAGCTGGAGTGCCCCTGGGATACATCAACACCTGTCCTCCCCTGAATAGTATCTCATATCCTCTGTCCTCCAAAGCTGAGACGGATATGAGGTTCTTCCTCATCCCCGGCACATAAAGAACATCTGACACCTTCAAGGGAGGTTTGGACTCCCTCTGAAATGTCAATGTTCCCACACCGACTGCTCTAACAACTCTGTCATCACCGAGTACTACCTCTACATCAGTGCCACTCTCTGAAAGCTCTGAGAAGTACTCACGGACTCCTGTCATGTGACGTAAAGCCCCACTGTCCACATACCAGATACCCGAAGATGTTCCGCTAATCGAGGGAAATGCATGCTCCCTCTGAACCTCTATGGCAGATAATCCCGCACTAGAGGACTCACACGCAGTGAACCCAAACTCCCGGTCAAAACGATCTGCAAAGTCCTCAACCTCTGCTGAAACTGCCATGCTCGGTTCTTCCCCTTCTTCTTCTTCTTCTCCGGACACACAACTGCATAGTGTCCCATCTTCTGACAATTCCAACACTTCACTTTGGAATAGTCCTTCTGTGAGTTATCCCGTTTACCTTTACCTTTGCCTTTGCCCCCACCATTGCTTGTGGAAGCCTGCTTCTTCCCTTTGCCCTTCTTGCGTCCTGCCAACAGTGCTACATCCTCATCCTGCTCAACTGGCTTGGCTACCCCAAGCTGACCTTTCCTGATCTCTGTCTGAATGCAATCATCCCAAAACCTCTCCCATGTGGGAAGGGTCTCACGTGCACAAACTCCATCAGCAAAGTTCATCCATGAACGGGGGAGGCCATTCACTGCAATCCGCACCAACCCAGTGGGTGGAATGGCCTCTCCAATCGCTGCCAACTCATCTCTCACATTAGTAATCTTAGTGAGATATCCAGCTGCACTATCATTGCCCATCTTAATGGTCTTCATCTTCTCCTTCAGGACCATCTTTCGGTTCTCATTGGTACTCTGGTAGAGATTGGACAATGCTGTCCACATCTCATGAACATTTCTCTTCCCTCTCACATGAGGAATGCAATGGTCTTTGATTCCGTCTAGAATCGGCCTCTTACCCTTGTTGTTCTTTTTATTATATGCTGCCAACTGAGTAGCATCAGTAGGCACATTCACAGGGTTCTGTGTGGTATGTACCATAATGTCCCAGACTTCTGCCTCCTCAAAGATACTCTGCATTCTCTCCTTCCAAATGCCGTAGTTGGAATGCCCATCCAACCTATCCTCCACCCTCAGTCCCAATGACATCCTGCTGTCCTAAAACTGAAAAATAACACTGCTGTAGTAAAGGTAAAAATCTGCTGTTTGTGAAAAATCAGTTTGCTGGAATTTTCTGAGTGAAAAATCAGCAAGCTGTAATTTTCTTCCTTGCTGTCCCAAACTGCCCTTCAGCACTCAAGCTCTGATACCATGTAGAAAATTCAGTTTCCCACCCCGGTTTTCAGTTTTCACCTTATTACTCCAAAAATAGTTAAATGCCCTTTCCCATAACCATACATTCAACAACTGGAAAAATAAATTTTGCTGAAAACACAAATTCTGGAAATTTTTCAGAATGCTGTAAATGCAGAAATAAAATAACAGCAGTAACAAACAGTCATTCAACACATCATAACT
The DNA here is from genome assembly GCA_034641835.2 of Pinus albicaulis. NCBI lineage: Eukaryota > Viridiplantae > Streptophyta > Pinopsida > Pinales > Pinaceae > Pinus > Pinus albicaulis. Next base: position 308,638,332 of record CM076581.1, read on the forward strand.
CAGAAATTTTTGGTCAAGGTGACCCTGCAAAAACCCCCTACAACTCTTGGGGAAAACCAGTCTGGAAGCTTCTCATTTATTTCTGAAAAATGCTTTTACAGTGAGCAGTAATACACAGAAAATTACAGCAAACACAAAAATCACTTATCTTGACTTTCGTGCCACCCTCCACCTCGAAAAACGTGCCAAACATCGAACAGAAATATTTCAGAGAAATTACAGCATTAAATGTTGTCTTAGCTGCCTCGAAATACGTGCCAGGAATGACCGTACGGACTGTACGGATTCCGTACGGATGGGACAGCAGCCCCCTTTCTCGATTTTCGTGCCCAGAAAAATCTGCCTTGAAAATCGTGCTCCTTGCTGCTGTTCCAGCTCTCGAAAACAGTGCTGCCCCTCTCTCGAAAATCGTGCAAATGCTGTACGGACTTTCTGCCTTGGTTAATGTGCCAATAAACTCTGCTGTACGGATTTTTCAGCCTTGGGAAGTGTGCTCTCTTGCTGTACGGACTTGCTGTGCTGCCTTTGCTGCTCTCCCTCTGCTCAGAAATCACTCTTCAGCTCCCTCTCCTCCTCTCTCAATCTGCTCATGAAAGAAATGAATGACCTTTTCCTCCTTTTCCTCCTTTAACCTAACCCTAAGTGACTTTTGGGGAATCCCTAAATCCAATGGCTGAGATAGATTGAGATCTAGGGCTGAGATTAAATGCTCATTTAAATCTCACTTTCTATTTTTTAATTCACCCCACTTTAATAAAGACCCACTTAGTCTTTTATTTCCAAAGTCACTTTTTCCTTTCTAATTTTATATTGAATTTATTTAAAGTCACTTTAACTTTAGTAACTTTATCACTTAAAGTCACTTTAAAATTAGATTTGACTTTATAACTTTATAAAGTCACTTTAGTAACTTTATCACTTAAGTCACTTTTAAATTAGATTTAACTTTATAAAAAATTATAAAGTTACTTTGGGAGAAAAATTAAATTCTTTTGGACACTTTTCCATAGGCCAAAGATCAAAGCCTTAGGGAACCAACTGCCCTCCGGTAACCAATTTCAAATAATCGGAACACCATTCAGCATGCTGAACCATAAAAGCATGGCTTTTATTGTCAACTCTATAGTCTTGGGTCTTAAGCACTCAATTTTTGTGTCAATGCATATCATGGAAGGGAAATTGGTAAGAAAAGGCCTGCGTGCCTATCCTCAGCAGTCTTTGTCATGTCAGATGCTCTTGTAACGCAAAATCTCAGCAATCTGAAGACTATAAATTTGTTCAACTAGTCTGGTTTCCCATCAGGCAAATCAATCAGGCAGCCCAGTAACACAACGACATATCAAATGTAACTTTTTGATAGCATGATGAAAAGGCCAACCTACAACCTACACATACATTATAAGATAAAAAATTATATATATAGATAGATATATTAACAGTAGTTGTTTATTTAAAAATTATATGTAAAAAAAAACCTCTAACTCAACAAAGTATGCTACAATTCAGAAATTTCCTCAAACAAGATCTCCTTTTAATAGCGATGTTAATGTAAGTCTACCCAATAGAGCAACAGATCAATACATTGCAGAACACTGATATAATTTTAATTTAAAGATCATACTCATTTTTGACAAGCCATCTAACTCAACAAAGTAATCTATGATTCAGAAAACTTCTGAACCACAATTCAATACCCCATCAAGATCAGTTGCTTCAACCTTCCAGTGGACACAAAAAGAAAAGCCCACAGTGAAATATCAACGGGTCGAAAGTGACCTCAGACACAATTAAATCAACAGACAAATTATACAAAATAGAACCAACTCCAAAAGTTGAGGTCAAGGTTATTTTACAGTGCAGGACAGCTGCACTGCATGGGACTTGCCTTCAATTCTGGCATTTGCTTCCCAGGGGATTTTTCAGTTTGTGTAGACACTTTGCCCTGTCAGTGGGTTCTCGATATCCCAACCCACCCGGAACATTTGAGCTACAACACTTCTCAATAAAACTCTAACAAAAAGTTAGAACCCCAACTTACAAACCAAGATTACAAGGGTATCATCCTTATCTCATCTTTTATTCATAGATAATGTACTCTTGTTAAGTAATGGATCTCTAAGAGAAGCAGCAAAAACTACATAAAATTCTAGAGATATAAAGTGTTGTTATGATTGTGGAGGTTAAAGTTCATGAAATTGCAATATGCTTGGAAACTAAACTAGAAAGTTAGTTACAATTTTTTCCCTCATATTGAATTCAAGGAAGCATTCAAATGCCTTGGAATCTTTCTAAATCCAAATGGATATGGGAAGAGGGATTGGTTCTAGTTATTAGAAAATATTAAAGATTAAACAAAGCATTAATGTAATAGATGGTTGTTAGTTAGAGGAAAATTGACATTTGGAAGTCTATATTGGTAGTAATTGTAGTATTCTAGCATTCCTTGGCTTATCCTAGAAGGAGTTTTGTAAAATATCAAGAAAAAATGCTCATGGATTTGTGGACATGCAAAAAAAAAAATTAGGGTATCCCCTTAGTGGAATGGAAGAACATAGCTAAGACCAATCATGAAAGAAGTCAGGGATTAAAATATATACATTTATTTGGTCAATCCATAGTGTTTGAGAGTTTATGGAGAGTGTTACCCCTCACATAACATGAGGCCTTGTCCAAGCAAATCATGTTTGGAAGAAGTCTGTTTTGGAGCTAATACACTATTTCTTTCATGCATATGTGTTAATGGACCACCACCTTTTAGGATCTTCATTTCATATTTGGAGGATTGCTAGGATGTTTACCTTAAACACTAAGCATTATTTTTTGAGGTATCCTAGTGTAAATTCCACCTTTGGATGTTTCTCTCACATAGATCCATTCATTTTCACATATTTGGAGACATGTCACATCATCCAATGTATGTAGATTTGGAGGAGTTACATGTTTGCTAAGGGTTTTGTTTAGCATGATGAGTGTCTTGACTATTGTTGGTGTGTTCACATGTGCCATGGCACACTTCTTGGATATGAATTCATCGTTATGGCAGAAGGCATATGGTTCTAACTTATTTTTGGATAACATGCCACCCTTTATGCACACATTCCTAAATTGGCCTACCTATTTTTCATGTATTAGGAATGTAGTTGGTTTACATGGATGAATGTATCATTTGTTTGATAGATCACTCCCACAGTATTGGTTTTTCAGTGACGCCCCCGTGCTTTCAATAGAGTTACAAACCCAATCAACATTAGAGCACCCATGTAGTCTTACATCTTCGACAATATATCTCAATCCAAAATTGATGGTCCCATGCAGTTATCTCAACACATGCTTTGCAACAATCCAGTGTGCATGTGATGGCTAAATCTTATAGTGGCTCAGAGTACTGTCCGCGAAACATATGTCCAATCTAGTGTTTGTTGAAATGTAACTAGTTTAAGCCTTCATAATTTTAGTTGAGTCATGACTTGATGTAATTATTGATGTACTTGACAAAAGAAAAGAAAAGAAAATTTATTTGTAAAAAGGAAAATTATTATGGGTTTCGTGCCCATTATGTTTTGGTCCTAGGTCAAAGCACCCATTGAGTGCTCTAGGGGTCTTGTTTTCAAGGTCATGATGGTCTAATCCTTGGAAGACCCATGTAACAAGGAAAGAAATATTATTAATGTAATATCTAGAAGTCTCCAAATGATGAGTCAGTCATCTCTCTTCAAGTCGGCCTAGAGAGAACTAATTTTCTCTCTTGGAAGCCTATATACAGGAAGAACCTCAGTTCTCTTGGGACACACATCGAACTCAAGTTAGCTCTGAATCTAAAGTAAAGTGAAGTCTAATCCAACGATAATGTGGAGGAAGAGGAGAAAATCTCTGTGGAAGATCTCAAAGAAGAAAAGGAAGTTGAACTCAGTCTCTGCCTGCTCTCATGTTTGAGTTCCTTGGAAGAACCAGGGTTTCCTTAGTCATCATTGTGCAGAGATATGGCGTGATTTTCTCGCTGGCTCATCATTTGGAAGCTCTGGTGTTGGGTCAAGGTCAAGGTCTTGGAAGTCTTCATTGGACAGATTCTATAAGAAGATATTTTGTGGGTTTTCCTCTCGAGGAGAGATTTGGCCCTGGCTTGCAGCCTACATCTGGTGTTCTTGTGTTTGCCTTGTGATATTCTATTGGAATTTTTCTTGATGATAAAACAGAACTAAATAACAATACTAATGCTCCAAGTTAACTCACAAGAAAGTGTCAAGAATTGCCAAGAAATCAAGTAATAAATTCTATATCTGTTTTGCCTTAGATTTCTCAACATGATATCAGAGGTAAGGCTTTGGACAATGGGCATAAAGAAAATTAGTTTGGCATTACTATACCTCAAGAAATATCGAGTTCCCTAGACCGAAATTGTGGAAGCAAGAAGTAGAAATTCTGGGCAGTTTTACAAAGCCCTAATTACAAAGATTAGACTGCAGGTCCTATCAAGGATAGAAAAGGTACTGAACGAGAATTTTAGCTCTGTTTCAAGAGACTGAATGAATAAGGGAAGAACCCTCTCAAGGCCGCACTCTCTGGCAAGTATTTTTGCTTCTCCATCAGCTCTAATCTCTGATTATAAGCTGCAGACCTATCCACTGGAGATCAAGGTCATAAATAAGTCTGTTTCTATGGAGCGAAAGGATAATCAATCCCATCAAAGCAAGCTGCATTCTATGGTATAGGAGAAAAGTTCAAAAAGTCTACAAATATCTCCAAATATCTGGTATGCATATCCTGTTTCCGTTACAAATTGTTTTGGGCATTAGAAGGTGTCAAATGCCTATCTAGAATCCCTTGAAAGAGACAAAATCATCTATGGTATGGTTCTGTGCATTTGTATGCCCTAGAAGAAGTGTCAAATACTCTTTATACCTGAGCATAAGGTCTATGGTACCACTGTGTATGAAAGTAGTAGAAATTTATATCATTAAGCCCAAAATTATGAAATACAACTTTGTGGTATGCGCGTGAACACTCAGTGACTCCCTAGATATCACAATCTTCATATGCATTTTTCTGTTTAGAAAGATCACTCTGTTCTGTAGACCGATGACTATCTTTGCTTTAGTTGAACTGGTTTGATTGAAAAGCTGCATGACTCTCTCAAACAAACTTTGTGCTGTAGATTTGTGTAAGGGGACTCAAATCTTCAATACCCATACCAATAGCTATAATGTTTTAGTAATGCTTACCATCTTACTTTATAATGTTTGTGACTGAATTTTGACAAGTTACTGATACTAGAGTGATTAAAAAAAACTAGTACTACAGTGATTCAAAATTTGTTTTCTTACTGGTTTTTGTGAGCATTCAAAAATTACAAAAGAAATGGAAGACTCTCCAGTGGAACACATATACGTTCAAACCCTAATTCACCACTTTGAATCAAAATTCTCATTCATGAAGCCTAAGCACACATCTAGAAATATAGCGTAAATAGTGGGTAAATATAATAATCATTAGAAAAGCATAAAAATGGGTGTATAGCTCACAGTTGGTAGAGCCTTTGGTCGCAGGTTCGAGTCCTGCTATGCCCAAACACTACAAAATAGCTGGTGAACTAGATTTACAAAAAACAATGACTATTTGCTTCTGAAAATCACCCTGGTCAGGAATGGTTTTAAACTTCCTACATCCTGGTTGCAGGAATGGCTCTAAACTTCCGACTACACCTTCTTTATGTGACCAGATGCATTTCAACGTTTCTCACTGTGTTAGCAGTCTTTCTAATTTTTACCTTCTCAATGTGACTGAATGCTCCTAAGGCCTACTCACTAACCTTCAGGGAGATTTTCATGACATGACTCGTAGGAGCCTTCCAGCTCGCCCTTGCTCTGTAGAGCACCCACCTACCCTCCACCCCTCTTCTCTGTGGGGATCTGCTACACGGGTCCCAACTTAGGGACCACATACCTCCTTTTGGAGGTTTTCACTCTAGGGGCCATTTACGGAGCCCTTATAGCCACTTGAAACCTACCAAGCCAACCCTATCACTTCGGGTGATTTTTCTCATTTTTCTCATTTTTTCTACGGATATTTATACATTTTCTGAAACAATTTATAACAGCCGTCATATGCTTTATATCTAGGATTTTTCCGCTTGTGGAAACAGGAGACTTAGATTGAATCTCTTCACGGAGTTTAGCCACCTCCTCATGAAAAATTTGCAGTGAAGTATTTCTCGAAGAGGAACCAAATAAACCTAATATATAGCACAACGTTACTTCAAATGTTATGGATTCTCCCATAAAAGTTCCAAGCCAGTACAAAATTATGCAAATGAAGCTTAGAAAACCTAGATTCAACCTAGTAAAAAGAACTCACAAATTTAGGTTGCTCGACAAAGTTTGCAAAAAATTATTTGGCATCATAATGCAGAGTACAACGTGTAAGGTTCAAATTACAGAGAGAGACCGAAATAAGTGTAATGGAGATGCATACTCTGTACTTGCAGGGATGCCACACAACCTTGGCTGAAGGATTACAGACCAACCCTCTCCTCTGCGCGATATTTCCTTCACACTCTCACATACCAGTTGAAGAAATCGCAGCTGAAAACTCAGAATCGTGTTTACTTCCCTAACCCCGCTCCTCTAGTCCAAGCCAATCGAACCAAAGCTCCAACCAAAGCTAAAAATCAGATTTTCCTATTCTCCCGTGCTCCTCCATGCTCTGTCTTCCCACCTTGCTCTACTCCCAACCCTGTACCAGTCGAATCAAAACCCCTCAATGCCTTCCCACCTTGCTCTGCTCCAAATGCACTAGTCGAACCAAAACCCCTCAATGCCTTCCCACCTTGCTCTGCTCCAAATGCACTAGTCGAACCAAAAATCGCATTTCCCCCCTCGCGGACATTCCCTTCTCGCCTTCCCATGACTTTCCTAACTCCGCTTGGCCATAAAAATAAAAATAAAAAACCTCAAAATATAAATATCTTATATAATAAATAAAAAACCCCCTCCCCTCTAGTTATAAAGGCAATATACTTTTTTTTTATTTTTTGATTTTTTTTACCCCAATATGAACGCACGTGATATAATATTGGTTTGTGAGTGACGCCCCCCTCGTTCCCCATAGAGACACACTTGGGAGAATATAACCTTTTTCAAGTAATTATTGAATCTACATATTAAGTTGAGTTAGTTCAGGAATACTCATTTTGTATGGGGTCTTTGACATAGGTGCAACCCCTCGCATTATTTCTATAGTAAATTTTATATTTTGCTTGGGAGGTAACCTAGGAATGTATTCTGGAAATACATCTGCAAAGTCTTGGATAATTGGTACATATTATAAGGAGGCATTCTTATATTTGGAGTTAGTAAAAAAAACATGTATTGCATATATATGACACCATTTCCTAACACACTTTCTTAAATGAGAGGTAGTAATTGGCTACAATTAGAATAGTCTATTTATTCCTTGAATTAATTTTCTAACTCCTTCATCTGTAACGTAACTGATAACCTTCTCCTTCTAGTTTACTATAGAACAATGGATTTCTATCTAGATCATTCAAAATAAAATTTCATAAGCCCCTAGAGGTAAGACATTTAGATTTAAACTAATAAATTTATCTGCTACCTTAATAGGACAATTATCAAATTTAGTTGTCACCATTATTTTTTCCCTAGTGGCTAGTTGTACCAACCATGAATTTTTAAATTTACAGGTTTGCAAATGACACAATTCCACAATTTTAGGACTTACAGAGCTTAAGTTTCCTCCTGGGTCTATTAAAATTGACACAGTATGCTTATGCATCTTACCTTCGAATTCGATCATAGTGGGATGATACTTAACTTGATGATATTCCAATGCAAAATTAATCTTAGGTATGATTTTCGCCACTTCACCTACTATAGAAGCCTCTTTAAGGAGAGAAGCCTACTCTCTCCTGGTACGGTGACAACAAGTTTTTTAGTAATGGGATTCTCGACAACGCAAACACTATAGTGGGTGTTTTTGTGTTTGTCTGAAGTGAGACTTACTAGAAATTTCCATTTGTATAGTCTTTGTTTGGTTTTTAGCTTTTTGTTGATTCCCTCTAAGAATCTTGTTATATTAATTCTTATGCGAATTCCGGGCACTTCCACTTTTTACATTCTTCATATTATGAAAATATTTGGGTATTTTCTTATTATTCTATCCCCTACTACCTTGATTTTTTTTGTGTGTGTTGATTACAGATTCAAGACTTTCTAATGTCCTCATCCATAGTTTTGGATTTATCGAAATCCAATCGCTCTTTCATAATTTCTATTAGAATACACATGAACCAATGTACTTTCACTTTCTCCTCTAAAATATATGGTACATACCTTGACAAAGATGCAAATTTTGTGAAAAATTCATCCATGGTAAGTTTCCCTAACGGAAGTTCATGGAACTCTTTCACCTTATCATCATAAGATTGTTCTGCTAAATATTTTTACTTAAAATGTTTATGGAAATCTCCCCATGTCACTACCTACCATCTATAACATACACAACTTTAACCTCTTCCCACCGCAATGTAGCCTTTCCTTGGAGCTAATATATGCCTAATATAGCCTTTAGGCTGTCATCATATTTGTGCATTTGGAAGTATTTTTTTATGTTAATCAACCATGCCTCAACAACCTCTTCCATTTCTCAATTGAAGTTTGGGAGCTTGATTTTTTTGAATTACCCTTTCAATTATGTTTTATGTTTCTTACTTTTTTAGTGAACTTACGTATTCTTAGATTCTTCTTCATTACCACCTTTATTGATGGTGTAATTAATATATATATATATATATATATATATATATATATACACACACACATATATATCTATATATATATATATATATATATATACACATATATATCTATATATATATATATCAGTGTAATGATAATGTTATGGTGGTCAATCATTAATATTAATATTGAAGGCTTATCCTCCGTCATCGATAATTATGGATTAACCAAGGTATAAACCTCCAATCGGAACCCTCCAGAACTTTCTGGGTTATTGGGATTCACTAGAAGCCACCTTGGTATATATAAAGAAACTATGGTTGGTTGGAGTTGACACACAAATTTATATCCCTCATCCACATAACGAGCTTAGCGTAAAACAATGAGGATGGAGGGTATCGATTATTAAAACCGTTTCAACCCTAGACCCACTTGGCACACTTGTTCACCACCCTCATGTCGCTGATGCAAAATCCATGCTCAGTTTTAGTTTCACATCATCGCTTCTCCTTGTAATATTTGTATATTGAGCATGAAATTTCTCTTTCTATGCATTCTCAACCATTTTATGGGAAACTACGGCCACATTAAGATTTGTCACTTTCTTTTTTGATCTGTAAACATGAAAGTGTTCAGAGATTACGTTTTCAATTTTATTTCTCTGTTAGAAACTTAAATTGTGAACATTTGGAAGGTATGTAACTTTACACTCCTGAGGCACTCTTCTACACATTTATTTTAATAAATTTCCTCAAACCCTAACATCGACGCTATGTGTGATTTCTGAGGTGAGCTAGCATCATCAGCAAGCTTATGGTTTTCCAACTAAATTTCTTAGATATACTCTTTGTATCACATTGGACTAAAATATGAGTTTTATTCTGGTCACATCTTGTAGTTGTGTCAGGTTAAGAATTGTACTTCTATTGGATAGTCGGAAGGATTCATAGCTTTCTACATACTTACGATCTTCGATTATCTTCTTTCTAGGATTTTCTTCTCTCATGTTTGTAATGGTTACATTTTAATTTAACTCTGTTAGCATCAGGATGTGTGGCTCAAATATACAAGATTCGAATGGAACTGGGATTTTTCTTATAGTTAAGTACAAAATTTTGAAGCCTCACCAGGGCTCTCTTTTAACCAAGCCATCGTGGCATAACTTAATATATATATTTTTAATTTTAATTTATTTGTTATAAAAATGACAGTACGGGTTTTGTTACTATTACTTGTTTGGTGGGATGTTGCAGTTATTTGACCCTCATGTCTCTGTTGTAGTTGATGTTTACATATTGATATGTGTACAGTGTATGAACTTGTTTGTCGACATTTGTGCTCTTGTTCATGAGTTAAATTCTGATATTTATCAGGTGTATGAAAATGACATTTTCCATTTACTCTAATACTGCTTATTACTATTTGTGTTGTTAATTAAAGTTTTCTACAATTTATTATGGTTTAATATCATTTTTGGTCGGGCCTGAATACTTTCCTTGGATGGATTTGGGGCCTAGTTTAAAGGTAAAAGTCTTGAGGGAGGGACTGTCTCTCCATGGATCCTATAAATCTGGGAGAGAAGTCTAACCTTTCTGTGGTTATATTTTATGAGTTGCTTCATTTAGGATCAAAATGAATCCTACATAAAATGGTTACTCTATCATGTTATTTTATTATAATCAATATATATATATCAACCTCAGTACATCACTATCATCTTTTGTATGTTATAGGCTGGTTATGAATATATATACACCATTTCACATTTTGATGGTTATGCAAATGAACAGTTTTCTACTCTCCTAGATGTATAGACAGAACCATAATTTAGTCATTATCATTACAACTTTCCTTAACTCAATGTCATTAATGCCTCAAAACGAAATAATTAAAATAAATAAAATTTAATTTGCATACAATTTAATTTGTATAAGATATATAAACAAAATTCTCCAACCAGATTATCCTTATTTGTCTCTGTTATGCTTTGTAGAGAGAAAAACCAAATAGAACCTCTGTCCACCAGACCTTGAGATCGAAAATCACATCTTAATCTCCCCCAAGCTACCTTCATTCATAGAGAAATTTTCAGACATAACCCTTTTTGTCACCTCCATACTTCCTAGTCCAATCCAGAAAACTCGGTTCTAGAGTTCCCTTTGTTCATTCACTAGCTCAAGAACTTTGTTAAGAAATACACTTAGCATCTGACAACATCTTGTGCAGGAATTTTACTCAGTTGTTATATTTTCCTCTTCATCCACGCGTGGACCCTTCTCTTCTGACATTTCATTTTTAACCAAAAAAATGTTTCTCAAGAATGAGGAATAACTGATCAACTATCTGGGAACTTTGGGTTTTCCTTTATGGGAAGTCTTTCTCTTTTTTTCTATGACTTTGCATAGCTATTATTTTATTTATCTATTATCAAGAAAACATACAAAAAAAAAAGGTTCTATTAGAACCAAATCCAAATTTCACTAAATCTACATGGTAAAGTAAATAAAAGCCATATATGTGCACATGAGTGTTACAACAAGACTTCAAGAAGAAATTGATGTTCCACAGGTGAGACACACACCCTTTAAGACACAATTTACCAAAAAGACAACACGAGACATCTACTAATACCAAAAAAATAATCAGAGCAGATGAAATTAACTTGAAAACTAAGTGCTCCATCCCAAAGAAATATGTCCCATGTCTCTCCACCGAGTGTGACTTAAATAAAAAATCCACCACTACCTCCTTGCACTAAAGGGAAAGAATTCTCAAGAAAGAAAAAAAATTGCAGCTGCGCTGTGAGCCCGAGCTCTAGCCCTAGCCATTTTGCGCATAGGTGAGAGGCTTCCTCCCCCATGGCCTCCTCGGAGCTAGATCCACGAGTGCCACCATCCAACAAAGGCTCTTCTCCATCGACACACACACATAATGATGTGGTTGAGGCGACGTTTGCTTCTCTGGTCGACTCTTTGGGACCACAACAAGCCAAACCGACATTATCAAAGTTTGTAAAGAAAATGGACTCCATCCCTGAAATCTCCTTTCTGCCTACTTTGCCTCAAAAAGCAGCGATCTCTCTTGTTGAGAAAGCCTTGGTCAGCTAGTTCACTAGCCTCTGGAAATCCCCCAAAACCATTCAGAAATGGCTTGAAAGAATCTGGGCTCAGTTCACTCAAGGAAAAATCTCCATCTGCTTATGTGGAAGAGGTTTCTACACATTCCACTTCGAAACCAAGAGCGATCAGGATCTCATTTTTCGAAGTGGCCCATGGCTATATTTAAATCGCTGGACCCCTGACTTCGACCCAGAAATTGATGTACCAAACATTGTTCCAGTTCAGGTAAGACTACAACACCTCCCTCTGCATTGTTGGGGATATGATTCGGTGCATACTATAGGAAAAATAATTGGTAAATATAGTGAGAGAAGCGAGCCAAAAGACAACATGCAGGCATGCGCTCGGATATGTATCAATGTGGATCATGGAATAGGTGTCCCGCAAGCCATCAAGCTCAAGGTCGACAACTGGATGCACATACAAAAGCTATATTATGAGAAAATTCCCTTCAAATTCAAGGTATGTCATGAGTACGGTCATTTTGAAAATATATATAGTAAAAAAGAAGAAATCAAAAAATCTGTAGAAGAAAACCATAATCCAAAATGGGAACAAGTCAAGAAAGAAAAGACCACTTCAAAATCTCAACCAGCTCACCTGCCTCCACCTCCTCCTGGGCCCACCTCTCTAACCTCTGGCCCTTCTTCTCAACCCTTCTCCTCTATTCATGATTCCTCCAATCTCTTGGGGTATAATCCTTTCGACATTATATCCAAAGCTCTCATACCTTCAGAACCACCAATTTCCTCCATCTCCCCCAACCCCATCCCTCTGACCTCTCACTCCCCTCCCCCACTGGGATCCCCCCCCCATCAAAGATTCTTCTCTTAGTAGGAGGATCCCCTTACCCTATCCAACCCTCTTCCTCATTCCTTGGACCGATTTCTCACTCAAAATCAATCAAAAGAAAATCTTCTCTCCATAGAAAATTCAAAGAAATTTGGAAGGAAAACTAATCGGGAAATAAGCGATGAGGCAATAGCCAAATATCTTTCCTTTGGAATACAACAGGCTGTAGAAAGATTCCTAGAAAAAGGCACCAAGAACAAAGAAAAATTCTAGGAGGCCCACAAAGGGAAGGGTCCCTCAACCACAACCAACAGTAAATAATGATAGTTGTCTCTTGGAAATGTAGAGAGTTGGGTCATCCCTCTAAAATAAACTTCTTAAAAGACCCCATAAAGAATGAAAAACCATACAATGTCCTCTTCATCCAAGAGACCAAAATCAGCAGCCAAGAGATGGACAACAAAATAGCAAAATCCAAAAATTATGAAGGGCAAGCAATTGCAGCAAACAAAGCTTCAGGAGGAATATGTACTATTTGGAAAAAAGGAAAGTGGTACATGCAGCATACAACAAAGAAAGGATATTGGATAAATACAATTTTGGAAAATGAAAAAAAATAGGGGAAAAACCAGCATATACAATATGTATTCTCGAAACCATTACAGGGATAAAGAAACCTACTGGAAGACTTTAAAAGAGAGCACAACTGAGGACCAAGAAGAAAACGTCATCGTAGGAGGAGACTTCAACCTTATGCTCAAGACGGAGGAAAAGAGAGGTGGAACCTTCAAGAAAGACCCAAAAAGAGAAACTCTAGAGGAAATCATGAAAAAATTCAGCCATCTAGACATCCCTCCAAAAGATGGAAAATACACATGGGACAACAGAAGAATAGGGAAGAAAAATATAAAAGAAAGGCCAGACAAGATTCTCATCAAAGACAGAATGGTAGCCAAATATAGAAAGGTATATTCCAAAATCATCTTGTCAGTAGCTTCAGATCAAAAACCTGACCTAATTGATCTTGGATCGGAAAAAAATTATGGACCCCTTCCTTTCAAATACAACTAGCTATGGGGAAACCATGAAGAAGTTAAACAAGAGCTGGAAAAAATATGGATGCAAAATATCAGTGGTTCACCAATATATATATATATATATATGGAAATCTAATCTAAAAGCCACCAAAGCAAGATTGAAATACTGGGCTAAGACCAAATACAAGGAACCACACATAGAGAAAGAGGCCTTGAAGCATGAACTGATAAAAATTCAAGAGGAATCGGGAAACACTGATAGCACAGTTGAACAACAAGAAAAGGAAAAAGAAATACAATGGAAAATCAAGCCATCTGTGGATTCAAGCTAGAGAAAACAACATTACATTTTTCTATAACACAGCCAAAACAAGAATGATAAAGAACAACATTGAAAAAGTAGTGGGAGATGGAGGGCAAGAAATAAAGGGACAACAAGATATTAAAAGAGAGGTCTTTCGACACTTCAAATCTCTCTTGACTCCTATACACAGCCAAGAAAAATCATAGTAATTTTTAAAGCATATCCTAAAGTTAATTGATCAGGAAACAAACAATTCCCTCTCCAAAGAAGTCTTAGAAAAAAACGTTTTGGCATTTATTTGGGCTCTGCATCTGGAAAAGGCACGGGGCCCAGATGGCTTTCCCATTTCCTTCTACTGCACCTTTTTGGAATCTCATCAAAAAGGATTTGTTAAATATGATTAGATATGTTATTAGGAAAATAAAGGTTGGGGGATATACCAATTACACATATCTTTCCCTCATCCCTAAAGACCACCTCCCCTCCACCCTCAATACATTTAGGCCAATTTTTCTCTGCAACGCCTCATACAAAATCTTCTCTAAAATTCTTGTAGGGAGGCTCAAGCCTCTTCTTCACACTCTCATTTTTGAAAATCAAGGAGGCTTTGTTCCCAACTTCCAGATAGTTGAGAATATCATCTTTGTGCAACAAGCCCTTCACACAAGCCTCTCTAGAAATGAAAAAGGATTCATCGTCAAAATGGATATGGCTAATTCTTTTGATAGAGTTAATCTCGCCTTCCTTGCAGCTGTCCAAAATAGATATGTTTTTTCTGAATATTCATTGACACAATCAAGGCCTGCACAATAGGACCTTCGATAGCCACTCTTGTAAACGACAGACCATGTGACTTCTTCCAAATCTCAAGGGGCCTTATGCAGGGCTGCCCTCCGTCGCCTTTTCTTTACATACTTATGGATAATTCTCTTAGTAGGAAATTGGAGAAGAGAAGAATAAATGCCACCTTAACAGGCCTCACCATTAGCAGTGGCACTAATAGAATAAATGACTCCTTGTTTGTTGATGACACTCTTTTACTGGGAGGAGCATCTTGTGTCATTGCCAGAAGATTTAAAATCATCCTTGAAAATTTCATGGATGTTTCGGGAGAGCTGGTAAATAATGGAAAAAGTTGTAGGAACACCCCATAAGAACTATTTAGTGGATGTCCCAAATTCTAGAAATTCCATATCAGAACAACGAGAGTAATTTTCAATATCTTGGGCTTCCCATTATCAAGAAAAATCTAAAGACATAAATTTGGAGCAAATATGTTGAAAAGATGAAAGTCAAAATCCAAGCATAGGGGATTCTTTGGCTAAACCAAGCGGGCTGAATCATCCTCATCAAATCCATTCTTGCATCCCCGCCCTTATACTAGTTTGCATTAATTGTAGTGCAAACATGCATCCACAAACAAATTGAAATCATCATCAAAATATTTCTATGGTGTGGTGGGAAAACTGAAGAAAAAAAAATTCAGCCTTGTAAATTGGAAACAAGTCATCGAGAATTACAAAAGCAGAGGGCTCTCCATAAAAACCCCCGTAATAATGAATCTATCCTTGGGAAATAAAATTACATGGAGGTTCCTTACAGGATAAAATCTATGGTGGAAAGAAGCATTAGAGGGAAAATACCTTAATGCACCAAGGACCTCTATTCTAGAAAAAAGCCCCCTCATAAGAACTTGCACCCAAATATGGAAAATTATATCTGGAGCAATTTATTTAATCAAGGACCACGTTTCTATGAGGCCCAGAAATGGAGAACGGGTCAATTTATGGAAGGATAGTATAATGGGAAATCCTCCCTTGTATAGCAATTCAGACATCAAAGATCTAAAGAGGTGGATGATAAGAGAAGGATACAAAAAATTAAAGGACATCTCCAATTGGGAACCAGATGGTACATGGAAACATTAGGACAGACCCAATCTACCCAATGACTTATCTAAGAAACGGAGCCTCATGATCTCTCTTCTCACAGGAGCGGCACCGAGAAAAAAAAAAAATATGAGTACTACTGGAAACCTACTCCAGGAGAATACTCAGTTAAGACTGGATATGAAAAAATCCAAGAGCATCAGAGGAAACAAGAATGGAAATATTAGAGGTAGGCCTAGAAGCTAGAAAATCTTCCAATGATCAAAATTTTCCTATGGACATTCTTGCATAGAAAATCATTAACAGAAGAAAACTTAAAAAAGAGAGGAATATGTGGACCATCTCAATGCCCACTCTATTTGGAGGTAAAGGAAACAATTCAACACCTTTTTCTAGAATGTTCCTTTTCTAGAAAATGCTGGGAGACAATGGTGTCACCTATCGAAGACAATTTGAATTATAGGCTCCCTCTAACTCAATTCATAGGTAAATGGAAATAAACTTTCCATGCTCCTTAAAAAAAAAACATAAAATACAAATTTTCTGGAATAGTCTTCCATATTTTCTCTGCAGGCAAATATGGTTAGCAGGAAATGGGAAAATATTCAAAAATTAAAATCCTACAGTAAACACAGTAACTTCAAAAGCATGGGGATTGATGACTGAGTGTCTCTCATCTAAATGTCTTTATAGAATAGATATGGTTCATCTTCAGCATGAAGAGAGAAGCTGGATTGGATTTCCCTTTAACAAGATCAGCATCAATTTCCTCCAAAAAAACAAAAAGGTTCAAGAAATCTAGAAAATAAGAAAGACTGAGGTAGAGTTTCAGAGTTGGATACACTCTCTAAACATAGCCTGCATTTTATTTGATGGAGAGTCAAAGAAAAAACTAGGCAAAGTAGGATCAGGAGGCATTATTATCCACAAAGAAGAAACAAGACAGACATACTACAACTGGAGATTCGGACAAATGTCAAGTAATAAAGCAGAGGCATATGGCCTTCTTCTAGGCCTCAATATTCTAAGGGGGAAGAAAATCAATAATGCAATCATCTTTGGAGACTCCTCCCTTATCATACATGCAATGGTGAGTGAAACTCCTCCAAAAAATGCAGCCTTATTCAAAATCTCTACAGAGACAAGAATTTAGCAAAGCATATAGGAGTGCTCGATTTTTATCACATCCTTAGAATAAATAACAAGCAAGCAGATTCCCAAGCCAATGAGGGAGTGCAAAGAATGATTAGCAATGCCAAAATTGATGGAACAACATCCCATCTCCCTATTCCATGATGCCTTCTTCTTTGTCCCATTCCATGATGCATCTTCAACCTTACACAGAACAACAAAACTGCTCTCAATCCATGATAATATTCTTTGTCACCTCTCACTTCAATATTATTAAAATATTCACGCATGATCTTCAAAATATCTCTAGCATCTTGACTTGTAGTACCCTCACTCTGCATCTCTTACTCTTTCTCATGACCCCTCATCGAACTGATTCTCCTCTTCTCCCTTATAAAAGTCATGATCTGCATTGTGTTAACACAAAGTTTCCTGCAAGCACAAGCCTGCATCATCCTCAACGCAAGTCTCTAGGCTCCATATCATCCCATCATTCAATCCCAAAATCACGCAGTGTTGATCCTTTGTGTTTACATAGCAGTCCCCCCTCCCCCTGCCTTCTGATTTTCACTCCCTTATCTTCCCCTCATCCAAAGCGACCTTCCATTTCTCAAATCACCCCGATTATCTTGACTTTTCCATCGTGTAAAATTTGTTTTTTTATCCACAAAGAAAGCAAAAGTACAGTCTCAAAAAGTCGAAGCAACACACATAAAGAAGGAAGCAAAGTGATCAAAAGAAAAGCAGTGGCAAAAGCAACTAGCATAAAAGAAAGCAATGCAAATCTTCAAAGCCTCTTCAAGCAAGTGGATACATCAAAAGATCAAAAGAACCCCTGTACCTTATGTAAATCCCACAGAGTTGTGATAGAAAAATTTAAGAATCAAATGCAGCAAGACTAATCCAGCACAAAGGCAGAGATGGCCATCCTTCGTTCGCAATGGGATGCATGCACCAAATATGTAATGAAGGTCCAGAATCAATGCATCGATTTGGAAGAGTCTCCTAACTTTCTGAGGGAATCTCTCAACAAAAAGTCAAAACAAGGATCCACCTCTCAGCATCATGGAAGCAGATACACAGATAGTGAGAACACCGTGAATAAATGATCTTCCAAAGCTCTAGTTTGATCATGTTTTCACTTAGGAAAATAGTAGATAATCTAGTTTAAAAAAGAAATCAAGTCAAATGTATTCTTCTTTTAGACTAGTTTGTGCGGAAATATAGCAGAAGTGTAATAGTATCTACTACAAAAAAGGATAAGAAAAAATAGCAGCTTCAGAAGCACTCATAGAGTAATGCCTCCCCAATAGATAAATCCCTTTTGTAAATTTTTTGGAGTGATTTTTTAATGAGGAATTTCTTCTCCTCCTCCTCTTTTTCTGATAATACAACATAACCAAAATTGTGAGAAAAAAAAGAAGAAAAAAATCTAAAAATTTCTTTGAACATTTTGTGCGAAACACCAAATCTGTCAACACCAACATGGTTTCCCAACTCACCTTCTTATACCAGAAGCTCCCGGAAGCTAAAGTATTACCCTTGACTATCACTCTCATTGACTATCACTCTCACTCCATATAGGAACTTTCAAATTCTTAGTGCCATAAAAAAAATGCCCCAACCACACGTATATTTGCATGCTCATGCATGCAAATCACCCACCATGTAACAAATACATTAAATAAGTGATTGAATAATCAAGCATGGTGGGCACTAATCACCAATCCCCATACCCTGTCCCATATACCATAATATCCCTCTCACATATATATATAAATTTAAACTTATCAATAAAATAATTATTATTATTTAAAAATATCAATTACTTTTTACACAAAGAGACGTTGAGAAACAACCTTAGATATTATACATAGTGAGAAAATTGTCTTTCTACCTAACATTAAAGAAATTCAACTTAATTACAGAATAAAAATGATAACATTACTAATAAAACCTACAAAATTATTAATAATAAAGATTTATTTATAAATTATTTATATTTATTATAAAATAATTTAAAATATTAAAAAATTATTTTTTAATTACAAATAAAAAAGAATATTTAGTAAAATAATCAAATCCCTTAATCCAATAATATATATTTCTATCAACACAAATAACAATCAGAAATGAAATGCATTTGCATTAGCACATTAATTAAAATGGAAAAACCCTAAATTATAGATAACTTTTGGTTTAAAAAAAATATAAAACCAAAAAAATATAACGAATAGAGAATGTTTTAAAAAGCCACAAATAAATAATACGAAAATTAAGTTTAGTGTAACTATATAAATTAAATGAGGATGATAATATTAATAAAAATAAATATTAATTTATTATATATATATATATATATATATATATATATATATATATATATATAATTTATATTTTTAATATTTTTTATAAAATCAATAAATCTATTTATATTAAAATGAGTATTTGTATTAAAATGCGAATTAAGTTAAAAAAAAAAAAGTATTACAAGATACCTACCTATACCAACATTAATGTAAGTCTACCCTAATTTAATCAAATCAAACCCTCAAGATTGATAGGCAATCACTTATCAAGGTTGGTAGCGAATCACTTATCAGGAATCCAAATTTCGAAACACACACACGAAATTGTATTTCGCCGAACAGAAGAACAGGAGGAAGGAAACGAAGGCTGGCAGATATATTTCAAAAAGTCCGAACTGCATGGAACAGGAATCGTGTTTCGGAAACATCATATATAATTTCTGGTCTGTTTATCTTCCATCAGTTGTTATTAACCAACTGTGAGTATAAAGTTTTCAGAATTCTTCATATACACCAATAATTCTTATAACCTCTCAAATTAAATAGACATCGAATTCAACATATCAGATCTGAAGAGATCTGAGCTGAGGTATAAAAGGAGGAGGAGATATGATCTAAGTGAAACTCGATCACTGGTTATTCATTACATCCTGTGCAGCCTTAGCCGAATTTTTGTCAATACTTGTATGTGAAATTAGCTTTTACTTGTTGTTCGTTGTGCTGGTATATGTTACGTAGAAAAGGCTAAATATCAAAACTGCATTAGGGAAATGGAACGAACCTGGAGTAGTTTGATCATGCGGCGATGTCCGAACACTTAGCGTATCAGCAGCAACTTGTGGATACTGTGCGGAGGAAAATATGGAGCTAACACGCATTTTTCTGAACATTTCTTTCGCTGGATTTTGCAAACAGCGCATGCAGGTGAGTACGTTATTCGTGGAGTGGAATCAGTGGCGTAGCTCATCATCAGAAAATGGAAATCTGTCGATTGGAAACCTTTTGTTCATTATTTTTTCAATCAGTATGGGCCCATTATATCACGGTTGACTTACATCCAGAAGGTATTGTTACTCAAATTGGGTAATACGCGGAAGACGACTCATACTCGAATGTCGTGAGAGTAAACACCAAATCATTATTATTAAAGACTGAAGAAGTACAGGTCGGTTTTTCGGATTCCATGTGAGGTAATATTGACGATGTAATGATGTCGGGTTATTGAATGTGATGTCACATTTCCATCATGGTGTCCTTCAAGTTCTGATTTTTTTTGTTTTCCTTATTTAAAGGGTCATTATACTAATCCAATTCACTAAAATGTTTAAAGATATTATACGGTTTTTATACAAAATTTAAATTATATAATATTTTATTATTTTTATATAAAATTTATATATACGAGGTTATTAAATTAAAAATAAAGACAATTATTATTAGCTATTATTTATGGATAAATACAAATTAAGTTATCATTATTATTCTATAAAAATCACACTACTTAGAATGACCAATTAATGATTCATTAAGAGTGGGCTTTCTCTCTTGCAAATATCTCTAAATTTGCACTTTTAAAGAGTTTCCTTGTATATAAAAAAAACAGAAATGATCCACTTTATGGACTTGCGAATTCAAATTTAAAGAGTTTCCTTATATCGACCCTGCGAATTCAAATTTAATGTTTTTGGTCCACTTTATGGACTTTAATAATGAACCCAGAAATCCAAACGAAGTAACCCAGCATTGTTAGCAGTTGTTAGTTGTTTGATTTCCTTTTGGCTCTTTTTTCCATTCATTGGATGGACGGTTAAGGGTGTCACTTATTCCTGTTATTTTCAGATCGATATGTTATTTTTATCGTTGATAATTGACTTTACGCGGGGAGAAAATGTGTGAAGAGAGGCGTTCAGGGAACAATGTTTGGTAATAAGAAAACAACAGGTTTCACCGCATTTCATGTTAATTACAACACTGGTCCACCTCAACATCGTCGGCAACGTCATTTCTTTGGGTGTTACAATTAAATCGTCATAAACATGGGCCGCTAGCAAAGAGGAATTAATAATTTAAAATACCGACATAATAGTAGAAGATTTTATAACCAACTTATTTGTAAATTAAATTAATATTTAATTGTACTTAAATACAAATTATTAATTTTAAAATTTTATTTTTGTTGGTGGATAATATTTTTATTTAGATTACTTTTTCTCATTTATTTTTATTTTGATAACAAATTTCAATAGTTAATTTGAAAAGTTGTTCATAAAAAAAGTTTGCTTAATACGATAGATCCAGAAAAGAACATTATTATAAAACATCTAAAGTTTTGACCAGAGAAAACATTATTATAAAACATCTAAAATTTTGAAATTTCAGCCCGAAGAAATTTCATGTGGATCGCGTTATTTAAGTGAGGATGGAGTGAGTTCGACTACATAAGTTTACGGTCGAGAATAAAATTATGTTGCCAAAACAATCTTATGGTCAGGTGACGTGGCTATTTGTTGACATAAATAAACGCAATGTTTCCTGACTGCAATAGATAGAAAGCTAGACATGTTTGCAGTAGTTAGAAAGCTAGACATGTTTCCATATTGCAATAGTTAAAAGAGCTAGACCTATTTGTGGATTGTGGTAGTTTTTGAATTGCAATAGTTAAAGAGCTAGACCAATTTATGGAATGTAGTAGTTAGAAAGGTAGATCCGTTACACTTTTGGATGTTGGTTTTTACGTTATAGGTATAAGATTAAATTGTATGTTTTGGCGTTTTATCGTAATTAAAATTATGCTTTTTTAAATAGTTTGGTTTTTTTTTTTAATTATTTATTTATATATTTATTTTTGCATGTTTTTCGAAGTCTCTTACATATTCTTCAACGATAACTATAGGTTTTTTAAAGTTAGTATTTAATGGGTTTTTGAATTTTATATGGTTTATCGTGTAATTTTAGGTGATTATTTATGATTTGTATGGTGATATAGATTGTAAATATTAAGGGACCATTGGTGTGTGGGTTGTTTTTTATTGAGAGATTGTTTTGACATGGTATAATGTATGGATTGTGAAAATTAAGATTTTTTTTAATTAAATGAATAGTAGAAGTTTTAACAAGCTTTCTAACTAATGAGTTGTAGTGTAACACTAACACATCACTTTATATTAATAAGGATGAGATAACTTAAGGTGCATTACAATACTATAGTATTATAAAAGGATTATCTATAGCCAACTTGTGCAACCATAGTTAATCTCATAATTAGTGGGAGGAACTCAAAACATATCTACCATTTGTGTGAGTCATTAGGAATTACCATAAGCCAAAGACACCACATGTTATAATAGCTTGAAAGTAAATTTTAATTTCGATGAACATAAAATAAGGATATAGATATCATGTAGCACAATGTACAATTTACATAATTAAAATTAATTGTTTAAAGGGCCTAATCCTATTGATCTTTAATAACACCAAAAATGTCATTGTGAAAAGGTTATAGAATTCATTAGTCTATGGACATGAGACTTTTTATTAGTTTGTAACTCACAAATCATTGAATCCATTAAGGAAAAACAACTAATCAATTTTGTGCAATACTTGTATTCTCCCTTGAGAAACATGATCTCATTTAATTATTGATATTGTAAACACATAGATTATGGTATTAATATATTCTTGTTGATCCCTCATATCTCCATGCTACTGATGACAATATTTCGTTCCCTTGTCTTCTCAAAGCTAGGGATTGTGTCTCTTAGATTCAATTATTTTTATTTATGCCCCTTAGATTGAATTATTTTTATATGTAACCTCTTCTGTAATTTATTTTTCCTCGAGCTATCATTCAAGTATAAAAACTCTTGATGGAAATCCTATTACATGCTTGCAAACCTGGAACCATTATATGCATCAACAAAATGAAGTTGTCAACAAGCTCTAGCCAAACATGTTGGGGCCAACTCATAGACCTCCATTAGTAACAATTATCTACAATTCTTAATTGCTTGCAATTTTTTTGAGCACTTAGCCAACTGTATGTTACATCCTATCAAAAATGTTTCATGTTGTTCTACGTTTCATTCAAGATTCATCTCCTAAAGATATTCCTAGTCTATGTCGACCAACACTAGTAATTTTTGGAGGGCTTTGTACACTTTTTGTGAAATCAATCATTTTTGGTGGAGTTGGCCTTATTCCTAGCAATAATATAAACATACGATCTAGTTTCTCTTTTCTTATGTATATTTCAAGTAACTTTCCATTTTTTTGGCCATGAGTAATTACGCCGTAAGGCATCACTATTTGAAAACAACTCTCCAACTGCCACTCTGTACTGATACGCACCATTAGATAGTGTTAGACGATTGAAATGTCTTGTACTATTCGATTACCCTTGAAGCTTCAACTAAATCCTTGGTTCACACCAGTTTGTTTAACCGAAACAAAAATATGAGAGAGACCACAGTTCTTTTGGTCTCTGCACACCATTTCATAGAGATCTTGTCTCTCATCCTGGTAGTAAAGTTTTGTTTTTATTGTTGTGGCTATCAACATCTTCTCAGTTAATCCATTTCAACTAGAAATAAGGTTCAAGAGTTTGTGCTCTAGAGCTAACTCACCTTTCGAAAAAGGTACCAAATGATTTTATAGTTGTATGCATTTAATTTTCCACTCCATTCTACAAATTGTGGTGTCAGGTTATTGATTATTTAGCTTGTTTTGTTGTTTCTGATGATGTAATTCAGCATTCCTCAACTCAACTTCTACACAAGTAAGCTCTCTTATTCCAGCCCATTATTCGACTTACAGCATCTATGGCTTAACTACCATTGGTTTCTTCTATGACTAGGTATTATTCTTTCCATTTGAGATGCCATTTTCCATTGGACCTGGTTAAAAATATTAGCCAGTGACCCATTTTAATTCGACTGTTCTGAATTCTTACAAGTACATACTTTGAGCATCACTTGGGAATATGAAAAGTTTTAATCCCTAAGCTATGGTTTTTTTTGTCACTTGTGAGGCTCTCAGACTAATTATCTTTCTCCAGGTTATTGACAATGGAAAACAAGAGCGGCATAGAACCGACTGATTCAATGGGGCGCATAGAAGTTTATATGACTTAGCAATCCATGCAATAAAATATGGAGGATTACTGGATTGATTACAAGAATCCATGATGGAGTTGATGAAGGCCAAGGATTTAGTTGAATTCATCGAAAATATGGGATGATCCAATCAATCAGAAGGACATAAGTGGTATTCCTCCTAAATTTGTTGGTAAATTCATGGAATTCTTCAATTTGAAACGATTCGTTGATAATTCATGGTGTGCATGGATTTATTTTTTTAGTTTTTTTGGGTCAAATAGGAATTATTTGTTCAATACTGTCCTAAAAGATCACTTTGATAAATTTACCAAAATTTTGCATGTTGATTCTTTTTTCTGCATTATAGAAATTGTTTTGGCTTTTCAAGTTTCTAATTCTGGCAATTTCTTTTTTCCTCATTATAGAAATGGATTTGGCTTTTCAGGTTTCTAATTCTAGCAATTTCTACTTGATGAATCTGTAGTTTTTGGAGTTTTATTTTCCTTTTTCTATTTATGCATAGAGCCCCGCCTTTCTCATGTTCTTCTTGATAAAAACACCCAGAAATTACAGGACGCAAACTATTTTTTCTGTCTTGAACTGAAGCAGTGCAAGAATATCTTCTTGTCTGCTTCCGTGGATGATTTTAAGATTTTCGAAGGCAAAAACTCTAGTGGATTCCATCATATATTCACTAAATATGAAAATTTAAACATAATTTTAAAATTACATGAAATATTTGTGAAATTTTCATTTATAAATAAGAATATAAAAAATATGACAAGATTTCTAATTAAGAAAAGAAGGAACGAATGTGAAAATGTTAAATGTTCAATTCCTCGCAAAATTAATTTAGAATGAAACAAACATGGATATTTGATAGGTTTGCATTTACAAAAAGGAAAATAAGAACCTTTAAAGCAATAATTTACTCCACCAGTGCGGGGTTGCGACATGCCATTCGGAGTATCAATTTACATATACGTAAATTTGATAGTAAGGTATAAACCTTCACATGATTGCTATGATCACAATTTACTCAGCCTTAAAATGAAGCATTCCTCGACGTTGTACCGTGCAACCAAATCTTTCCGACTTTTTACAATCTAATAAGCGTGTAGTGTAAATAGGCTTGGCTCAGAATATAATAAAAATTTTGCTATGATTGAAAAATGACTTTTTTGAAAATCATTTATTATTAAGCTTTAAGAATTTTATTATTTTGAAAGTTTTTAATAATGTGGGATTATAAAAAAATTGATGATTTAAAGACTCATACCATTGAATTTGTTAAAAAAAATCTGACAAGATTCAAACTAGAAATTAGCATGATCAGCATGTGATTTTTATTAATGATCAGCATGCAATTTTCTTTCTAGTGTCTAGTATGTAACATGTCGTTTCTGTAGTTGGTAATTTGCCAACAGTGTTTTCACTGCTAATCGTGTAGGGGCAGAGGGATGAGGTGTCAAATTCGTAAGGAAACTAGATGTAAACATTTTCGTGCGGTATTTGAAATCCCTGAGTAAATGATCTCGGGGTTTTCATTATGAAGGTTTAATTAATTATGCAATAGCCAGTTTATTTCCAAGAAAAATAGTCATTTAAAGTTTATGTTTGATTGAAATGCAGATTTTGTGTATCCTTTCCTCTTATAACCTTCATCCAACTTTAAAGGCTTATTGAATTGTAGAAGTGAGCTTTGATTTTTTTTTTTTGCAATGGATGATTCGAGGCTTTAATGGCAAAAGAGATTTAAGTCTTTGTTGTTTGGAGAGTCCAGCTTCAGTGACAGGTGTCTTTGTTGTTTGGAGAGTCCAGCTTTCCATTCTTAGCTAGAACATCACTTTTGTTAAGATCTTTACCATTGTTTAACTAAAATAAACAAACATGTATAAAATTTTCCTATTTAGCTTCTCCCTTACAACGTTCCTTTTGCAACATATGGTGCAATTGCTAGTTACTTGATAAGCATCACTCTATAATTGCATAATATTTGCACAATTTTTTCTACTACTTTATCTTATGCTTCTCAAAGTTCATTAAATTTATTTGTTTTTTGGAATTATATACTTCATCTCAACATTTAATAACAACCTAGACTATCCACTCATTGTAAAAAATGGTTAATGGCTGTGATTAGTTCCTGTTTCTTGACTCTATATATGTATGATGCATTATAAATAGTCTGATTGTTAAGCTCTTACTGTTTTAAACATACAGGAAAAGTATAAATTCATACTTGTATCTCTATTTCCCCCACCTCTTAGTGCTTCTTCAACCTCATAATTGACTTCCTATATTAACGACCATATATATTATATATTTTTTTAATTGCATCAACCTTCTGTTGTGATGAAAGTTTGGCATGGATATCTTTAATTACTTAACCAAGATATTCATACCCAAACTAATATAGATGTGCTAAAATAAAAGTATATACCAATTTATTTTACAAAAATTGTATTATTAGAAATCATAACATGAAAGTAATTTGCATAAAAAAATATTTCAGCAATTACCATCAAATTTACACCAACCCTTTAAAAAAACATGTTTGGTTTTTTTTTTCAAAACTTGTCATCTCGATTACAATTGTTTTAAGAAGCAGATAATCTAGAGAATTTATGAAAAAACATTAAAAAAAAAAATCTTGAATTTGTAAAAGGGATTATCAATAACAAAAATCATCAAAATATTCTTGAAAGAAATAAATTATTCCAATGATTTGCAAAGTTTTTTTTATTTTTTTTACAGGTAATCTTGAGGAAGTAATCTATTAAAAATACTCTTTAGTAATACCTAAAAAGAAATCAGTAGGAACTAATTAAGAAAGAAGGTTAAGGTCAAGGTAGGCAAAGAAAGCATAATGTAAAGTCAATAGAAAGCTTTTAGAAATCATCACTAAAATTTTAATTATGGCCGAAATTAAAAATAGAGGACAATTCCATTGCTAACAATGATCAAATGCAAAAAAGAAAAAAAGAAAAAAACATAATTGAATGCCATAAATTTACTTCTAAACTTTTTAACAATAGTTCATCTCAAACATATAAATCATAATGATAGTGTAAAAAATGCTAGCTTGTTATTTTCAATTAGAACTAAGATCAAATCTCTTGATGGGCCCAGCTAGATCAAATCTCTTTATGTGCAAACCTCTACTTAAGTTTTACACTCGAAAAAGAAAGATTACACTACTAGAAATTTAATCCCTAATAAATTCAAAGTTAAATGAATCTTGCTAATTATATGTGTAATATTAAAAAAATAAACTTCAAATTTTTTAATAGGAATTAAACTAAAACATACAAATCAACAATTTAGTTGTTATAAAAAATATTCTTCCATATAATTTAGTTCTCCATACCCTAATAAAATTTATGGATACGAATATCTATAAATACATAGATTTGAATGAACTTATTAAATTATTGAAATACATAGATTTGAATGAACTTATTAAATTATTGAAAATTATTAAGTAATAATAATTAGAGAGTTTAAACATTTTTTTATAAAAAATAATTTTTGACTAGTTTGCTTTGGTATTCAAATTACATCAAAATCATCATGTATCCCAACCTCAAAAAAATTTTAGATCTGACAAAATTAAGAACGGAGATATTGCTTAAGATTACTATTTAAGATTATAATTTGATTATTTATTGTTTTAACCTTAAAATTTTTTTAATTTTCTTAACAAAGTAATACTGGTAATACTTCGTTGTCTTTATGTAGATATTTTTTCTTATATTATTATTTCTAAATATAATATAAGATATTATTAAAAAAAAAACTAACATTATTCCTTAAAACCTCTATCCGCATATCTTGATTACAAGATAGTTCTATGTAAAACTTAAAGTGAGGAGTTATATATCTATATTTAGATGCATGATCAAAGCAATATTGCTATGTCGTTGTTTCTTTTGTCTTCGAAAGCAATACTAACGAATTAAGGATTCACCCTGGTTCAAAAAAAATATAAAAGTACTATGCTTCTTAGCACGCGAAACATAAGTGTATTGCAGTATCCAGTGCGATCATCGAGTGTATTACAGTATCCAGACATGATCAAGGAGACTTCGCTTGGAGGATAAGCCTCGCCCAATGTCATTGGATATCGTGTTTCCCACACGTAATACGATACAATATATTGCAAGGAAATCTACAAAATCCAATCCTTTTTACACTATTAAATCAAAAATTATTTAAAGCTGACAGTTTCATAAGTTTAAAAACGATGGAAGAAATTTTGGCTATATAACTTCTGCCATCGAACCAGTGTTCACAATCTGGAACTTTAGCTGACAGCGACTCAAAGAAAGAGTAGAACGAAAATTCGATATGGAAACACCTAAGCAATAGCGAATCATTGTTATTTGTGTCCACAGTGGCTCCCATAACTGCATAGGATCAACGTCGTCCAACTCGGGCGAGTTCATACGGGTGTCTTCACTCTGTTCGAGTGGCCGGAAGTGAAAATTGAGGTCTGGCAGTTCTGATATCCAGGGATGACGGCTAAAAGATTTGCATATCGCTGAGTAACCCTGGTTGCCTCTGCCTGTGCAGAAGCCAGTTGGGCTTGCAGGTCCGACACTTTATTTTGGAGATCATTGATTACTCCTACGCAGCCATAGACAGGATCTCGAACTCTTTCCTTCGCTTCGTACACCATGCTGTTCACGGCATCACCTCGCTCGTCTTCCGGAAGATCCTATAACACCGCAATACATCCGCACATATCAACCCATTACACAATTTTTTAGAAATCTGATTGCATTAATATTAATATCAATTTTTTAGAAATCTGATTACATTAATATTAATATCAGTTCAATCAGATGAAATTGCAGACAGAGGAGCTCAGTTATTACTCTCCAAACCAATCTCCAAGTCATAAATATTTTGTTTACAAAACAGGTTTCCAATAAACATGAAAAAGGACTTTAAAGATTATTTATTCTATGCAAACTACTTGCAGATAAATTTAATAGAGTTAAAAACCGAAAAAATAATTGTGCCGTGGAAGATGTGTAATTGCGTGTTGGTATGTGACGTGTTAAAACCGATATTATTGCGTTACGAAGTACCTCTACAGCTTAGCTTAGTTTAGTTTAGTTAAGGGCAGATGTCATTTATTGTGGCATAAAGATTAAGGGAGATGTGTAATTTAATTTGCGTCTGATATCTAATAAAAATTACTAATAACTAAAATTTGTAGCTCCAACATAGAATAAAATGAAAAAGGATTCTTTATTTCAATAGCTCTGTAATTACAACCAGATTTTGTAATCAGTTATGTATAATCGTAAATATGAAGGACAAACGGACTCTTGATGTAGATTGTCAACATTTTAAATTTGACCTAGCTTGTGAACGTTTTAAATTTGACCTTCTTTTTAAATCCGTATATGATATATGTTCACGGATAGAGTTTTCCTCAAATTTCCAAATACGTCAAGCCCAAGCCCAAAGCATTTTTGGGAGGGGGAGCTTATTCCAAGATACAATACCTCATTTTTGTTCCAAAGGATCTCCTCCTTTGAGGCTGCCACAAAATTTGGATAGATATAAGAATTTCCCTTGCGGCACTGAGCGCTAAAACGAGATATTGAGGGAGTATCCATCGTACTTATCCTTTAAGTTTTGAAGGAGACCTTTCCAATGCATAGTCTCAAGGTAATTATCGACGAAAGTTCTACCAAGGTAATTAGTAGGTAATGTACTTCATGAAAGGAAGCCTAATAATCTGGGCAAGGGTATTACAGAATAAAGCTTGGAATTTCGATATGTTGAGAGAGGCTTTAGAACCAACCATGAAATCATTCAACACATTATTAAGAGTCATAGTTGGTTGTGTTATACTTACATGCATAAACCTTTTATTATCAACAAATTGTTTATGAGACACATCATGGTCATCCCTAAATAGGCACAGGTCAGTGATGACACAAGTATATATAATTTGTTTTAAGCACTCGAGAGTAGCCAGAATGAAGAAGAAATATGATAGGGTCTTTTTATGAATGTCCGTGAGGGGTCTGAATGGCCTCAAAGGAGATCCATTCACCTAAATAGTTGAGAAATATGAGGACAAGAGAGAACCCACCTAAGAGAGAACCCACCTAATTAGATTAGACTTCAGAAAATCCAAGAGAATTTAGAACCTGATATAAATATGACCAATTTAATTTATGAAAAACTTTAGAAAGACATGTCTTAATAATTATATCTTCCTTTGTAGTCTTAGTCTTATTTTGAAAGTGAATTGATTTCATGCATTATGATAATACAAACTAAAATTTTAAGCCTTTCCACTTAAGCTATATAGTCCTTAGACAGATGAGTGAAGGAAGTTAGTGTTTGTCTTTATTGACTATAATATTTGAGATTATATTTTATATAAAATTCTAGAGAGATATGTGAGACATTGTTGGTCTCATTTTCTTTACATGATTTGGGCACCAAGTTAGAATGGTTTGTTTGAGAGTTAGAATCATTTTTTTTGATATCCTGGATTACTCAACTACTTCTAAGATTTCTTCTCCTAGGAATGACTAGTAGGTTTAATAAATTTTCATTGTAAATTCATTGCTGACATACTCATCAAAACCTATTCAACATGTGCAAAGGAGGTTTTTTTGAGAGTTAGAATCATTGTTTTTGATGGATTGCTGAACCACTTCCAAGATTTATTCTCCTAGGATTGACAAGTAAGCTTCATAAAATTTCATTGTAAATTCATTAGAGACATGCTCATCAAAACTTATTCAACATCTGCAAAGGAAATAATACATATCAGAGCATAATTGTATTCAAGGCTTATTCAACATGTGCAAAAAGATAATACATGTATTACAGCATCATTTTATTCAGATCTTACTAATTCTAGAATGTGACAAGTGATTTTCCTTGTTGTTAAGCCACTGGTATCCATCTCCTATCACAGATTCTTGTAACAAGATGCCAACTCATTGTAGATATCCTTATGCTCTAATATCTATTGAACAATTGTGATTTTGATAACGTTGCTTTACTATTGACTTGTGGAAGAAGTAGGTGTTTTATCTCCATCCTGCAACTAGTTGAATCTATATTTTTTTGTTCATGTTATGAATATAAATCTATATAAATAATACAGGTAATATTAATGGAAGTTATTAATAAATATATTTAATAATTTCCTAGAAGTAGCTTAATTGGTATTTTTCATGTTATGGAGTATTATGTAAAATATGGGTCTCATGGGTCAAAATTTTAGGGGATATAATTAGAAAGTGAGGTAATTTTTCATTATTTTTCCAAACAAGTCATTTACCAATTTCCATTTTTTTCCCAAATTTTATAGTATATAATTATTGCACCTTAAAAATTGCTAAAGTTTTATAAAGACTATATAAAATATCATTATAAATTTGAATATTTTTACAAATATATCACTAAATATTTCATAGTTTTCATATTCAAGATTACTAAGATTCATCAAATTTCCAAAATTTTTAGATAAATTCACATTTTTAAAAACTTCTCTTACTAATTAGGAAAAATAAACATAATTAATAATTATAAAAGTATATATCTAAAAAAA
Source organism: Pinus albicaulis (assembly GCA_034641835.2). Lineage (NCBI taxonomy): Eukaryota > Viridiplantae > Streptophyta > Pinopsida > Pinales > Pinaceae > Pinus > Pinus albicaulis. Next base: position 308,670,353 of record CM076581.1, read on the forward strand.
ATATGATTATTCATACATTATTATTGTTAATTAGATTTATTTATTATATTTTAATAATTTTTAGATAATTAATCTATAGAATAAATTTAGTTATCGCATCTGCTATTTTCGAATTGTAACTATATATTATAAAATTCCATTTGTATACACTTAGCCACCACTATTTTTCATAGTTTTTTTATTTTATTTATATATTTGATCAAAATTAAATTTATGCCCATTACTTATTTCTGAGATTATAGGAAGGAAAATTTATTCAACTTCATATTATAAGTCAAAAAGAATATCATATCATTTCACCATCCACCAGCCATCGTACCGTTTCTACTGCATTGTAGAAATCCTATTATCTATGCAATTAGTCAATCAAAGTTCGGCACAACTAATCAAAGTTTATAGATCTAGTTAATCTTCATTTGGATAAATAACTAACTTTTTCAAAAGAGGTCATACTCTTAATTTAATAGCTTTAAATAATGTATATAATTTACTTTTACTATACTCTCGGCGAAGAAAATTATTCCAGTTCTGTACATCTCTGAAAAATTCTTGTCTATACATCAATGCGACCATCATAGTACTTGTTTTCAAATTTGTACCATGTTTTACTATGAACCAATCATGACTATTGTATCTATCCTTTTCTATTGCACTAACATCAAATTTCCAAATCCATTATTAATTATATAACCAAATATAGTTGAGAATACAGATGCTTCTGATTTAGAAGCGAAATATGAAGCTAAGAACGTAATCATCAATTTACCGTTACTGTGGCTTGAAAAACAATATGAAGTTAATAATGTAATTTTCAATTTTTAGGAACGTAATTATCAATTTACTATTACTTTGGTTTGAAAAACAATTATGTGGATAATTTTGTTTGGGATTTTCATATAGGAAGAAGATTATTATATTAAAGGATATTAAAATGATGTAAAAATCGTTCATAGTTTAATAAAAATACTTTAAATATATCTATAGGAGATCATTCAAAAAAATTAAAATCTAATATTAAAAATCTATAAAGAAATTGAGAAAAAAAATTGAAAAAAAATTGTTTATTACAAAATGATAGTTAAAAATTACTTGCACGAGGCAAGAGATCAAAAGCTATGAAGAAACTAAATAGAATAATGAAAAGTAAGTTTTAAAAGGAAACTAAATGAAGGCATGTCATAAAAGGGATGATACTTTAGGAGCTTTCATGGAAAGATATTGAAATAAATTAAGACATTAAAAAAATGAGAAACTTGCAGAAAAAATTGTAAATTAGAAGTTGGAGAAGTTTAACGTGACAAAAATAGTAATAAAAATCTATTTGCTCCAATTAATAAGCTTAATAATCATAATTGATCACTCGAAAGCATAATATGATAGCTTATGTAGATATAACCATGAAAGTCTTCAAGTGAAAAAAAGAATGTTAAAGAAAATGGAACATATATTGTTGTAGATTATCTCAATTTAGAAAGATTTTCAATAAATTGAAAGGAAATCATACCCAAATTCTAAAGTAAAAATGATAAAAAGTTCATCTAAATATTCAATTATAAACAATCAAATATCAATAAATTAAAGAAACCATATTTCCAAAGTTAATTAAGAAACCACCACAAACATAATAAAAAGAAATCACTGACAAAAACTTGTTATCAACATCCATATCTTAAGAGAGTTCATATAAATGATGATGTATACCAATATCACTAAGTTCTAAGAGAAATGACTTAAATTATAAAGAATTATAATGTTATCACAATTAAGTCTTATGATAAAAAGACATAAGTGTAAAATTTCAAGGAAAAAAGTTGAATCGGGATGGTTATATCATTTTATGGTTTGAAAATTTTGCTCAACAGTGACAGGCTCATATTTCCTTATATCATCCAATTGAGCATCTACAAGAACTCATATGGATGCGAATATATTGCAAAATAAGAAAATGTTATCAAACTTTTGCATCAATATACTTCGGGGATAAGCATCTCTCATGGGAAAAAAGTGTTATTAAAATAAATCTGCATAAAATAATATAAATAATAACAATAAAAATAATAAGTACAATATGTATAATTAATAATTATGAAAGGGCATGTCTCAAAGAACATGGTGTTCATGAAAATGTATCCATATAAGAATATAGATATGCCCCTCATTTGTAATGGTACACTAGTTTTCATACGTTATTATTTTTAAACGAATTTGTTTATTATATTTCATGTCTTTTGGATAATTAATTTGTCAAAAATATTGGTTATCACACTACACAATATCTCTTCTTGACTTTTTTTTTAATTTATTGAGAAATTTATGCCTATTCTTTCTTCATGACTTTTGTCCTCACTTTGAGAATTACTCTTTTCTCAAGTTATTGCAAGCTATCTTCCAAAACCTCTTTGTCTTGAAATATATTCCCCAACTCTTCTTTGTTCGATTTCTTGATTTTTGGCTTTAGGTTGTGATTAAATGAATAAATAGTAGTGGCTTTTATAAAATAAAGTTTCTCCCAAGGGTATTTTTCTTTATAAAAAGGACTATTTACTAGTAACTAGAAGATTTCAAAGTGAAACAACTAGTTATTGAGACTAGATTTAATATAAATATCTAAAAATTTCAGCCATGTTCGAGCTATATAATCAAATAATGAAGACTTTTCCTAATAATAACTGAAATTAGGAAAATTTCCAGGAAGGAGGTTATTTTTTTGTTCACTTCCTCTTTTTTCTATTCCACATCAATCACCCCCAAATTCATCACCATATATTTTAAATTCTATGGCTTTACATCTAAATATTGATTCACTCTCTGTTTTTTTCATCTGATGTTTATAATATTGAAATCCCCCCTATACTATAGAAATCCACTTCTAGAATGGAGACCAAACTATTTAGATTTTGAGGAATGTTAATTATTAAGCATTCAAATGAGTGTAAGGGACAATGATTATATAAGTGATTTTTGTTGATCATATTAACTAAGACAATGTATGGAGCTATTATAGATATATGCTATTTACTTCGTTGGGGTTTGAAATGAAATCCATCATCATTTCACTTTCAATGGCATACATGGTATTTGATTTAAAATGTTTCCAACATCATGTTTCTATTTCACTCACATTATCACTAGAATATTTAGTTTCCTGGAGCACAATCATGTTAGGTATTTATTTATAGATACACTATTTAAAAAACTTGTGTTTTATTTTCAAATTAAAGATCACAATGTTATAAGATATAATATTCATGCATTATTGGGTTGAGAGGAGAAAAACACCTCGATGATAAATGTGACCCTAATCAACGTTTCTCCAACTTCTTATAGTATACCATTATTATTTTTGTGGTATCTTCTTGCAACCACCTTGATAGTCATAGGGGGTTTATTCAAATAAGGGTGTGTGTAGACCTAAATAATGATTAGTGGAGCTACTTTGAAGGTTTGTATGACATATTATGTTCCTCGCATTTTAGAGATAAAATGAGATATGATTTGTAAAGCATTTTGAACTAACAATATAAGATACTTGGTTGATCATTCCCTTTCTAACATTCTATCAAGGTGAAAAATATTTGTTCCTCTAGATCCATGTAGTGCGTAGTATCTTGCATTACATATTCCTCAATTTTTGTTATAGTAATCTCTTGTGTGAAGGGGTTGTGCTAATTTTATTCCAAAAGCTTCCACACTTCTATTTCTAGAATTTTTATTGAATTGGGATTACTTCTTTCACTAATTTTGAGATTCTATTGAGCATCATATTATGTTAAAGAGTCCTCGTGTGAAGGTAGAGACTCATAAATATTAATACCTCTGGGATTTTTTCGTAAGGTTGTAATCTATTTTTGCGTTATATTATGTTTCCTCAATGGTTCTTTTTGAAATATGCCTTGATCATTTTCAGTGGTATGATATGTAGTTATTTCTCTTTGAAAGAGAGGGAAATCCCAAAATAAGTAGTCATACCTATGAAATTAGTGGTAGAAAAATGGAACATGCTCATAATCCACCACTTGCTTCCATAGATTATATTGATAGTGATTATCCATATTAATGTTATCCATATTAATTGAACATGCTCATATTATATTTAATGGAACATGCTCATAATATACCACTTGCATCCATAGATTATCTTGATAATGAGTATACATGAAAAATAAAATTTATATAACTAAAACATAAAATTAAGAATTTAAGGGGAATTTATTTTCGAAATAAATAATTTTCTAATTTTGTTATAAAGTAGAATGATAATAGAGTGGAAATATTAGTTCAAATAACATGTTAGATTAATAATAATTACGGCATTGTTATGAAAATATTAAATAAGTTCATACATATATATATATATGCATATTTTTAATTATCATGATTTAAATTGATTATAAAACAATTAAAAACTTCGTTAATAACTAATCGTACTTTTTAATTATCAGTGTGTAAATTGATTATAAAACAATTAAAAATCTCCTCAATAACTAATTTTTTGTTAAGATTGTTATAAAATTTAATGGCAACCGTAGAAGAATATTCGAGGTAGAAAATCTTGTTTCAAAAAATTAATATTGGTAAAGTTTAGATATTTTGTTATATTATGAAAATTTCCTATTATTATTATTTTTGTTTAATTTTCTAATAGATATAAATTATTTGAAATTAATTTGGAAAGAATTTGAGCATGGGAAATATTTTTCAGAGGATTGAATTATATTAAGCGCTATTTAATTTTGATTATGTTTTGAATAATTGTGTTAATAAGTTTGTGAAAGATAATTTATATTGTTTCTTGTTTTGGTAAAAAATGATTTTTTTAAACAAATGTGATGAAGTTTATTAAAGCTTTTGTATAATTTTTTGAGGATTACTTTCATGTGGTCTTAAATATAATAATTATATTATAATAGTTATATTAAAAAATAAAAAATTCTTATATTCGAAGTGGATAATAATTTATGTTTTCTTACAATAAAATGGATCAATATCTCGATTTATTATCATCACATACCCAAAAATGGTAACTTATTTCAAAATAAAAACATTTTATAAATACTGCATTTTAATTTATTTTTGTAACATTTTTAAAATTAAAATTTAGTACTTACAATATAACAAGATTCTTAATCATGGATATTCACTATCATTTTACCAAGCATATTATTAACTTGTAAATAAGCTTTGCTACAATATCGTCATCAAGTACTATCGCTTATCAATACTACTTGGGCAAAAACTATAACTCATTTCTAAATTTCAAATATTTTATAAATATAGTAGTTTAATTTTATTTTATTTTGGTAAAAAGACATTGAACTTTAATTATTTTTGAAAATTTAAAAGAGATTCTATGAATTTTATTAACATTTTGAAAAGAATAAATATTAAACACCATATTTTGAAAATATATAAACTCTTAACTAGGTTGTAGAATAAAATTATGATGATTATAAAGAATACTTTATTATGTTAAATTTGTATATGAGATTTTTTTTAAAAGTTTAGTAGATCCTTCTTATTTTCTATTAATCAAAAATGAGAACAAGAGGTTACATATAACAGAACTTGATGGCCTCCTGCACACAGGAAACTATGTTTGTTGGGCACCTTAAGGAGTTGTAAGCCAACCAATACTAAAAAAATTTAAACCGTATACTATAATATATGTCGAGTTTACTATCTCTTACATACAATAACTTTAAAATAAAAAAATTTCGGATATACGCATGGTCAAAAAAAAGAGAAAAGAGAATCTCAATCATTCGAAGACTCAATCAGTGTCAAGTCCTTAACAGTAGAACCAGGCATGTCCACCTAATGCATGCTTTGCATTTGGAAATCTATGCAGCCCAAACGATCATTGCTATGGTGTTGTGCAAGGTGGATTTCTTGAATTGCTTCTTGTGTTGCCAGGGTCCTTTAAGAATTCCATTTCTTCCTCTTGTATTTCCCCTTCCTCCTTAGTGTTGCAGTCCCGCTCCCATCTAGAGATAAGTGCTCTAACGTCCAGCAGAATACCGGTGCAGTAGGCATGAAGAAGGTTTTCGATTACCTCTTTACCTGAGTTCCTCCCTCTCTTACTAGGGCCAACCGTAGGCTTTCTTTGTTTATGTTTCGCTTTGTCTTTGGCCTCCTTTTTTGCTACCCGCCGTTTAACAATACTGGCTTTCAGTATAGACCATTGGATTAACTGGCAGTGTCGTTTCAGGCTTGTGACCAATGCTAAAGAAAAACCAATATAGAAATTAGAGATAACTTCATAGTGAAATAAAATATCAATAATTTTTTAGTGAAACAGTAGTGAAAAATATCGGACTGTTAGGAGTGACATCCTCGTAAACAGCAGACCAAAACATGTCATCATTCCTTCTCATCATTGAACTATTTAGAAGGATGGCAAGGTGAAGTTTCTTGTTTTGGTGCGACCAAAAATGCATGGCGAGCAGAATACCCTTCTCCTTCTGCATGTTAACAGTGTGAAGCTAGAGACTTCCACTATGAATTTTTAATTTCCTTACCACCCAAAAGTAAAAAAACACCAAGAATAAAAAATCCAACGAACCAGAATTTTAACAGAGTAGAATTAGAACTTTGACAAAGTAGAAAAAATAATTGAACCCCTTAAAAGCGGGAATGAGCCCTTTACCAACAGGTATCAGAACAAAACTCCTTGAACCAAAATTTTTACCCCTGGAGATATAAACCACAACCCGACAAGATACCAGTAGGACACCCCGCATAACCCCATAGAGCAGGAAAGGTATCAATATTAGAAGAGTTCGAGTGCCCCACATTACAAAAGGAATAATTAATTACAACTATGGATAGATAATTAAACCAAGAGTTTTTGACACGATGGTAATTCAAAGCCACGTAATATAATTCATATGCTTGGGAAGATGGATTGATGTTGCATATGGAGTGGGGGATATATTTCATGGTGCAGGGGCAATCGAAAGAAAAATAGTCAGAGTCCACATGAGGCCCATTGATACAAAAACCGAGAGCTGCAAAATTTGAACAGAGCCTATACATTTTAACATCTACCAGCAGACCGCCCAAGGGAACATGCAAACCCTCAATGCCCATGTAGCCCGCATCACAATCCCAAACCAGAAAATTATCATTATAAACCCAATTGCATAACCCAGACAAAAGATAAGTATCATCCCCGAAGATACATGAGCTATAAAACACATGACATGTAACTAGGATGAAAGCCAGTGAACCGTCATCATTCATAGCAACATACATAGTGAAGAGATGAAGCACATATCAGGTGAGGGGATCCAAACGTGAGGTTCTGAACCACTTTGACACGATAGCTCTGTCTACTTTTCCTTCCTCTATAAACTGTCAGAATAAGATACCACCTTTCCCCTCACCGACCTTCATATCTCCCTTGACACACCATCTTTGTTTCCCATACAACTCTGACAAGGTTAGTTTGCCTCCACCGTCATTCTCGTCTATCGTCATTATATTGTGTGAGTGGCAGCACCGCCCCATAAGATCATGTTCTCCCATCAAGTGGTCCTGTGGTACGCACAACCATGTGCCACCTCTCCTCTCCCACTACCTACTTGCGAGTTTAATATTATATTAATTTGAAATTACTAAAATATGTTATACATACATACATACATACATACATACATACATATATATATATATATATATATTAAATGTGTTAGTTTTGTATTAATCAAGAAAATTAAAATACATAGATAACCATTTGTGGATTGAGGGAGTTTTAGAACTCGGATCTCAACCTGTATTTCTTATAAAAAATACTATTGGTTATGAGTGTACACAATTTCTCATATATAGGGCTATTTAGGCCTCAAAACCTTCCATACAGGAAAGCATTAAAAATAATATTGATTCCCTGCCCCAAGAATCTGAGGTATATGACATTATAATTGCACCTTGGTCATTTGTAAGAGTCAATCCAAACATTGTAGGAAAGACCCCTCGAGAGCATCATCGATGCCATAAAACCATTAAAAATATGATACCACCATCAACCTACGAACCAAAATACCACCATTGATAGACCCTCTATTAAGAAAACATGAGTAATACAATCCCGGCATAGGATGGGATGCACCCTAGTCTAGAAAAAAGAACACATCCAACTCAAGAAACACATGGTCGTGACTCTCATATGTTTTCGTAATCGAAGGAGTGAAATGAAATCAAAAGGCCTAATAGAACAAAAAAAATATGTGGTTCAAGAAAGAGAAAAGACCAATCAACCACCAACATATATCACCTTTCATTATCTAAAGATGGCACATCTGCTAGAACTCGAGCACTTAATCCAGGATTGTCTCTAACATCTCCTCCATCTAAGTCGCATGCAACATGGTTCTCCACATGAATGATGTAAGCATCAATTCTTTCCACAAAGAACCTTCTCAACATCCCCTTAACATACACCAAGGAGGTGAATATGTTGTGATTCTACACTCATTTGTCTCTTAGTATGAAACCCAATTGCACCTTCATTTTCTAATGAAGCTCAACTGAGTTCAAGTACTATTTCGTTATACCCTAGGTGTTCTCAGGGTCTGACACCCACTGAGCCAAGTCCTCTAGTAATTCAGAGTCACACATAGACTCCCTCTCCTACCAATAATTTATCTCTAAATCCCTTATCTCCTAGCATGTTTCCAACAAAAATGTTTTGAAATTCATTTCCATAGATCCTTGAGCAAATATCCTCTCATGTATATCCAGGCTCGGTTTTGCCATGACCACCCTTACTACTCCATTGTCATTGCCTTGGAAGCATCTTTGTGTCACAAAGATACAACACTTGTTCCCTGTGGGGATTTTCGCTACCTACAAAAGGACAAACAAAATGACCGAAACCACCCTCAACAAAGTTCGTACACCAACACAAAATCTCATCACAATAACACTAGATGAAGGGTTGAATCTTTAGTGACAATGGACAAGACAAGGTGGAAGGAGAATTTAAGTCATCGGTAAATTTCATTCAAATAACCACAAGAAAAAAAAGGAACACGACCCAAGATTGTGGTCCTCCAACTACCCATGGAAAAGAGACCCAACTTCAAAAATCAAACACAACACTCGACTGATCAGAAATTAAAACTACCCAAGCCAATCCTTACCACCAAAGCCAAATAAAGCCATCACCAGTGCTAACAAGCCGATTCAAACCTATACACTAAATAGCCCTAGAATACTTAAGAAAATACGAGACTTCGAGAGGAAATTGATGTGACACGGTTGAGAGACACGCCCTTGAAGACCCAATTTACCACAAAGACCTGGCGATACATCTACTAAGACCATAAAAAGGACCAAAGTAAATGAAACTAACTTGTAGAATGAACGCTCCAAATCAGTATGGTTCAAGTTGCACTGCCAGCTTGACCCAACTACAAAAGACACCACTACCTCCTTGCACTATAGGGAAATAAATCTCCAAATTTCTCTCAGGATAGTATATACTAATTATACAACAAACTAATTACAATGAGAATCATCTACTTTGAAGCTTCTTGGTATGTTGTTGCATTATATAAGTTATTATCCGAAAATGCTTGGCTTAAGTTGTAGCGGTCATTCCAATCATGGTGCCTATAATCTATCCGTATGGAGATTGGTAAATTAAAAATATAGAAAATTTCTATAAAATGAAAAAACAGATTAATCTGGTTGTTAGATTAATTTGGTTGTTGTGGAGCTCGAATTAAAAAGATGATGAAAATTAAACATCTACCCAATATTCTATTCAATCTGAAAGCTTTTATTCAATTCTGAAATATACCCACCTATACCAATATTAACGTAAGTCTACTCTAATTAAATCAAATCAAATCAAACCCTTGTCAAGATTGGTAGCGAATCACTTATCAGGAATCTAAAGTTCGAAACGCACAAATGAAATTGTATTTTCCCGAACAGAACAATTGGAGGAAGGAAATGAAGCTCGGCAGATATATTTCAAAAAGGTCGAACTGCATGGAAGAGGAATCGGGATTCGGAAACATCATATATAATTTCTGGTTTGTTTATCTTCCGTCAGTTATTATTAACCAACTGTCAGTATAATTTTTTCATAATTCTTCAAATGCACCAATAATTCTTAGAACCTCTCAAATTAGAAAGACCTAATCAAATTCAAGATATGAGATCAGACAAGGTATAGAAACTGGAGGAGATATGATCTACGTGATTAGAAACTCGATCACTGGCCATTCACTATATCGTATTGAGCATTAGCTGATTTTTTTGTCAATACTTCTATGTGAAATTACCTTTTACTTCTTGTTCGCTGTGCTGGTATATGTTACGCAGAAAAACCTAAATATCAAAACTGCATTAGCGCAACGGAACTAACCTGGAGTAGTTTTATCATGCGGCCATGTCCAAACACTTTTCTTATCAGCAGGAACTTGTGGATATCGTCCGGAGGAAAATATGGAGCTAACACGCATTTCTCTGAACATTTCTTTCTCCGGATTTTGCAACCAGCGCATGCAGGCGTGTACGTTATTCGTGCAGCGGAATCAGTGGCGTAGCTCATCTTCGGATAATGGAAATCTGTTGTATGGAAACGTTTTGTTCATTATTTTTTCTAATAACATGAGCGCATTATATCACGGTTGATTTGCATCGAGAAGGTATTGTTAACCAATTAGCCAAGACTGAATGCGCGGAAGACTCATACTCGGAAGTCGTGAGAGTAAAGACCAGATAATTATAATTAAAAGCTGAAATAGTAGATGTGGTCTTTTCGGATTACATGTGATGTAATATTGACGATGTAATAATGTTGGGTTATCGGATTTCGTTTTATGATGTAATAATAATGTTTTGATCAATGATGAATGTGATGTCACATTTCCATCATGATATCCTTTTATGATGTATTAAGGACGTTCTGATATTTTTTCCTTATTTAAATCTAAAGAAATGAAGTTCTAAAGTTGTTGAAAATTTTACATTAAGTTAAATAATAAAAAATATAATATAATTTTTAAATTTAGGTGGAAATGGTCATAATATTAATACAATTCACTAAAATGTTTAAATATATTATATTATTTTTATACAAAATTTTAATGGTACGAGTATAGATTTAGCTTAGAATTTGATTTAAGATGATTTGAGAGGGATCAGATTTGTTTGTCTTTAAAAAATTTTAAAGCGCAAAATACAATGTATTATGTTTTATTGTTTAAATTGTATTTGTGAATGGTAAATAAATATTTTAACCATAAAACTTAAATTTTTATGATATATACATATATATTTTTTAAATGACACGTAAATAACATTAAAATATTTTACATAACATATACATGGAGATATTTTATCAGGAAAATTAAAATGGTTTTTATTTATTAATATACTTTTAAGTATATGTGAATATTAATTCGTGTTAAAATATTTTATTGATAACCCACATTGAATTATTTTTTTTATAAAACATTAAAATAATTTATTTTAACAATTTTATGAAATTGATATGGACATAAATTAGTTAACATATCAACATAAATAAGTTAACATGGATCTTCAAATATTTATTTAAATTTTTGTTGAAATATTTTTTAAAAGTATAAAATGCAAACATATTGCTCGCACCTTTTTTACTTCTAATTAGTTTACAAAATTTTCATTTTTTTTTTGCATTATAGAGAATATTATTTTTTTATTTAGAAAATTATTTTTATTTTACAAGGTAACATACCCTCGGACAAACTTACACATGCTTTCATATTAGGTTGTAGAATAACACAAGTTAAGAGGGATCAAATTTCATCACGTGCAAGTTAAAGTGAAAAACACAATGTGTTATTTTTCATTGTTTAAATTGTATTTTTCAATATTAAATAGAGTATATATAGGACCAAATAGAAACATTAACCATAAAAACTTAATCATTTTTCTATATATAGATATATATGAAGTAGATTTTCAAATCATTTATTTAAATTTCTGGTTAATATACTTTTGGAAAATACAATATTTAGATATGTGATTCACCCATTTTTTTTACTTCTAATTACATCACAACATACTAATTTTTTTTTTTTTTTAATTATAGCCAATATTATTTTTCTATTTAAAACTTAATTTTTGTGTTTTATTTGTATTTTTAAAGGGCACCGATCGATGGAAAAACTTACACATCCTTTCATAATGGGTTGTAGAATAACGAATCAAATTTCTTCACGTGATTTTTTTTTAAAGTGCAAAATACAATGTTTTATTTTTCATCAATTAAATTGTAATTTTTAATGCTAAATAGAAGACAAAATATAACTTAAAACAGTATATATATATATATATATATATATATATATATGAAATATAGATTATTTAAATTTCTTGTTAAAATACTTTTGAAAAGTATGTGATTTAAACATTTAAATATTTTTTTATTTCTAATTTCTTTACAGTATATTCATTTTTTAAAATTAGAAATGATATTATTTTTCTATTTAAAACAAATTTTTATATTTTATTTTGATTTTAAGGAGGCACAAATGGATGAACAAACTTACAACTTACACATCCCTTCATACTGGATTGTAAAATGAGCTTGTCTAGTGAATAACACTTCATTATTTCTTCATTATTTCTATAGAAAATTTAAATTGATATATATATATATATATATATATATATATATATATATATATATATATATATATATATATATATATATATATATATATATAATGATTATTTATTTTAATTTAGTTGTCAAATTAATAATGAAGACAATTATTATTAGCTGTAAATGAAAATTAACTTCTTATTATTATTGCAAAAAAAATCACACTACTTAAAATAACTAATTAACCATTCATAAAAAAAATGATTTCACTTTTGTAAATATCTCTAAATTTTGAGCTATTAAACTGTTTGATTATATCCAGAAAAAACAATTTTAAAACATACTGCAAATATAATAAAATATTTATCGAATTTATAATATACATACCATTCAATTAAATTAATTTCCGACTTTAAATCTAAACTGGGCAAAATTATGTTTTAAGAAAAACAAAGAAAAATCTAATTGCTATATATAAAATTTGTGCTGAGGCTCCTGTCGACCCTCCGAATTCAAATTTAATGCTTTTGGTCCACTTTATGGACTTGAATAATCAACAAAGAAATCCCAACGAAGTAACTACATATTGCTGGAAGTTGCCACTTGTTTGATTTTCTCTGGGCTCCTTTTTCAAATCATTGGATGGACGGTTGAGCGTCTCACTTATTCCTGTTATTTCCAGACCAATATGTTATTTCATCGTTGATAATTGACTTTACACGGGTAAAAAATGTGTGAATAGAGGCGTTCAGGGAACAACGTCCGGTAATAAGAAAACAATTGGCTTTACCGCATTTCATGTTAATTACAACAATGGTCCACCCCCAACACCGTCGACATGCTCGTTTATTTGGTCGTACAATTAAATCCTGATAAACATGGGATACTAGCAAAGAGAAATTACATCATGTAAAGTTTTGAAAATATGACCGCCTCATTTCAGTGACTTCGACCCGATAAGTTTTAGGTGGAGCGTAAAATTATGATGAAAAAAGTCTTATGGTGGGGTGACAAGGCTATTTGTTGATATAAATGTACTCAATGTTTTCGAACTGCAATAGATAGAAAGGTAGACATGTTTCTAGATTGCAATAGTTAGAAAGCTAGACCTATTTGTGGACTGCAGTAGTTTCTAGATTGCAATATTTAGATATATAGGCCTATTTGTGGACTAAAGCATTTAGAAAGTTACATCACTTATATTTTCTTATGTTGTTTTCTATTAAAGACTAGATTTTATGGTTTTTTTTATGGTTTGGTGTTCTATTGTAATCAAAATTATGTTTTTTTTAAATAATTTGTTTTTATTTTTTATTTTTTTATATTATTATTATTATTATTATTATTATTATTATCTAATTATAAGGTTAAGACTAAGCCTGATATCAAATTGGTGTATTCGACCTCTTAAACTTATAACCTCTTAGGAGGAAATGTGTAGCATGTTTTTCCAAATCTCTTACATGTTCTTCTACCATAGTCTTTTTAAAGTGAGTGTTTAATGGGTTTTTGAATTTTATGTTATTTATCATGTATTTTAAGTATTTATTTATGATTAGTATGATCATATGATTACAAATATCTTTTTAAAGTTGATGTTTAATGGGTTTTTGAATTTTATATTGTTTATAATGTACTTTTAAGTATTTATTTATTATTAGTATGGTGACATAGACTGCAAATATCAACAGAGCATTGGTGTGTGGGTTGTTTTGTACTAAGAGACTTTCTTATCACTGTATAATGCATCGAATGCGAAAAGGAATTTTTTGTTCAAATGAATAACTTAAAGTTTAAAAAGGTGTCCAATTAATGAGTTGTTGTCTAGCACCAACATATCAGTTTATAGAAACTAGCAATTGCCCCTAAAGGTGCAAAGATAAACATGTAATTGAACCTGCCTATGATGTTACTACAAAAATGTTGCACAAAGGGAAATATAACAACCAAAGGGGTGGACGATCAAGGGGAGGAAATGTGTTTAGGCTTGAAATAGTCTCACACTTGTGTTTATGAGTGTCGGAGAGATGTTTCTTGAACCACTTGGCTAAATCATTTTTTTTCAAATCATAACACCATGTCAAAATATTATATACATATTATATCCAACCTATAACATGCAAGATAATGAGTACTGGTGGGCACTGGCCCACAAAAATTTAATTGCACAGAGGAAATGACCAAAGTCGCTTTGCTTTAGAAAATGAGTAAATGAAATGTTTGTTGATAATGAGATTAAATAAAGAATATAATTTAGTGACCTTCAGATTCCAAGTTATTCTGAAATCAACATAAATAAGGGTTTTGTTTTTAGAATTTGAGTTATTTTCTTTAAAAAAAAAATTAATTTAGTGCCATTAATTCTAGTTTTAAATTTAAATTTAAATTTTGTCTAGCAAAGATTTGTTGGAATTGCAAATTTATATGGTGTAGTTTACACAATCCAAGTGTCTAAGTAAACTTTCAAGGAACTATATCCATTTATGAATTCAAAAATAGAGTTTTAAAAATGAAAAGTTACACATGCTATGTCTATATATAGAACCAATATAGATCCATTTTCAACAGGATTAAATCTCTTGAGGTGCATATTTTTTTCAAGTTTTTTATTCTAAAAAAGGTCACATAGGCTATCGTTAGCCTTATGGACTTATGGTTTCCTTTTCATAGCTTCTGTGGGTCCCACATTAACGAGTGACCATGTAAGTTAACTATAGTTAATAATTATTTATATTAAGGATGGTCCTTCCTAAAAAAAAATACCCAATACCAAATAACGTCTCATGGTGGGACTTTAACATAATCACTTAACACAATTTTGTGTGGGAGTTATCTTAAGAATCCTTAAAGACCAAATTTCTATAGGAACTTGACCAAAAATTTAGATATTTTTTGTTATATAAAAAAAATTGGTTAGGTTATTATCGAGTTGTAGATTGGTTGAAAAAAATAAAAATTAAGTCTATTTAATTTAAATTAAACATTTTATATCATTCTACCTGAAAAAATTACTTAAACTTGTAAAGGAAATATTTAAAAATACATAATGTAATGTAGATATTATCATATTTATTAATATGCTAGCATCAAGAATAGTGTAAAAAGAAATGGATAAATGACTTGTTTAAATCAAATTTAATTTAAGGTGTCTTTCCCCACTACATCATAGATGTCATGTATTTTGAACATCAAGCTCCATAACACCATCCTAAAATGAATATATTTAGTTTTTATCTATATAGATAAATATTAGACTTCACATTACAATTATCGAATCAACCTAGGTAAAACCCTTGTACCTTCCCTAGTTCTAAGATGAAGATGATTCATTATATTTTAATAGAATAAGAACTATTTTCTTGTAAAAGTTTTTGAGACTTGGTTAATTTATCTTTCCTAGTTCCAAGATTATGATCATTCATTATATTTTAACAAAATAAGAATTTTTTTCTTGTAAAATTTTTTATGACTTTGGTAATTGATGTGTTGCACAAGCCTCCATATTTATATTTTATTTTCAAAGTCATATTATAGTGACACATGCTTATTTCTTATTTATAAGTAATTTAAATATGTAATATAATTTCAAAAACTACAATTATCAAGTTTTTATTAATATAAAGATTAAAATCTGATTTAAAAAAAATAATGCTAATTAAAAATGAATTTGATTAAATAGAAACTTTTTATAAATAACTTAAAAATTATTTATATTTAAAAAATAAAATAATTGTCCCCATTAGGGTTGTCAGACACTTGGAACAATGCCTCACGTGAAGAATGACATTTGGCATTAGGTATGAGTAGAGGAGGGCAGTCATTCAGCCCTTCCATCACATTGTGGATAATTTATCTGCATTCAAATGTGTGAAACATCTTCCTGCACCTGTGTGAAAAGGAATAATATTATCTCAAGCATCAATGGTGTCAACATTATGGTGGTTAACTAGTATGGAGCATGAAGCAATGTCGGTGTTTATTGGCTCATTGAGAGATACAAATTTACCCGTTTTCCCATTTATTAGGGTCGTGTGGGCATGGTATTGGTGTTATGTTTATCGCTCCTCCTGCGGGCTCAATATGGTAACAAATTTTTCCCTATTTCTCTAGGTGAAACTTTCCCTTTCATTCCTTGGTTTGAGGGTGTCCTATTTGAAGATTTGGTCGGCTCTAGGCGTTGATGTTTTACGTCTGTGTAGATTATTTCTTTGGCATTCCACGTGGTGGTTCTTGGTTTTTTTGTGTAAGATGTTTGTTTCTTTTATAAGTGGCGCCCGAGCTTCAGGTGGTGTTGGATTTTCTCGAGTAGAGGTTTTAATGTTGGTGTTGTTTTGGCTCTCTAGTGTATCAATTACATGGCTTTTCCTTCCTAGGGGCCATTGATAGAATAATTCCCTTTCATTAAGTCTCATGGCTTTGGCATCAATCAGTTTTCTAGGAGCCTCAACTTCTAATTCTTCTTGTGCACAACTAGGAGGTGTCCTTCTGGAGTTTCAAGGCGAGGGGTTGTCTACAAGTTCTAGCCTATGTTTTTTATTTTTTCGTGGTGATCTTAGGTTGAGGTTATATGTGGTGCTCGGTTACCTCTCCTTCTTTGTCTATTGTGTGCAATGTTGGGTTTATGTAGGATGGAGACCAATTGGTAGTGTGCATTAGTTCTAGTAGTGTGGTGCTAGGTTTGATTAGGTGGTCATTGGTGTGGAATGGGGTTACCCTTGAGGTTCTGGGGTTCAACATGGTGACCAACATGAACCTAATTCTACATTCCTTTTGTGCATTTATTCAGGAGAAGGCAGAAGCATTTCGTCTTACGGAGGGGTCAGTTATCGAGGATGGAGTCTGGGGTGGTAGTGTGAGATCAAATGGTGATAGAAGAAGCTAGGGTACGAAAATTGTGCACATATGTTGGCACGAGGGTCGTGGAGCACCTACTGTGTGAAGGTCTTCGGCCAGTCTCGTGGTTGGTATGGGTAGTAGGATCATGGCTTAGAGAAGTTGTGGAGTAGGTAGTGGGCGTGGGGTAACAATTCGTCGCCAAGTCTCAAGCACATGAGGGTGGAGCAACAATCCCAGTGGTGTGGGTTAAGTTGGACATGTATTTGGTAGTTGTGCTAGGAGAACTACGGTGCTTCAGGCGATGGTCCAATATATGATAGACATGTTGGAATCTCAGGATACGGTCCAGAGGGAGGAACATGAGGTATTTATGTCCAAGTTGGAGAAAATCCATTATTTTCAATATCATATCCACGAAATAATTGTGGTTGTTTGGCGTGGGAAGAATACGTTGATGAAGAAGATCGAAAATCTAGATGCTTGGCTTTCTCATTTTGAGAAATATGTCAATTGTTTGTAGCTTCCTCCTCCTCTATCAAGAATGACGTCAGATACTCCTTCTTTAATTACTTTTGATGACTGGTTATGGTAACCCATGTCTTTATAGTTATTTTTATTTTCTAGTATGTAAGGACTATAAGGCTGTGGATCTCTCCATTGAGAATTTTCCTTTTTGTATGTGGAATGGTAATGACATTTTTCAACAAACCTGGTCAGGGTGAGACCACATGCATTTTGACATTGTTATATATGCTTTTTGAGTAATGAAAAAAATTTGCCTTACAATAAAATAAAATAATAAAAATTATAATATATTTTCTTAAATGGAAATATCTAGTTTAAATGAAAGGGAGTTATTTAATTGATCTAATAATTTTTCCATCACCTGATTGTTAACATTGTTAATAATTTTATTCTTATGATTTACTTTTCTATAAGAATGATTGAGCAAACATTTACCCATTTTTAATTTGAAACAATAAGTAAACACTTCTCACTCTTGATTTGAAGGAGTACTTACCATGTACATGATATGCATTTAAAATTTGGAAAAATTTCACATTATTGAATTGTTTATTTTACATATATTCGTTTTGTATATGGAATAAAGAAATTGTAAATCTCAATATCATATTAATAAATTATAAATGTAAAGGAGATAAATTATATATAGATATATGTAAACCAACCATTAAGATTATGTGTTTCTTTTGGTAAAATGTTATAGGTTCAAATTAAAAGAGGATTAAAATCTATATACCTTTATAAAATTGAAATGAAAAAATATCATATATCAATTTAATATCTAACTTATCCATAATCGTGAAATTAAATTATCATTACTATTATTTTTATTTTTCAAAATTATAAAAAAATAAATAAATAACAAACTTAATTTTAATTTAGATACTAAAAATAAACTAAATATATTTATCCCTAATTTAGGGTGGAGATTCTTAATTTTTAAATAGGCGTTTCTATAATATCATGGACCAATGACTATGCCTTATCAACACTACATGACCGAAACACCATAACTCATTTCATATGATACTTGTTCATATAATATATTTTTTAATTAATTAATTTAATTAAAAGGATAAAAAATACATAAATACTTTGGAAATAAATCAATCATTGATTTCTCTATACTACTATGAAAATTTTAGAATATTTCATGGAGGTTAAATCCTTACCATCCACGTAATAATTATTGATAACAATTCATAAATGGTTAATGTGAACCTCCAAGTGACTGTGAGAACATGGGTGGCTTGATCTAAGAAAACCATTGTGAGAACATGGGTGCCTTGGTCTTTGTAATCAAAATATTAAAACCAAGAAATATCCAACTATTACATTTATGTATTTGGAGTTTATTTATTTCTCTATTTTTTTGTTTCTGTTTCACTTTTAGCTGGGCATGTGTATTTTTGTATGTTGATTGGTTTTAAGAACATGTGTTTCCTGCTAAGAGGTCACAGGTTCAAAACCAGAGCGGGGTATATTATGTATGCATTCATAGAGTTAGGAGTCAAATTTATGAGCGGAGGTGGGTCCCCTGTCCCACAAACAGGGGGATATCATACAGCAATGGGTCCCTTGTCCCACAAAGAAGGGGGTGTCATACACCAATTTGGTCCCTGCCCACCAATTTCCTCTGGTTTTTGGATTATTACAATTATAATAAGTTCCTATTATTATGAGTTGGTCATTATTATTTATAACATTAATTTATATATAACCAAAATTTTCCAAATTTGTTTTAGAAAAATGGTCCATTATGTTTAATAAATTTCAAAATGATAATTTCCTTATTATTATTTATAACATTCATTTATATATAAACAAATTTTATCTAAAAAAATGGTCCATTTTACAATAATATGTGTAGATCCTTTATTTTCTTAAGACAAACTTGACCCATGTCAAAACATCACACAGACAAGTGTCAAATGAGGATGAAATAGGTATACAATTCTTAGCCTGGCTAATTTCAAAAAAAGACACCTTTGGTGTAACAAGGATTATATAATGTAATGTGCATCACAATGACCTAATATTATAAAGGGTTTTCAATAGCCAACTTGAGCAACCATAGTTAATCGCATAATTAGTGGGACGAACTCAAAACATATCTACCATCCATGTGAGGAATCATCAATTACAATAAGCCAAAGACACAACATGTCATAATAGTTTGAAAGTAAATGCTATTGTAGAGGAACATAAAATGCGGATATAGATATCATAACACAATACACCATTTACATAATAAAATTCAATTGTGTAAAAGGTTTATCCCATTTATCTTCAAGAACAATAAAAACATCAGACAATATTATAGAATTGATGAGTCATTGTAAATAAGGTTTTGTATTTATTTGTAACCCACAAATAATTCAATCCAATAAGAACAAAGTACTAATCATATTTTTGCAATGCCTACATTCTCACCTCGATAAGATGGTCGAATTTGAATATTAATATCGTTAACACATAGATGGTGGTATTAATATCTTCTTCTTGATCTCTCACTTCTCCATGTTGTTGATGATAATAATTTAATCCATTAAGAACAAAGTATGGATTATGTTTCTTAGATAACATTGTTTTTATATGTACCGATTTCTACAAGTTCTTTTTCCTCTAGATATCATTCAAGCCTAAAAACTAGTGGCGCACCTCCTATTACATGCTTAAAAACTTGACACCGTCATCTCCATCATAAAAATGAAGTGGTAAACAATCTTTGACCAAACATGTTGGGAATATCTCATAGACCTCCATTACTAAAATTTATCTGTATCTCTTAAATTCTTGAATTTGCTTTTAGCACATAGCCAACAGTATTTTTCATCCTATAAAAATGCTTCATCTTGTTCGGTTTCATTTAAGCTTCATCCCCTTAGTATATTCGTAGTCAATGTTGACAACCACTTGTAATTATTATAGGGTTGTGTATAATTTTTGTGAAATCAATCACTATTGGTGGAGTTGGCCTTATGCCTAACAATAATACAAACATTCAATTTAGTTTATAAAAGTGATTCATCTTGTTCGGTTTCATTTAAGCTTCATCCCCTCAATATATTCCTCGTCAATGTTGACAACTACTTGTAATTATTGGAGGGTTGTGTATAATTTTTGTGAAATCAATCACTATTGGTGGAGTTGGCCTTATGCCTAACAATAATACAAACATACAATTTAGTTTATATTTTCTTATGTATATTTAAACTAAATTCCCTTTTCTATAGATTTGGCCATGAGTAATTACTTGCGATCTATAATTGCATAACATTTACACAATTTTATCTACAAATATTTCCCTATGTTTCTCAATATTCATCAATTTTATTTGTTGCTATGAAATTCTATACTTTATTTCGACATATAATAACAACCTACACTATCCACACATCGTATTAAAATCCCAATGGCCATAATTAGTTACAATGTTTTAAATGTATATGTATGATGCATTATAAATAGTCTTGTATGTTATCCTCTTACTCTTTCAAGTATGTAGAAAAAGTATGAATTCATACCTATAGTCCTATTGCTCTCATATCCTAATATTTCTTCAACCTCGGAATTGGCTTTGGAATTGGCTTCGTATATTAATGACCATAACTATTTATTAGTTTTTTTTATTGCTTCAACCTCATCCATTGAACATGTTTTTTGTGATGAAAGATTATCATGGAGATGTTTAATTACATAACCAATTGTTATCGATCTTCATAATTAAACTCAAAATTATCTCGTTTTATTTTGAACAACTTTTTTTTTGTTGCACCGTAAAATAAAATTATGGTTTTAGTGGGGACTTTATGATTCACATTAACATGGAATCCTTCGAATGCAAGGGATACGTATGATTCATCCTTTATATGGGATGACAACTATAGATATATTTTGTAGTATTCTTTTCGGCTTCTATGTCAATTCATTTAGTAGTATCATGTAGCATAAAAATTATACAATGAATTCATTGTTGCGCATTAAATTAGGATGAACTACAAAATAATAAAATATTTCTCACATCCTCATCACTTCTTATCAATACTCAACATTAATGGTGATTTTTATATTATAGACATATTGTATTGGTGGTTCCATGTGCTTGTTTTAAGGATACATATAATTTTGATAATGGTAATAGAAACTAGTATTTATCAATACTCAACATTAATCGTGATTTTTATATGATAGTGGTAATAGAAACTAGTATTTATCAATACTCAACATTAATGGTGACTTTTATATGATAGACATATTGTATTGGTGGTTCCATGTGCTTGTTTTAAGGATACTTATGATTTTGATAATGGTAATAGAAACTAGTATTTGTGACTCTTTTAGTTGTTTCTCTTGACTCTTTAGATTCCATTGTTTGTTTATGTACCTCCATTTACAATTTATTTTCCTAAAAACTATTTTTCTTGTCGCTCAAAATTGGCAGCACAACTATACATACATGTTTGCTAACTTAGAACCATTATGTACATCATCAAAATGAAAGATAAAAATGTAACCACAAATCTAGTTTCTTGGTTCACATGAAGAGGCTAGCTCATAAAACTACTTTGCTTTATGTGCATATATTGCTAAATTGGTTGGAATTGTTACAATCGTGTAGTTAGCACTACAATTTCTTTCCTACTAAGTATGAACACTTAATATATGCCGAATATCTGTCAATAAATGTTTGTAATTTTTAGAGGATTATTTATATATTTTTATGCCATTAATCATAATTCATGATGTTGGGCTTGTGCTCGACAAGACTTGTAAATATATCATCAAGTTGTGCATTGAATTTTATATATTGGAACATTTTTATTTTCTTTAGGAATAAAATATTAATTGATCAAAGCTATTCCCAAATTTTGTCAAATGTTCATTAATGGTGTTTGTTGTTGCAAACTTCTCTTCTTTACCATATTTCAACAACCTATAGCACTATGTTCTTTTAAATAGTATGTATTAAATGACTAATACACCCATTAGTAATATCATATTTGAATCTATATATGTATAATGTGTTTTATGTATTTCCTATAACTTTTGGTTTGAAGCAAACAAGAGAAGTGGGAATTCCCCTAGTTGTACTTGCAATGCTATCATCTCAAACAATTTCTTCAACTTCAAAGTTTTCTTTTTATATTAATATTTATAATTATTAAAGTCTATTTTAGTTTTTTCAATATAATCTATCAAAGTATGTTTTCTATAATGCAAGGTATCATTTTTAGAATGGATGTCCCTAGATTTATTTGCAGTTATCCAACTTCATAATGCAACTCCAAATTATTTTGTTATATTTCCAACAACTTGATGTTAGTATCTTTTTTATCATGATGTATTAATGAAGATCAAGAAATTTTCATTGGCATGGAAAATGTTGGACATCTAATCCTTTTAGATTAAGCATGGAAGTTGAACAGTTTTAAAAAATCTAAAAGATCTTAGAATATGGAATCCAACAATCACTCCAATATAATATAAATATATATCATATTAATAGTAATTGTATATCATGCTTATCTTTCTTATGACATTCATTATTCCCATATATATAACATGGTATTAGAGCCCAGGAGAAGCCTAACATTTTTATATTCAGTCACCTCTACAACCTTTCCTGAACTTGCCTTAACATTTCTATGTTTGGCATGTCCGCTATAGAAATATTCTAATGCGTTTTCTTTGCCTGGGCACTGCGTACCTGTCATCTCACTATCCTGAAAATAAATATACTCTCCTACGGTCAAAATAAATATTAGGATTTGTTAGGATTATGCTTACTTTAGTATATCTTGGATTGGGTTTGTTGAGGTTGTTGAGAGATTCTCTCAACCTCTCTCTCCAAGATTAGAATCAGTTGGATCTCACTCGAACTATATGTATCTCTTGTGTATGTGTGTAATACATTCAATTATTATGTGTGAATATTGTGCGTCTCTGCTCTCTCTAATTTTAATTTGGTATCAGAGCCTAGTTGGGCTTAATCCCTCACAGGAGTGCCCAGGAAGATGTGAGAGCCATAAATCGTAATATTATATAAATAAATAGGATTAGTGCGTGTGAATGTAGAAGCTTATTTTGTATTAGAAATTACTGTAAGTTTCTGTGCGGATTGATTTTTAATTCCTTGACAGTCTGCTGTGTAAAGAAGATAATTACAACATCAGAAAATTCGTCATGCACAACACTATAATTTGCAGCATTCCACGGATGGTGCTGAGGAGAATGCAGAAGTTTATATGAGCCTCCAGGCTCCCACAAGATCTTTCAAAAGGTGTAACCGTCAAAGGAAAAATCCGTCGTTCCTGGAGTTCTAATTCTGACCATTACGAGATTGAAATTTCTCTGGCTGTTTCACTCTGATTAGCGCAAATTGGTGATAAAATTTCAGGTCATAATATGAACCACAGTGGACAGGAGTATGGCTCAGATCTGTCATACGAGAGTCTCACACAGTTGGAAAATGCAATGTGGATCTCAAAGCTTATTTGTCTTTGGCAATTGTCAAATATGTCCAAGAAAATCATGCTGAAAGTGGGGTTAAACTGCTACAAATGCAAGGCTACGCAATGGATGCTGAAGGTCAGCGTTCATTTTAACTTCAATCCACATACCATGAATGTGGCAGCTAATTATTTCGGTCGTTTTTTAGCAAAGAGCCTCGATAAGCCTTGGAAGCCGTGGATGATAAAGTTGCCAACCGTTGGCTATATATCAGTTGTAGCTCACAATGTCATTGTTATGAATAATGGGCCTTCATGGCACGTGTCATTAGGAAGAATGGATGGACGAAGATCACTTGCATCTGACCTGGTAGTGAACTTTCCATCTCCCAAAAACAGAAAGCCTAGAGACGGCATCTATTGCAATCAGATAATGCCATTCCTGGATTCAAAGAGCTATTGTTTAGAAGTGTAACCATCCATTCTTAATGAAGTCACGATTTTCATATCAGTCATTCAGAAGGTGTGCTTACATTTCTTACATTGGTTCCATTGTTGAGCCATCATTGATTGTTGATAGCTAGTGAATGTCTGAAGAGAAAAGTCGTGCCTAAGTTTCCATTCTTCCCCTTCGGATCCAGGTCAAGTGCAATGTGATCGACATTAAGAACTACTATAACTTTATTATTTCTAGATGTATATCCAGATTGCAGTGAGTTCATTCTCCCATGGGTTGGTCGTTTTCTTGGTTGCATTCGTGAGAGTTTTATGTCAAATTTGTTATTTACGTTGGATTTGTGGGTTTATTGGTGAAAGTAGTGTTTTGTTGGTTTGTAAAATTTTATAATAAAGGACCAATTTATTGAATATATTTACACAATTTAAAATAGTGGTTCTCAACGTTCTTCGATGTCGAGAGAATGTATCGCTAATTTGATTGTGAGAATCTATTATATGTTGTAGACTCCTGTTGTACTTCGGTGCTCCAAGATCGACAATTACAGGTTATTTTTTGTGAGTTTGTAAGTGTGCATAGGTCACTTTGTAGGATTGATCGCTGATCATATTTTGTACCTAGAATATTTTCCTATAGACTGTTGAAATTTATTCTTTGGGGTTATTTCACAGATGGAAAAATTTCCATAGGGTAGTTCAGTGTCGACACTCTTCTTCGGGGGTGTCAAGAATCTTTAATCTTACAAATTCAGCATTGATGGTCAGAAGAAAGTGTACTAAATGGGTTGAAATGTAAGCTCGAAGATGTGGGGAAAGAAAGAGCGAAGTCCAGAAGACTGCAAAGTGGGTAGAGTTGTTGATGAAGACCAGATCAGAAAAAGCGATGAAAGTTCAAAGTGTTGTCATTCTTTTGTAATTGTGATTAAGTATTATATGTTTTGTAAAGTAAGAATTAAGGGAGGGAATTAGGATTTGTTAGGATTATGCTTACTTTAGTATATCTTGGATTGGGTTTGTTGAGGTTGTTGAGAGATTCTCTCAACCTCTCTCTCCAAGATTAGAATCAGTTGGATCTCACTCCAACTATATGTATCTCTTGTGTATGTGTGTAATACATTCAATTATTGTGTGTGAATATTGCAGTTATCCAGCTTCATAATGCAACTCCAAATTATTTTGTTATATTTCCAACAACTTGATGTTTGTATCTTTTTTATCAGGATGTATTAATGAAGATCAAGAAATTTTCATTGGCATGGAAAATGTTGGACATCTAATACTTTTAGATTAAGCGTGGAAGTTGTACAGTTTTAAAAAATATCAAATATCTTAGAATATGGAATCCAACAATCACTCCAATATAATATAAATATATATCATATTAATAGTAATTGTATATCATGCTTATATTTCTTATGACATTCATTATTTCTGTATGTATAACATGGTATCAGAGCCCAGGGGAAGCCTAACATTTTTATATTCTGTCACCTCTACAACCTTTCCTGAACTTGCCTTAACATTTCTATGTTTGGCATGTCGACTATAGAAATATTATATAGCTTTTTCTTTGCCTGGGCACTGCGTACCTATCATCTCACTATCCTGAAAATAAATATCCTCTCCTACGGTAAAAATAAATCCTATAGCTCTTTCGCATTATCTCTGAGTCATACCTTGAGAAAATGATGCATGATATTAGGAGTAAAGTATGAAAGCGAGGTCAACAACCTAACCCATCTACCTTCTCTCCAGCTTATGCATTACATTCCTTCCCCCTCACCATTCATAAAAAAATTTAGAATGGTAACGCACTGAGCAACTAGAGTGCGAGTGATAATTTTGATTCCAAGCATGTGCTATTCATCTATGGGAGGAATCTATACTCTTCCGCTTCGCCCGAGAACTTCCTGAGAGTTGAGAAAGGATATTATATCCCGTCATTCTCATCGATTATACTTTGACTTGATATTTCATAGTAACTGTTATTTTTTCTTTTAGGGACCTTATTGTTGTTCTTGTTCTTGCATAATTCTTTGAAGAATATCCTCCAGATTTAGTATTAGTGCCCTTCCACTTCGAATCAGTATAGTTTCACTGAGTCTTAATATCATCATGGTTGTATTGCATGTCCATATTTCTGCGAGCATCTCGAAAGACTTCATAGAAGTCATCGGCATCAAGATCCTAGAGTTTCATGTCGCACGACAACAACTTGTGAAAATTACGACCAAATTCTCTTTCTTTGATGGCATAAGGGTTGTTCTTCTTATTTCATTGAGGGAACTACTATTGTTTTTGGTAGCATTCTTTGAACAATATCTGCAACCACCATTGGTAGCAATCTATTCCAAATTTGTCGTATTATTATAAGAATAATACTTCCTGCTTGAAGAAGACATTGAAGTGGTTCTTCTTGTTTCTTTGAGGGAACCAATACTCATCTTGGTAGCATTCTTTGAAGAATATATGCAACCACCATTGCTAGCAATCTATTCCAAATTTGTCATATTATTATAAGAATAATACTTCCGATGTGAAGAATACATTCAAAGCTTATCCCACAGGATCAATTCTTCGACCTATCTACCTGCAACATACAAATGGAAATAAAGGATGCATCAAGATTTATCATTGATTATTATTTGGAGGAGGATATTCTTTTTTGATGTAAGATATATAAATTTTGAGTACTTGATGCAGACATCTAGACTGAGAATGAGATCCATAGGAAACATATGAAGCAGGATTGTTGCTTTGGATGTGAGCTTCTCAAAAAAGTCGGAATTACGGACTTCGAGGATGTCCAAGTTAGTAACATGGTATTTGGTATTCTCTACAAGGCATCTAATTGATGGTTGTATAAATATTTGTCTCTAAAAGTGGTGGCATGTGTATATGGAATGCATGATGCATTAAATGATGGTTTTATTATCCAAAAGCAGCTTCTCAACATGGACCTTGAGCCTTATATAGATATTTTAGTCATGTACACCATGACTCCCGCTTGAATTAGAAACTCCACAAGGAAGTTCATCAAACAACATGATCTTCTTTGGGGCGTTTCCAAAGAAATACAACCTGTGGGTTTTGCAACATTTGTCCCTGGTTTCGAAATCTAAATGCTGGACCTAAGTGCATTGAAATAGTAAGTGTGCCCATATTTAATGCCAATATGATCTATGTTCCTTTGAAGATTGTTTTTCTTTTTATATGTGTGATTTTGTATTGCATACACCTACGTTAACTAATTTTCAATGTCGATACATGTTTTATGGTGGGCATACAGAAGTCAAAGTTTTTAATGGTCATATCCGATGACATGGTGTGAATAGTGGGTGACTATGTGTTGTATTTACTTTTGCATGAGTGTGTATGGTTCATGGAAGAATTTTTTTTAAATGACCATAGGTATGCATTGAGTTTTTTTTTGCCCCTAAGATATATAATGGTATATATTGAAATTTGGTCTTAATCCTTGCTCCAAATCTTATCATCAAGGTTTCATTTTGTTTGCATAAGAAGAAATAACACTAGCACAACCACATTATATTTACTAATGTGGTTGATATACACCGATAGGCCTATATCCACTACCCAGCACATAAATTTATATATCAATAATTATTATATATTTATGATTAAAATCACCAAAATAATTTATATATATTAATAAAACTATAATATTGATTAATAATAAATAATATTATAATATTTATTAATAATATATATTAATAATATAATAAATAATAAATATTAATAATATTAATTTTTATTGATATATTAATAATATTATAATATTTATTAATATATTAATAATATTAAACCCAAAAACATAAGAAAGTAACAAACTCTAACCATTAATACATTAAACTCAAGAGATTAATAAAGCGTATGAAACAATATTTAAAAAAAAAACTAATAGATTAACAAACCCTAACAATTAATATTTTAAACTAAAGATATTAATAAACCTAAGGGATAGTTAATAATACCAACCCAATGTCATCATAAACCAAAGGTTTAAATATTATAAACCAAAGGAATTGGTGAACCCAAGAGATAAATATTATAAACATAAGGGATCAATATTAAAAACACAAGAGATTAATAAACCCTAAGAATTGATCTTTTAAACTAAAAAACCTAATAAATTAATAAACCATAAGAATCAATATTTTAAACATAAGTTATTAATAAACCAATGGGATTATTAACATTATAAACCAAAAGAACTAATATACCCAAGGGTTTAATATTATAAACCAAAGGAATCAGCGAACCTAAGGAATAAATTTTATAAACCTAATGTATGAATATTAAAAACAATAGAGATTAATAAACCCTAAGAATTAATATTTTAAACTGAAAAATCTAAGAAATTAATAAATCCTAAGAATTAATATTTTAAACTCAAGACAGTAATAAACCCAATGTGTGATTAACATTATAAACCAAAAGAACTAATAAACCCAAGGATTTAGTATTATAAACCAATGGAATCAATGAACCCAAGGAATAAATATTAAAAACCTAAGGGATCAATAAGGCTAAAGGCAATATTAAAAACAATAGAGAATAATAAAACCCAAGGGTTTAATATTTTAAACCAAAGGAATTGGCGAACCTAAGGGAATTGATTTAAACCTTGAGACAACTGTTGTCACAATGCGACGTTGGACCAGGTATGACCATGGTTGGCCATGGGTGATTTTCATATTGAGACAATATTTGTCAGAATGCGACATTTGATCATAGATGACATTGATCGATTATTCATATTATAAACCAAAAGAACTAATAAACCCAAGGGTTTAATATTATAAACCAAAGGAATTGGTGAACCCAAGGGAAAACCATTACCCAGCAAGTTATAAACCAAAATAATTAGTGAACCCAAGGGAATTGATTTAAACATTGAGACAAGTGTTGTCACAATGTGATGTTGGAACAACTATGACCATGGTTGGCCATGGGTGATTTTCATATTGAGACAATATTTGTCAGAATGTGATAATTGATCATGGATGACATTGATCGATTATTCATATTATAAACCAAAAGAGCTAATAAACCCAAGGTTTTAATATTATAAACCAAAGGAATTGGTGAACCCAAGTGAAAACCATTACCCAACAAATTATAAACCGAAGGAATTGGTGAACCCAAGGGAATTGATTTAAACATTGAGACAATTGTTGTCACAATGCGACGTTGGACCAACTATGACCATGGTTGGCCATGGGTGATTTTCATATTGAGACAATATTCATAAAATGTGACATTTGATCATGGATGACATTGATTGATTATTCATATTATAAACCAAAAGAACTAATAAAAAAAAGGGTTTAATATTATAAACCAAAGGAATTGGTGAACCCAAGGGAATTGATTTAAACATTGAGACAATTATTGTCACAATGCGACGTTGGAACAACTATGATCATGGTTGGCCATGGGTGATTTTCATATTAAGACAATATTTGTCAGAATGTGACATTTGATCATGGATGAAATTGATCGATTATTCATATTATAAACCAAAAGAACTAATAAACCAAAGGGTTTAATATTATAAGCCAAAGGAATTGGTGAACCCAAGGGAATTGTTTTAAACATTGAGACAATTTTTGTCACAATGTGATGTTGGACCAACTATGAGCATGGTTGGCCATGGGTGAATTTCGTATTGGCATAATATTTCTCAGAATGTGACATTTGACCATGGATGACATTGATCGATTATTCATGTTATAAACCAAAAGAACTAATAAAATCAAGGGTTTAATATTATAAACCAAAGGAATTGGTGAAACCAAGAGAATTGATTTAAGCATTGAGACAATTGTTGTCACAATGCGACATTGGACCAACTATGACCATGGTTGGCCATGGGTGATTTTCATATTGATACAATATTTGTCAGAATGTGACATTTGATGATGGATGACATTAATAGATTATTCATATTATAAACCAAAGGAATTGGTGAACCCAAGGGAATTGATTTAAACATTGGGACAATATTTGTCACAATGCGATGTTGGACCAACTATGACCATGGTTGGCCATGGACGATTTTCATATTGAGACAATATTTGTCAGAATGTGACATTTGATCATGGATGACATTGATCGATTATTCATATTATAAACCAAAATAACTAATAAAGCCAAGGGTTTAATATTATAAACCAAAGGAATTGGTGAACCCAAGGGAATTGATTTAAACATTGAGACAATTGTTGTCACAATGCGACGTTGGACCAACTATGACCATGGTTGGCCATGTGTGATTTCCATATTGAGACAATATTTGTCAAAATGTGACATTTGATCATGGATGAAATTCATCGATTATTCATATTATAAACCAAAAGAACTAAGAAACCCAAGGGTTTAATATTAAAAACCAAAGGAATTGGTGAACCCAAGGGAAAACCATTACCCAACAAATTATAAACAAAAGGAATTGGTGAACCTAAGGGAATTGATTTAAACATTCAGAAAATTGTTGTCACAATGTGATGTCGGACCAACTATGACCATGGTTGGCCATGGGTGATTTTCATATTGAGACAATATTTGTCAAAATGTGACATTTGATCGTGGATGACATTGATAGATTATTCATATTATAAATGAAAGGAACTAATAAACCCAGGGTTTTAATATTATAAATCAAAGGAGTTGGTGAACCCAAGGGAAAACCATTACAGAAAAAATTATAAACCAAAGGAATTGGTGAACCCAATGGAATTGATTTAAACATTGAGACAATTGTTGTCACAATGCGACGTTGGACCAACTATGACCATGGTTGGCCATGGGTGATTCTGATATTGAGACAATTTTTTTTTAGAATGCGACATTTGATCATGGATGACATTGATCGATTATTCATATTATAAACCAAAAGAACTAATAAACCTAAGGGTTTAATATTATAAACCAAAGGAATTGGTGAGCCCAAGGGAATTGATTTAAACATTCAAACAATTGTTGTCACAATGCGACGTTGGACCAACTATGACCATGGTTGGCCATGGGTGATTTTCATATTGAGACAATATTTGTCAAAATGTGACATTTGATCATGCATGACATTGATTGATTATTCATATTATAAACCAAAAGAACTAATAAACCCAAGGGTTTAATATTATAAACCAAAGGAATTGGTGAACCCATGGGAATTGATTTAAACATTGAGACAATTTTTGTCACCATGCGATGTTGGACCAAGTATGACCATGGTTGGCCATTGGTGATTTTCATATTGAGACAATATTGGTGAGAATGTGACATATGATCATGGATGACATTGATCGATTACTCATATTATAAACCAAAAGAACTAATAAACCCAAGGGTTTAATATTATAAACCAAAGGAATTGGTGAACCCATGGGAATTGATTTAAACATTGAGATAATTTTTGTCACCATGCGATGTTGGACCAAGTATGACCATGGTTGGCCATTGCTGATTTTCATATTGAGACAATATTTGTGAGAATGTGACATATGATCATGGATGACATTGATCGATTACTCATATTATAAACCAAAAGAACTAATAAACCCAAGGGTTTAATATTATAAACCAAAGGACTTGGTGAACCCAAGGGAAAACCATTACCCAACAAATTATAAATGAAAGGAATTGGTGAACCTAAGGGAATTGATTTAAACATTGAGACAATAGTTGTCACAATGCAACGTTGGACCAACTATGACCATGGTTGGCCATAATATTAAAACCCAAATATTTGGATTTAATAATGTGAAGGGAATAATATTAGGAACTGAAAGAATCTGAAAAATTATGGAATCAATGTTATAAACCCAATAAATCAACAAATATAGTGAAATATTAATATTATAAACATAAAACATCAATAAAGCAAAGGGACTATTAATATTATAAAAAAAATAACATCAATAAACCAAAGGGATTATTAATATTATAAACCCAACAAATTAGTATTAGAAAAAAATATTATTAATAAACTCAAGTGATTAATAAAGTCGAAGGATCAATAAAATTAATAAAACAATACTCAAGTTGAAGAAATTAATAAACACTAATAATTAACCCAGGGGATTATTCATATTATAAACCAAAAGAACTAATAAACCCAAGGGTTTAATATTATAAACCAAAGGAATCGGTGAACCCAAGGGAAAAATATTAATAACCTACGGGACCATTAAGGCGAAGGGAACAATATTAAAAACACAATAGCTTAATAAAGAATACGACCCAATATTTTAAATAGAGAGGAATTTTAAAGTCACATGAATATTATTATGATAAACCAAAAGTGATCAATCAACCTTACTGATTGTTAATATTATAAACCGAATAAGAATGATGGAAGCCATGTTTTCTATCGAGCTTGTTCCGAAGATAAGAAAGAAAACGGATGAGTGTAGAAATATTTGCCACTGCTTGATTATAATAGGTGCCATCATTATTATCCATCTTTGCATTTGAAAGGAAAAACAACAAAATAAAACTTAATACACAAAGAGATAGAAACATCAAAAAATTAAGGGATGAATAAGGCCAAGGGATCAATATTAAAAACACAAGACAGTAACAAACCCTAAGAATATATATTTTAAATTCAAAAGCCTAAGAAATTAATAAACCATGAGAATCAATATTTTAAAATCAACTAATTAATAAACATAAGGGATTATTAATATTATAAACCAAAAGAACTAATAAACCCAAGGGTTTAATATTATAAACCAAAGGAATTGGGGAACCCAAGAGAAAAATATAAAAAACATAAGAGATCAACAAGGCCAAGGGATACATATAAAAAACAAAAAAGATTAGTAAAGGCTAGAAATAAATATTTTAAATTCAAATGAATGACAAACTCACATGATGATTAGATAACAAAAGATACATTTCATTGTGCTATATTATTATTATTATTATTAATTCATATATATATATATCAAATTAACAATTAATAATGGTTTACACGTTTGTTTTAAATTTGTTTTTGTTTGGCTAAGAGTTCAATTTTCTCAATTTTATGGTGGGCATACAGAAGTCAAATTTTTTAATGGTCATATCTGATGACATGGTGTGAATAGTGGGAGACTATGTGTTGTATTGACTTTTGCATGAGTGTGTATGGTTCATGGAAGAAATTTTTTTAAATGAGCATAGGTATGCATTGAGTTTTTTTGTCCCTAAGATATATATAATGGTATATATTGAAATTTGGTCTTAATCCTTGCTCCAAATCTTATCATCAAGGTTTCATATTGTTTGCATAAGAAGAAATAACATAATTACTAGAGAAAAAATTGGTGATAGAATTGAAGCTCACACTCTTTATTTGTCAGATGTTAAAAAAATGGCTAAAATTGAAAAAATATCAGAGTTATTGAGAACTCTAATCATACTTACTACTCACAACATAGTCAACATTAGTAAAACCACTATGGATGACATTCAAACATGTCTAAAAAATGCACAAGAGAAGATAGAATTTTTGCAGCTTAAATAACATATACAGCAATTGGAGGTACAACAATGTAATCATCAATTTTACCTTTTTCTATTCATAATAATCCTTCATTTGACATTGAGATAGACTCTCATAAACAATAAAAAACTAAATTTGATTCACTCCCTACTTCAAGAGCATATTTACATGTATAAGCACAAATTCAACCTGCACTTCCCAAGCCAATCATCAAACCTTGGGAAGAGCTTGTGAGTAACAAGCACAAAACTCATCTTGGATATGACAAGGATGTGTCCTTTCATATTCCGGACTATTCCAAGCCCATAAATTTCAAAGTGTCAGATTTCTTCATGAAACTTTAGATGTTTCAATTTCTACTCCTTCTTTACAACAATGGATTGTTATATGCCAACATTCTGATAGAGTTGGCTATATGAAAAATCATTGTTTTTATATTCAACCATCTAATTAATAACATAAAATCACTCATTCTTCCCAAATATGCTTCAGAAACAAGCCTCCTCCAAGAAAAAATATTAATCTGGATGGATCGGTTCTTGGAAATGGGCATCACCAACCAAAAAGATATTTCAGCCATCTGTCAGAATATCTTCTATAATATTAAAAGACCTTGCAGTTCAGTTTTTGCCATCATCTCCCCTTGTATCTGACAAGTGGAAAAGTGGTGGAAATCTACAAGATTCAAAGCCACATCAAGCGAGACTGAGCCACAACTTGCCCTTCCAGATTCAAGGTTGTAGCCAGAGACAAAGATGCCCTTGATCATGCCATTTATTGGTGGTGAGCCTTAAACCATATGTGCAAGGTTAAGCTTTTCCCTCTTCAAATAATTGGGGACACTTTCTAGAATAATACTTGAGCTTCTTGTCAGTTTTGGAGGAGTTCCAGGGATTGCATTAAGCATTCCAGAGTTGGCGATCATCCTCAAACCACCATAGGTTGAGACCTTCCTTTGCAGGTTGAGGTTCTCCCTTTTTATTCGGGTTGTAGACTTCCCTTTTCCCGGTTTAATGTCTCCCTCTTCAAAGGATTATGAGCAATTCCTATATCAAAATACTTCAGCTTCGTTCCAGATTTGGAATATTTTTCAGAATTGCACCAAGAATTCAAGTGTTGGTGGTCATCCTTAAACCACCTCTTTATGCTAACATTTCATAGAGCTCATTCAGCCTAGTGCTTCCATGCATACTTTTCAATTTTTTTATTAAATATCTCTTCTTGGACTCATACATACCCCTTCATATTAACAGGGGGAATGTTGGATACCTAAATCTCCTATGGTTAGTGTGGAAGTTGAATAGTCTTAGGGAGTCCAAGAGACCTTGTAGTATGGAACCCAATAGTGACTCCAATGTAATATAAGTGTATACAATGTTAATAGTAATTGTATATCATGCTTATCTTTCTTATGAAGTCCATTATGATTTATGTGTAACAAAAACTTACAAATACAATGGAGATATAAGATTCATCTTCAACTTTTTTGGACATTACATTGGATATCCGATCACAACGTATATCCTAAAATATATTATAGAACTAAAAATAGGCACTATTAGGGCTAAAATACATTCAAATGAATGATATCTACACTAAGAGGGTTAATTTATCCTTTGATATTTTGATTAATTAATTATTATTTATTACATGTTAATGAAGATTATAATTATGTAAAAATTATAGAATGAATAGAAGCAAAACTCACAAACCAAAATGAAACCTACGAAGCCCTTTCAAGAGAAAATTGAGCTCAAAGGTGAGGCTACCCCGCTATCTCTTTATCTAAATGTAAATGAATGCAAGTACAAATAAGTGAGACATATGTGTCATGGGCTACTACAAAATACAAACCTTCCTTGTTTTATATCTCCATATCCACTCTCAATTATGTTTTCATCTATTGAAAAAAATAGACTCAAATATAATGGAGGAATTTTTCCTCCTTGTGGGTCAGTGAGAAGACATCTCAATCGCCCACTACTGGTTAAGTCTAACTCCAACTCTTAACTAGAATTATAATATTGAAAATTATAGTGTTAATCACCATGATCACATGTTTATGCCATTTACCATTGATAGTGGGGGCTGACATGACATCCTCTTGAATCATGGTCGTCGAAATAAGAAAGTCAACATTTAATTTGCATAATTTTTTCATAAAGACTCTGATTGAGGTGATTCTTGTGCCATTCGAAAGGTATTTGTGTGTATAATATTTTTGTAGGTTTTCCTACATTTAAATGGAAATTTTTCCCTTTCAAAACATATTTTGGTTCATCAACCTACTCTTACAATGTTTCCAACACCAAATTTTCCAACTTGAACATGTTAGTAGAATTTGTCCTCTAAGCTTATTGCTCCACTTTTTCCTCTCTAAAAGAATACATATGGATGAAAATAACTATAAATATCCAATAGATATCATAAACCCAAATTTTAGAAGTATTTTGGTGCTTAAAAGCTTCTAGTAAATAAGGTGAAGATTTTTTCCTCTACCTTCTCCCTAGTGTATAAATTACCACTGCTTGGAGTTTCTCCTATTAACCCAATATAAAAAAGGTCATGTTTCCTGTGTCTTATAGTTTGGGACATATTCTAATAATTTTTTTCCTCTTTCGATTACTCCTAAGAATCTAGTGCAAAATGTTTTTCAAAATTTAAGATCTACTCCTCTTCCCAATCTACTATGGAAGGCTCGTAAGGTTTTAAATTCTTTCTATTCAACACTAGGTAAATGTGCACATATTGGTTTATACTAAATCTATAGTAATTATATCCCACCTTTTTGAGTATCTCAAAGAGGAAATATCAAAGAGCCTTAATTTTCTTACGCAATCCTTTTCACCTCTCCTCGTTAAATTATAATAACACTTTGTCTCCCACCATGATTTGATCATTCCTATCCATGTATTTTTCTTATGAATTATAAATTTATCTTATTACTGTAGTTTGATTTGTTTGATATTATCAACACCTTTTTCTTCCCTTCACAAGTCCCCATATGATCTTCCCTCACTCCTCATTTCTACCCATATGCAACATCCAGAGATAAAGGTGGAACAAATACAAAACATTCTTCAAATTAGGTCTTTCCAATAAATGTGTGGAGGTTCTATGTTCTCGTAGTGTTATATATATACAATAATTTCATCCAAAGTATTTGGATTATTCTGATTGTATCCCCTTAAAAAATCTACACCAAAGCCATATTGACTACTTCTATTTTCCCATCTATTTATGGAATGAATGTTACAAACCTATTTATCTTCATGTCCATATTCTCCACCAAAATAGAAAAAAATGTACTGAGAAATATTTTGTCCCTATCTAGATGGTTCTCCTTGTATCCCAAAGTGCACCCAAATCTAACCAAAGAATAAGTTCTCTTCTTCTTTCTCATTAATGCATTTTTTACACAAAATTAGAACACACATCTTGTTAATCCTATCAGCTGCCATGAGTAAGTAGTCAAGTCACTTCCTAGTTGTTGGCAAACCCCCACAATGTCCATGGAAATTATTTCCAAAGGATGAGTAGGTATAGGTGGGGGATGGTGTATACGATGCTTCTTGTTACTAGACTTCTTGTCACAATAAAGCATGCATTCTCTTATCAACCTAGCTTCCTCTTCTAGTATCTTTGGAAAATACACATAGCTTTAGATCTTAGCCATTGTTTTCCCTACACAAAATTTCTCTTAAAACTTAGAGTTGTGGCATTTTCTAATAATATATAGTTTCTTGCCTTTAGGAACACATAATCTATCCAACCTGTAGAGTAACCCATCCTAGATATGGTAGCCAACTGTGTTGTTACCATCATGAAGATAACTTTGGATTTATAATTGCTAAAACAACTCCTTTAAGTACTCATTATCGTAATAAATATTATATTGAATGGGTGGGGGGTGAATTAATATAACGTAAATTTTAACAATCTAAAAAATTATCAAACAAAAAATATCATCAATCATGAAACATAGATATTAAAGACAATATTTATCTTTGAAACCCATCAAATATAAAACCACAAAACCCTTTTTATTAATTGTATTTGTGGGTACCAACTCTAATTTAAATAAATTTTTATTAACCAATCCCCCTTTTCATTGCAGACACCAACCTCCTGGAGACATCAATCCACACTAAATTTGTAGGCACTAACCTACAAGAGACAAAAATCCCCTATTGGTATGTGTTTTCTATTTGTTTTTTATTGATCTAATAAAATCCATGGCATTTTATATTCAATATGATATTAAACTATATATTTTGATCTAAATTACTTAGAATTCATTCCATCTTACCTATATTTACACTTATTGTCCTACTACCACCACAATTTCTAGTCCTCAACTGCCATACTTTTTATCTCAACAATCACACTTGTTGTCTCACTAAAAAGCATACTTTTTCTCCTTGTTATCACACTTGATTCTACTCTTCTTTGTTGTTACATTTCAAATAACACAATATTCATACATTTTCTTCCACTATGTTTGGCTATGACAAATTCATTCATTGCAACTTTGTTTTATTGTTACATATTTATATGCTAGAAATCTATTTTGTTGTTACAAGATCCCTTGTTGCTACTATATTTTTATGTTATTCAATCATTTGCGGCGAATCTATTTTTTTGTTCCAAAATCGTTTGTTGCAACTTTAGTTTTCTATTACATGGTCAATTTTTGTAACTTTGTTCACTATCTCAATGAAGACATCATTCCAAACATTTGTTCACTACCTCATTTTGTCAATCAGATTGAGAATGATATGATGAGTTATGAGCCAATTGAGTACCCAAACAAACAAACAAAAAAAATTGCCCAAAATTTCTTGTAAAAATGGGATCTTTGTCGCTTACAATAATATTTGGGTTTCCATGTAGCTTTTCAATTTTTTCCATAAATATAGTAGCAATTGTATTGGATTTAAATGGAAGAGATAATGCAAAAAAATGTTCATACATGGTAAGTCTTTCAAGTACAACCATGATGACAGTATTTCCTTCGGACTTGGGGAAGCATGTGATAAAATCCATTGAAACCACCTCCCAATTTTGACTTGGAATGGATAATGGTAGTAAGAGACCTAGGGTCTTAATTGTCTCAACTTTATTTTTTTGGCAAACATAACATTATGCCACTAATGTTTGAATAGCAGATATAAGGCCATCCCGAAAAATTCCTTCTTGACCCTATGATAATTTTTTAAAACTCTTGAGTGCCCTTCTAAGGGAGAGGTGTGCAATTCCAAAAGAATATTTTGTTTAAGTTGGGAATTCTTACAAAGATATAAGTGATATCGGTACCATAATGAATCATTTTTCTAGCTAAATGTTTCAAATGCACTAGGATCTTGTAGCAACTTTTGAATGAGTGTCCACACCTCTACATCATTGTTCCATTCATCACTTTATTTGGTTATCTACTCAGGTTAGATTATAGAAATGGCACAAAGCAATGTTGCCACATCCCTACCCTTTCTTGAGAGTGCATTTGAAACAACATTTTTCTTCCCTTTTTGGTAGATGATTTCAAAGTCATAACCCAACATATTTGTGACCCATTTTTGATGCTCTTTTGAAGATAATATTTATTCGAAAAAGTGTTTAATACTATCGAGATCTGCTTTTACCTTGAAGTGTCTTCCCATTAGTTAAGGTCACCATTTATTTAGTGCACGTAGTATTTCCAACATTTCTTTCTCATAAATAGGTTTCAATAAATACTTTCCTTTGATTGGATGACTTTGAAAAGAAATGGGTCTTCCTTCTTGCATTTAAAATGCACCAATTCCATTTCCTGAGGCATCAAATTCTAGAATGAAGTTTTGTGTAAAGTTTGGCACAGCTATGACCAGTGATTGGCACACTGCCTCTTTAATATGTTCAAAGGCATTAGTTTCTTATGAAGTCCAAGAAAATGCATACTTATGTAGTAATCATGTTAAAGGTTTCTATATTCTCCCATAATTATTAATAGTCTTGCGATAATACCTTGTTAACCCTAGAAATCCTCGAAGATGCTTTATGGTTGTAGGGATTTTCCATTCCTTAATGGATTTAATTTTGTTATGGTGTACCTTAAAACCCTAATGAGATACAATATGACCGAAATATTCCACCTCATGTACTCCAAAGAAATATTTGGAGGTTTTTTTTAACATAATTGGTTCTCCTCCAATATTTTGAACACCATGTCAACATCTTGAGCATGATCCTTCCAAGACTTGTTGTAGTTTTTTATATCATCAAAAAATACTATTGCAAATTTTCTAAGGAAAGGTTTCAAAATGGAATCCATCAAACCCTGAAATGTGGAAGGTGCATTAGTAAGGCCAAAAGGCATGACCAAAAATTGATAATGACCATCATGAGTTTTGAATATTGTTTTCGAAATGCGTTTAGTCTTCATTCTAATTTGATGATACCCAGAATCAAGATCCAACTCGATGAAGTAAATTTATCCATGTAATTCATCCAATAATTCATCAATGACGGTTATGGGAAATTTATCTTTAATAGTGAGTTTTTTGAGCTCCGTATAATTCAGACATATATTCCATGATATATCCTTCTTGTGCAGCAATAATGCTGGAGCAGAGAAAGAACTTTGACTAGGTCGAAATATACTATCCTTTATCATATATGCAACCATACACTGAATATCACTCTTTTGAGCATAAGGATATCTCTATGTCCTGATGTTTGGATGAACACTTCCTGGAATCGAGTTAATAGAGTGATACTGATCATTAATGGATGGGAGTCCTTTGGGAATATCAAATACCTTGGAATGATTGTCCAAGTCTCTTTGGAGATCCGGAGAAATAGATGATTTTGGTGTTTGATCTTGTAGTGAGCATAATTGTTCAATTATGCTTCGTTGTTCTTTATTTAGAATATTTTTCATGACTTTATAGATGATTGTCTTTCCCAACTTCCTTGCGATACACCGTAATTCAATTTCCTTTCCTTTTGAGAAAATTTTTAATAAATGTTCTTGAAAATTAAAAGCTATTGTTCCTAAAGATTGTAACCATTATACTCCTAGTACAACATCAACACCACCAATTGGGATGGAGAGAAATTTACTATTCAATACATATTCCCCCATGGTTAGTTTGATATTATGGAACTTTCCACAGAAATTTATTGTTCCTCCATTTCCAACCATCACTTCACATCGTCATGATGGGTATAGGAAGAAATTGAATTCCTCGGTTACTTTACAATCAATAAAATTATGGGTACTGCCCAAATCACTCAACACTATTAAATTTTTCTTCTTGATATGTACTTCTATCTCGAGATTTTGTGGAGTAGTAATTCCTACCAATTCATTATAGGATATGGTTGGATTCATTTCTTCTTCCTCTAGGGATGGTTGCGTGTGTATATCCTCTTATTTTTAGGTTCCTTGTTCCTTTTCTTCCTCTTCTTCACAATTTGTGTAAACTAAATTCTTCTCGCCACAATTATTACCTTTAGTGTATTTTCAATCACATTGTAGCAAATCCCTTTTTCTCTTTTTTCTTCCAATTGTTGTGGTGGAAAACTTGTAGGTTGTGGAATTCTAGGAGTATTAGCACTTCCATGTTTATAGCTATGAGTGGTAGGCTTCTTTGTCGCCATATTTTTTTTTTCAATTTTTTTTGCCAACCTGAATGCATACTCTAATGAACCAGGTTACTAAAGCAGAACCTCATGTTGGATGTTATCCTTTAATGTCCCTATGAAGACATCAATATTTTCCTCCTCTAGAATATCAGTTATCATTATATTCAATAGTTGGAAGTCCTCAATCTGCTCCACCATCGAACCCTTTTGTTTGAGATTTATCAATTGGCTAAAGAAGGTGTTGCTCTCGGTATTTTCATAATGTTTTATCATTTTGTTCGTAAAAAACCGACTAGAAATTTTTTTACGAGAGTAAATCCATCAATACCATATAAATGTATTTTTTTCTACATATAAAGTTGCAATACATTAATTTTGTGTGTTTGTCACATTATGGAGATAAAAATATTCCTCCATCTGTAGTATCCATGTTACTGGATCCTTGACATCCAACTTCCTCATATCAATCTTTGGAATATGGTGGCTATTAAATCCAACATTAGAGTATATGCAATCATGATTAACATTTCTTTTTATCTCATCCTGAGTTTCATCTTCTACCATTTCTCCATTAAGAATAATTTCTTTTCGTACCTTTTTCAAACCTTCCATCCAACTTTCCATGTCATTCTTCATGTCTCCC
The DNA here is from genome assembly GCA_034641835.2 of Pinus albicaulis. Lineage (NCBI taxonomy): Eukaryota > Viridiplantae > Streptophyta > Pinopsida > Pinales > Pinaceae > Pinus > Pinus albicaulis. The sequence goes on from CM076581.1 coordinate 308,713,015, forward strand.
ATGTTTGCTTTAATTTTTTCTTCTATACCATTGATATTATCTTCCACGTAATTCTTCAAAGGAGATCATTATTAAAACTGATGTACCTTTTTATTTTCAGATCCCCAAGATTTGATCTTCGTTCCTGTAGTAGCCCTAGGCATATTCTTTCCAATGCCAGATCTCATACCTAATTTTAATTCTTGAAGGTAAAGTTATACCTGATTCCCACAATGACCTACTTATGGACTATTTTAGTAGAGAAAACTTGTATGGCATGCCACATGTCACTATTTCGACCTTCGGCTCTAAAACCAAATCACAAAAAAGAAGAGAAATTAGATCAACGACTTAGAAATCAACCTATTTGAGGGGGAAAGCTCCTTTACATTACATAAATGAACAATTCTTGGATGATACAAATGACAAAACCTCCTTTCTATGTAAGGGAGTCAAAGGGGTAACAATATAATACTAGCCGATATAACAATAACAATGTAAGGGCACAACAATAACAATAGTGGGCATCTATGGGGAACAATAATAACAATATGGGAAATACATGGGCACAAAATTGAAAATAAGGGGGCTACACTAGCATTAACAATAAGGGTATACACTAGTATTATAGGGACATACCATACATCAATAGACAAAATTATTGATTTATTTGACCATATATTTAAATTTTATTTTTTCTAAAATTCAAATTGATTTGTGGTTTAGACCCATGATATTGATTTATGGAATTGTCCCATGGTATTAATCAATATTATGGACATTGAGACTAGAAGAAAGGTAAATATTTTTTCCCCTGTTCACATGAGTAATAGGAGAAAGGATGAATTTAAAAATAGTAAAAGGGAGTGAAGGAAATGATTACAATTCATCTATAGGCATTGAAACTCCCAACACAAAGGTGGCAACTCTTATGTCTACACTTAACATATATACTAAAATTTTGACCCTAGTTATCATTATTGAAAATATGAAACTTCCATTCATAATGAATACTATGATCCAATATTCCATAGACATATTGAAGCTACTACAACTCTCAAGATTCCATTTCATTATTTTGATTCATATATTTTTTTCAAGTTGTAACTCTCATTGCTATAATTCTGATGTGATTCAATGTTGTTGCAACTTTGGCAATACCATTCCTGATAATTTTTTTGATGTGATATCCATTAGACATACAAAATATACTACATATCTTGGACTTAAATTACATTATTGGGATTCTTGTATTTAATCATGTATCAATTCCCATTACTACAAGTCCTTTTGTTGCAATTGTTGTTTCTTCAACTCTGAATTGTTCTTGTTAGCACAATAGTCAATCCTCTAGTTGTTATCAATTTTCGCCATGAAAAATTAAATTCCAATAATGGAAATATATTCATATTTTCGAGAGGTCTAATTTTCACTATTGAAGCACTCAATTTGGATAAGGGAAATTTCATTTTCAAAGAAAATCCAAAATGTGCACAGAAGGACAGGTCAGACCAAAAGAAAAATTGGACACCCATGGATAGTTAGAGATACAACTGAGGTGACACTAATTTGGATATCATCATGATCATTTTGCTTTGTTTGGTTTGGCTCACATAGTTCTTATATGGTTCACGGAATCCCTCGTAGAGGTATGAAATTGCAGGGTGTCGAGCTTGCACATGAGATCTACGATTTTTGTTTCGAGCCACATGGATGCTACATGGTACTTTTGGTCACAACCGTACGCACATAGGATCATGCATGTGGTTGGAGGGATTCAATCGTACACACATACACTCTTTGTGTGTGATTGGAAACTAATGTTTTATTTGTACAATTGACGATCGAGTTCGATAGTTAACCACATATATCGATAGTTGATTGTAGGCTTCTGAATCAAGGTTTTCACTATTAAAATTATTGGGTTCATATCTTGCCTCTTGATTAGTTTAAAATTATGGATACTTTTGTGGTTGAATATATGTATCATTATACTCTCTCTTTGTTGAATATGTTATGGAAATCTAATAAAAGGAATAGTTTCAAAGGGTTTTCCCTGGTGTGGGTTTTTCCCTAGTCTTCGTAAAATATTGGTGTCTCTATGTGTGAAGGTTTTTCTTATATTATTCCTTTTTATTTTGATTCATCGATGATGATATTGTTCTTTCTAAATATTTTCATATGTTTCTGAATAGTTTTGTAAATTTTAATAATCATATGATGTTATGGGATGAATCCTTCCTATAATAAATTAAATGCAATTATCTAAAGAAAGGAACAATGAATCCCTTATAAAAATTAGCATTTTATCAGAGTTGATTTGAATAAAATTCATTAAGATCATCCCCATGAAGACATATTATATGGAAGAAATATAAAATGGAGGAGACGTAAAATAAGGCTAGGGCTTGAAGAAAACCCTAGAAAACCTCATTATATGGGTTTAATGGATATTATGAGGTTAGGGTCTGGAAGACATCCCAAATTAGGGAAAATATTTGAGATATGCAATGTAGAAACCCTAGCATGATCAATGTGACTATGTTATAGCACTTGTGACATGTTTGATGGAGCACTAGATGGTATAGTATCTATTAGGCTCAGTTGGTAATAAATTTGGTTATAATGTAATGAAGGAAACAATGTTATATGGATAATGAAAAATCATGACTCCTGAAGGTTGGTTCAAGAGGGATATAATCACCTCTTACTGAATATAAGTAATTTTTCGATATATGTTACTCCTTTGTGTCTTTAATTTTATTTAGATTTATTTATTTGATCATTGATTATACTTATTGCATTTATATTTTAGTATTTGGATACTTCTAACCTACTGATGAGATGTGATAAGTGGATCCTTTTTTAGGATCATCCAAGGTGCAGGAAAACATTGCTGGTGCATGAAGAAAAGAGTTATAGTTTCACATGACAAGTAAGTGATACAAAGTGAGACAATATCTAAATGCTATAAGAGATGTATATATATTGTTTCAGCTACAATATTGGGTGGAATGGTAAATCGTAATATATGATGTGAATATCACCTTCATGAATGAATCATTGCTATGAAAGTAAGTATAATATCAAGTACATATGATATATTATTGTACTTGATATTTGACAAGTATCTTACATTTTAGACACGATGGACTTCTTTATTTTATGAAGAAAGTTAGATATATTGTTTTTTATATATGGTGACTTGATACTATTGTTCATTCTTTTTATAAGAATGATAACCTTGACGCTAAAAGTGTAACAATAATATTGATACTCAAGACGTTCTTGTTAATTTTTGATAAGCTTAATAAATTTAACAATGTGGTAAATTTGTATGCCCTGTCATGATGGTTGGATAATGTGATAAAAAAGTTATGTTGTGATTATGATCCTTGAAGTATACTCCTATTATTTTTTCTAATTATATGACACCAAAATTTTTTGAATGTTTAATGTCATGTTCGCAATACATGTGTGATGATGAAGTAGTCAATGTTGATATGCTATGAATATGATAGATAAATGTTTGAATAACCTATTATACTTTGACTTCATGATCTAAAAGTTTTTCTAATGCATGAAACATTATGATAAACAAGTTGATGTGTAAATTTATGATCACTAAATTTGATTCCCATTCATAGGGACAATCTCTCCATGATATCTCTACACCTATTATTATTTGCAGAAAATGAATAGAAGACACTTGACTATTAGAGGAAGGATTCTAGACATGAACAACCATATGAAATTGTTAAAAATGTTTTGGAAACATCTTATCTGAGGAGAGAAGGTTATCCTAGTATAATCCAGAATGACTGGGAGAATGGATTGAGAGTGTGGTTCTTGGCCTATGGGTGTGGTTTATCCAGTACACAAAAGCTAAATCCATATGCATAAAAAAGGAGCACGCTAGGAGTACGAGAATCCTACATATATGGAGCAGACAATAGAATGTTCTATGAGAAGGTGAGTTTTAATGTATGACTTATAATATAAAATGTAAATTTCTTGGCCAATATTTTGTTTGAGGGAGACTAAAATATGCATATCAGTATGTTGTTTTCCTTAAATTGATAAATTAGGCTAGTATTTGATAACAGTTCCAACAATTTGAAAATGTTTGGTTAATTGGTTTAATATAAATTAATATTATTGGAATTTTTACATGATGCTTGAAAATTCACAAACATTTTTTGTCTTATCGATTTATTGAACTCATAGTAATAATAAGTTAGATTCTTGATCAGGATTTGGCACTCAATTGAAATTTTCCTTGATATGGCGATGTTATGACTTATTTGACTTGGTGGGCTGAGTTACTCTCAGCATTTAGAATTCATTTTGTATCAGCACCTTTGGAATTTGACACATTAATTGAATTATAAAAAATTGTAATTATGTATGCATTGATATCACAATAAATGGATGTAACTTATATGACTTATCCATGGTGTATGCATTTGCAGCTAGTCACAGAAATGATATATATTATGATCATGAGGATGGCATGGTAAAGTTTGGCTTCATATCACTTTGTAAGTAATAATTGTGGACATGAAAATATATAAGGTTGTAACTTGCTATTTGGATGTGAGTAGAAACCCTTATGATATTAGTTTTGACATATAATGCTTGATAAGATGACCAAGTTTGTTTGATTGCAGAATATTGATTTTTCTAGGGTTGACTATCCTAGTTTGATTAGTAAAATGTTTCAAAATAACAATGTATCATTTAAAAAAATATTCCCGAGCCTAGTATATTTTCATTGTTAGTAACCTGGTGAAGTGAAGAAGATGTGCCGATCAAAACATCTACTTGGAAGTGGTCCATGGTATGTGTTTGGTTTTTTTTTTATATGTTGATTATCCATTCTTGATAGGTAGCAAGAATTTGGTGATAAAAGGAAGAGGGACATGGCCTCTAAAGTTTGAAATGAATAACTTCGTATCATAAAGTTTGGAAAACAAAAACATATCGTGAATCTATTAAAATAATTTTGTAAAGTGAAAATGCAAATCCTGAGACACCCCAATGGAATTGAATTTCAAGAAGTTATGCAAATATTGATGGACCTTAGTTGGAAACCAACAGTTCATTAAGACAATGATGTTCCTTGTTAACACCTATATTATATACATATAGTTTTTAGAGAACAACTTAAGTGAATTCACGATTCAACAACTTCATACACATTTGGTTACTGTCGAGCAACCTTCAAGATATTTGCATGGGATGATCAATTCTAGGTCTAAGATATTATTCCTATGATATATGAGTGTATAAATGTACTAAATTTGTTTGGGATAATTATTTATGAGTTGAACACAACTGGGTGCTACTTTAGTATGATATATGACATGATATTTTGGATAGAAATTTTGTAGATTTATGCATGGACGAGGTTGAGTACGATGTTTCTAGCATGAGGCAGGTTGAAGAAAATATTTGGAGAGTTATTTTGAAAAGGTTATGGATATTAAAATGATACATTATGATAATAATGAGTAGTATACAATTGGAAGATAATCTCGTATATAGTTGGGACTAAGATATCTTCATATATTGAGATAGTGCTATTGTACAAGATAAGTGGTTGCTCCTCCATGAGAGGAAGCTTAAATAATATTTTATTTGATGTTTTACATGAACAAGAGGATGCTAATATTGAGATATTATGATTGAACTCTTAAGTGAGTTTTTTAATCTGGTATGAGATAAGATAATGTTGATATGTTTCTTATCTCTCGAGGACATTGAGCCATCTCTCGAGCTCCTAGGGTGAGGAATTAAGAGGGAGGGCTCCTGGGGTTGAGGGATCTATGGATAATAGGGAATTACCCATATCTATCACCCATAGGGTGAAATATGTTTATCCCCTATATTGGTCTATTCATAGTATACCATAGTTGGCATCATACCCACAAGTCGAGCTTGTTGGGATTATATTTACATGTTTGGCCAATGGGATGAGAGAGAGCATAGGGGTTCGTTATCCTTACCATTAGTGAGTCAAGTATCTCATAAAATATTATTATGATGCAGGTTTTCTACAACATGACATATCATGAACATTGATAGGAAGATCAACATGTAATAGGGAGGTTGTGATCCTCACCTCATATAGCAAGGGGTATCTCACCTAATGATTGCACAATGTGATGGTTGAGATGTTTGCACAGTAAGTTCGATATCATCTATTTCTCGATGAGATTACTTGGGGTGAGAGTTTCCCATAGGACCTTACCCCCTATCAGAGGCATGACGTGAGAGTATCCCACATGACATTCATCATTGTCATTGGATTCTAGGTTGAGATGTGCTCCTCGACATGGTTCTAGGCTCAGAAGAGCTCCGTGATGAGAATCTCTATGATGTTTCCCAGGTAGTAGCATGGGATCCCCAATATTTACTATTGAAGTACTTAATTTGTACAAGGGAAAGTGTATTTTTTAACAAAATAGCACATGTCCAAAAATGGAAAGATGGACCCAGAGGAGAAATTCAACACCCATGGATGGCTATAAATAAAGTTCAAGTGACTGTCATTTGTGTATAATCATGATCGTTCTTCTTTATTTAGCTTGTCTCACATAAGTATAACATATTTCACGGAAGATCACTTGCACTGGTATGACATTGTATGGTATGAAGCTTACACGTGAGATATAGGGCTTTGGTTTCTAGCCATAAGGAGGTTGCCAGACACTTTTGGTCAAAACCAAAGATGTGTAGGATGATGTGTACCGTTGGATGCTTTCAACCACATGCACATAAACTCTCTACATGTGGTTAGAAACTAGGGTTTTATTTTTACAATTGACCTTAGAGTTTGAAAGTTGACCATAAATATTGATAGTTGACTACAGAATTTTGAATAAGGAATTTGATTACTAGCATTCTTGGGTTCATCTCTTGGATATATATTAATTGACTTTGTTGGATACTTTATTGGTTGAAGTTATGGATCATTTACTGACTCTTTGCTAAGAATTTTATGAAAATGTAATAAGGAGAAGAATTTGAAATAGGTTACTTGGTTCCAACGACCTAACTTGAAATAGGTTAGAGCAGCTAAAATTTCTACTCAAGCTCTGATCTATTGCAATAATATATTCAGGACATTATTTCAAATATTATAAATATTAAATGATGACACTAAGAAACTAGTTAAAATATAGGAATGAAGAAAGGTCATGTCCTATCAACTACCCCTTTTAGAATACGTATTGGAAAATCTATAAAGTTGTTTAGATGAAGAAGGTGGGATAACCCAATTCTAACTATAATTTTCTTCATTGATTTCCATTGATTAATTTATTGTTGATATGATGAGGGTTCATTGTGACAATCGAAAGGAACTAATATCCCTTGATGATTTTTCCTCTAGTAGTGGTATGAAAGTTAATAGTAACAATACAAGGGCTATGATATGTATATGTAAAAGAAACACTTGCATTGTTTTCATGTATGAAAACAATAGTTCGACAAAGTCACTCCATAAAAATATCTCATAATAAACCTTCAGCACAATGTTAACTTGACCTATAGCTAATTAAATGTAGAGAAAACTATTGTGAAGTGTGTGTGTATGTGTATCAAGCACAAATCCACCTTAAATTATGATCTCTTAAGCCTATAAATAAGGAAAAGGGTTTCCAGGGGATATTATTTCATAAGATATTAGGTAGCGAGAGAAGATAAATCAAAATTTTGAATTTTATTAAATCCATTTTTAATTATTTAGGAAGAGGATTTCAATGATATTCTTAAGGAATCCATATGACACATTGTGAGAAATCCCGTATAACCATATTTTTTATTGTTATGGGGATGATTTTTCATTCATTCTCATGTGTTCATGTTCATGTTTCTTTAAGAGGAAATGATATTTATGCAGCTAAGAGAAATTACCAGTTGCTAATATGAGAAGACTATTTATTTTAATATAATGTGGCATTTTGATGAATATTGTCCACAACCAAGAAAATTTGGATTTTCCAAGATTGGGATTTCCTTAGTAGACCATATACTAGCCCTAGACGTTCGACACATAATACTCTAGGTTTTTGTAGAAGTATAATTTTTTTTTTAAGTAATTACGTATTTGATGAATTAGAAACACCATATGGAAGACAGATAAATATTTTCCCTCCTATGCATGAAATAATGATTCACACTAATATAAAACAATCAAGTGTTGTGAAGCTAATATTAAATCTAAAATGCTATTAGAGTTGATCATTTTTCTTAACTTAATGATGCTTGCATGCTAATTTTTCACTTCCATAGATTCCCACCATATGTTATCACTCATGCATGCATGCCCCTTTGTCTAGGGGTCATTTATTTGTAATATTTATAGTCATTTTATATGTTTCATTAAGAATCATTTCATATGTATTCATCATTCTCATAGTCTGTAATTCTCAAATATTCACATCATTTAAAAACCATAACACGTCCCTTTCTATTCAAAGCTATACTGGGGTCCTTTGGTTGTTTTATCCTCTTCTCTAACACGACAATATTTGAAACTGTTAATTTTCATGCTAGAGAGAAATAGTGAATTACGAGAATTTTGAGCTCAAAAATGGGTGTCAAAATGAAAAATGAACTAATGAAATCATCCTCAAAATAACCAATATTATTGAAGATTTTGATTCCTTCGTAAATGATAACTATTTTTTTGGTGAAAGGAAGAAAAATATTTTTTTTAATTCTATTTTAAACTTGCATCCCTATAGGTTTTCTAAAATTTCATATGTGAGAACTCGTTGGATGGGGAATTAAACTCCACATGGAATAAAAAATCATTTTGTATAATTTGAGTAGACCGCATTGAGAAAAAGTGAAAATAAAGTATAAAAAAATGGCTCTTGAAAGAAATTATTTTTTTTCATGTGTTTTCATTTTTTAAGGTGTAGGTATACTCATGTATGTTGAACCTAATTCCACATCTATTAAATGGTTAAACTTGAAATTTTATTAACATATATGAAGTTAAATAAAAACAAAAAATAGAAAAAAATAGTTTTTCTCATATCCTTTAAGAATTAAAAACTCTTATTTTATTATTGTATTATTTTATCATTTTCAGTAGGAGGCTGATTTTATTCCTCAAATTTACCATATTGTTATATTTCACAGAATTTGACATAGAAATGATCAGGTGGTTAATTTATGTGAGTAGGAATTGCAATATGTAGGTCACTCTTTGATCAGCATCAATAAGAAAATATTTCCAAGCTTTCACAAGATAGGTCATGTAATGATGGATTTTGGGATCAATTTCAATAAAAATTACATATTCAATTATGTATGTTAATCAAGCATTTAGTGTAATATATTTCATTCGCATTTATAATGAATGGGTCAACAATTCATTAGGTTATGAATAAATATTAGCACGAAAGGGAAAAGTGTATCCCACTACATAACTGAAGATGAAGGAACAAGCCTCACTAATGGATGATTTTCATTGATTTTCAATATTTCACTATATAAATTATAAAAAAAAAATCACAAAATATCAAATAATATGTTAATATTTTGACGGTTCATTTTTCAGTGGTTGGTTAAAATTGTATTCACCACCAACACCCAATTTTTGTATATACCTTTTGGGACACTATAGAAGAATTTACTAAAATCCCTTCTCTCTATTATATTCTACTTGAATTTTTTTTGCATATGTTAAATCCCATATATTGATATTTTTGGCATCCCTATGTCTATCACTTACATGGTGTTGTCTACAAAGTAATCTACACACAATTCTCATAGAAATCAAACACCTATTGATTTTTGATGACATATGGGTTGGCATATATGAAGGATAAAACATATAGATGTTAAAGAAATGGTCCAATAGAACTCTAGTTGACATACCGAACCCACTTTGCGTAAGGACATTTTTATTTGGAAAAATATATACATGGAATAATATTATTTTGCTTCTTATATTTTAATTGATGAGGTGCATCATTATATTATTCACATTAGTGATTCATATGGATCCTTAAATTAATTGAACTCTTTGTATGTCTATTACGTAAATATGGAATTTATGCAACCACTAGGGAAACTCTTCAACCTATAGTTGAAGCATGATGACCCCCATCACTTTCATCTTACAAATAAAAGAAATAATACATGGCATAGATGCAACTAGAGTGAATATTGAGCTTCCTATCATAGTCTTTATCAATAATCTCTACTCAACTTATTCTTAGTACCTTGAATCCTTACAAGTTAGTGACAAATATGGTCTAGTGTGTTTGTCTCTTTAGTGGAAAAGGTTAATAAATTTCATAAAGTCTTTACAAATAATAAGAAAATAACTCACCCCATTCGAGTGACTTTGTGATTTACTAAAAAAAAGGTAGAATTAATCACAATATTATCCTAGCATAAATACTAGTTAAAGAGGATCTCAAAGAAAGGGCTACAAAATCATATGGGTAGACAAAATCAAGGATAGAAACCTGATATTCATTGTATTCATAATGTCAAAAATGATCACAATCCAAAAAAATACATAATACGCTGAGATAATATGGAAGAAAAACAAGATAGGATAGAAGACCAAAATAAAACATCAAATCCAATGAAGGTTAAAGTAGCCAAACATTCTCATTACTTTGATTTCCATTGAATTATTGGATTAAATGAAGATATATTTTACAATTCATTCACTACTTGGGGATATGCATGGCTACATGACACAAGTGCAACATCATAAGTGATGTTATGGAAATACTTAATTGAGGATTTCAAGGCCAATGTAGATGGCATATTGTACTTTATACATAAATAATTTCTTTAAATGTTGGGAAATAATGTAGTTAGGATTAAAGTTCTTGTATTTCTAAAATTTATTCAGCATGATCTACTCTATGTTTCAAAGTTGTGGAGGATTTTTTCATCTCTTCTACATATTTGATAGTGAGGCCACTCCATTAATATATTTCATGGAAAACTTGACGTAAGAAGGATTTTGACAAAATTGTTGTCATACCTATAGTCGAGGATGCAATAGTATTGAAATATAAAGGGACATGTACTAACGAATAAAATTATACATATATATCACATTATAATTATGGTACATTTCGATATAGTCTTATATGGAATGATATATTTGGACATTAGTTATGACTTCCTTCATCTTTTGATAAATAATGGTATTTCTTGTTTGTTTACTATGTTACACATAATGTTGCCATTAATGAAAACTAGTGTCATTGATATCAATGGGGATTTCTAAGGAATAAATAATGCTAATCATGAATCCAATGAAGTGGTTTGATAGCTTGATCTCTTGCCTCATCAATTCAAGTTAATGAGGGTTGAATTTTACCCAATTTTTATCCAATTTTTGATCCGAAAATGTGTATATGGATGGTATGGCTACATATTAATCTTTGCAACCTTTCAAATTGCATACCACACTTTGAAAAACTCCTTATAAATGAAAATTTATGATCATTTTTATTTGGAAGCTGTAATGAGGAATGAAAACACCATATTTTTAAAACAATGATCTTCCACTTGGATCTAATATTTCCTAATTAAATCGATGGTAGATTTGTCACAAACATGCACATTGTTTAGCACATTAAATCTCAAGCTTCATTTATAGAATATGTTCCTTAAAATTCTAGTATACAATGGATGACATGTCAACATCCTCATAGGTTAACAAGGGGGTTACCCTTCAATGATGGCCTAGTATCACCACAAAATGTTGTAAGGATTGAGTTGATCCATCCATGAGGAGCCATGAGGACTCCTCTATCATCGATGATGTGGAAATGAAAAATCATGAATGTAAAAATGATAGTAGTGACTACTGGATTTTGTTTGTTGGCCTAAGATGACGACATGGATGACGCCTATTAAGGATGGCATGGTGGATGATGAGGCATATTGTCACAATTATACATGGCATGAAAATATGGCTCTTTTAGTTATCCAATGAGCATAAGTCTCGATGAAATGTGGCCCACTTAAAATGTGGCATGATACAAGTGAAATGTCATAGTGTTGTTAGCAAGAAATTTACTAATGACCCTTGGCCCTCGAGATTTATGTCATGGCCACATGGGTAAAAAAAAGGGGTTAATTCCTATTTTTTTATGGTATCATAGAAGGAACATGGGAGGTCATCTAATCACTAAATTTTCGAGCATATATTTCAGCTCCACATGTCAAATGGAAAACAAAACAATACCACATAGGAAATGTATATATACTCATCTAAGAGGTCCAATTGAAGCAAGTCTTGAAGCATACATAAGATCATATAGAAGAGAGTGAATGTGTGGCCTTCATGGCCAACCTGAGCCAATGTAGTTTGGAAAGTTACAAGGTTAAAACCTTGTGCTCATGTTTACTTTGGTTGTGTGAGTATTTTTCTAATCTTTCATGGTAGTAAGAAATTTTTTAATGTGTTCTTTGACATGGAAATTTTTTCTATTAATGAAACTGGTATGAAAGTTATTTGATTAGGCACTACTAAATGAAACTTGGTTAGTATTATTCAAGTCATCTTGACATAGATTAAGGGCCTCATTGTGTGATTAAATAGTCAAAATATCTTGAGTCTAAATGAGAAACTTCATAGTATAAGCTTAAATATTACCTACACCTGACAAATTTGAGCAATAATGTATATAGCTTGGTGGAATGTTCAACATTTGTAACCAATCACTATGGATACTAATAATTTTTTTTTTTTTATTCTTATTATATTCATGTTATTCATACTATTTTCATCTCGCTAACTAATGTTGTGTATAACTATACATGATGTAGCTTGTGTTAGAAATATGAATTCTTGTTCATGTATATATCTTCTTCATTCTTTTTTGTGACTTATTTTCTACTGCATGGTTTCTCATTCATGTAAAACAACAATGGGAGTTTAAAAACCAATTCAAGAATTTGATTTCTTAGGTAACCTATGAAATGGGTAGATTATAGTTTAGAATTTGAGGAGAAAATTTGTGGTATTGTGGCTAAACATCGTGTTGGGTATGTTACATGGATCATAGTATATTTGGAATTAATATGGATCATACATATAAATAAATTAATTCATAGAGTTGGAATGTGAAGAAAAACATTGTTATAAAGCTTAGTGTTGGAGCACACTATCCTCATGTTGATAAGGAAATGGAGGTATATTCCAAGAAAGAAAAAATGAAACTTCACACAAGTATGTATAAGAAATTATTGATCTGCAGTAATAAATAAAATACCTTTTCTCTTTATCAATCACAATTCATAGTGAATTCGTCTACCACCATGGATATTGTCACAATATGTTGGATCAAATCAATACACCCAATAATAAAATCGAATACTTGAAACTTTTAGGATGAGAGGATTTCCAATCTCCAATGTATTCACCACTCTGACTTAGTTTCTCTACAGTGAATGTACTTTATTTAAATGTATTCAACCAGCCCCCAACTTGGTCAGTGAGAAACTCCACTAAGTAGTTATGTTATGCAAGTTGGAACTTATATAATTTTTAGCATTCTCTATTTAATATATACATTCATGAACATGAACCATGATGAATTTTTTTATATATTTTATATAATCCCTTGGCCTATTTAGAAAAATATAGCTTGATGAGAAATTTTGATCTCCCTACATATTCATATTAATGTAGATTTATTAATTATGATTATAAATAAATAGATAAATAAAATAGATTTTGTCGATATCTTTCTAAATACATTAAAAAAAATTATTAAAGATGGAAAAAATAAAATTAAAAAACTAAAATCTAGATGTGTTCCTCTATAATTTTTCCATAAATTAACGTTATATTAAATAACGACATCGTATTAATTTATATATTATAAAATAAAAGAAACACATATTAAATATTAACATTTAATAATATAATATGAGAATGATGTCCATGTTCATATTTTGTAAGAGTAATTGAAAAAAAATTAACTCAAAAAAATAACATAAATTATTTAATTAATTGTTTAAAAATTATTTAGCATAAAATGTTGAAAACAAATTAAAAAAATAATAATAAAGTGAGGCCTTGTTTATACTAAACATCCTTATTTCCGAATATTTTTAATATTTGTCAAGCAAGAAAATAAAAATTCAAAGCAAGAAAATAGTATAAATTTTAATAAAATTGAAAGTAAAACGCCAAAATAAATTATAATGAATTATATTTCTCATTGAGTTTTAGAAAAAATAACAAGTTATTTATTTATTTTTTAAATAAATTTAACATGATATCACACTACAACCTTTTATAACTCTTCATACACTTATGCACCATACCATGTTTTAAATCAAATAAGATAAGAGTAATAGTTGCATAGCAACATAGTCCCTACCTCTTTTGATAATTGTCAATAGGTTTGATTAAGGTAGTGTGGGGTTTATGTTTTATAATTATTTGAGAAATCTTTACTTCTACAATAATTTATGTAGTCGACCATTATTTCCTCCCATCGACAACTTCTTTTGCACAAACAGTACTATGCACGATTGCTTTCCCACATTTGTTCTTTCTCAAATAATTTCCTACTCAATGCTATCAAATTTTTCTACACCACATGCTGTAATTAAAAATATCCCCTGGAAACTATCGGATCAAATATTCATGTCAATCCATGATTTCCATATGCCCTATTCCATTTACTATACAAGTAAACTAAAATTGTCAGCAAAATATGTGTTGCATGGCCTGGAGGTGTGTAAAAGAAATGTGCATAGTGGGGAGTGTGTGTGGAGATGTAGAAGGGGGGATATGTGTAGAAAGTGGAAGAATGAATAAGATACATCCACACTTCCATATGAGTTAACAATTTTTGAGTTATAGTGTTAGGTCCCTATATTACTAGTATAGTCCCTTACTGTTGTTAGTGTAACACCCTTATTGTTATTATTCTACCCTTGGAACCCCCATTTTATTATTATTGTGCCCTTAAATTATTATGGTTAGGTCGGCTAGGATTACATTGTGGCCCACTAGGATTACATTATGGCCCCATGGACTCATATATATAGAAAGGAGGTTTTGTAAATTGGATCATCCAAGAATTGTTCATTTATGTAATGTATTGGAGGTTTCCCCCTCGAAGTTTCTTATTTATAAGGCGTTGATATCTCATTTCTTCTATTTTCGGAGCTGGTTACACAACATTTGGTATCAGAGCTTTGGATTCTAGGGTTTCGTTGCTCCAAACAGGTCGTCATGGAATTTTCGCTATAAATTTTTTTCGACGAAGTTTCAGAAGCTAAAATTTTTAGGGTACGAAGCTGAAATCTTGAGGAAGATTGTCTAAAAATTTTAGAGCTTGGTTCACAATATTTTCGGAGATATGGTCTGTGGAATTTAGGTCTTTGTTTAGGCTCCTAAACAGGTCATCGTGGAATTTGCGCCATAACTATTTTTCTACGAAGGTTTAGAATCTGAAATTCATATGGTGCGAAGCAGAAATCCTGAGGAAATTCGTTAAAAAATTTCAGAGCTTGGTTCGTAACATTTTTGGAGATACAATCTGTGGAAGGTAGTGCTTTTTCAGGGTCCTGAATTTCATCTGAAAGAGACGATTGTGGGAACATTTCAATAACTCTCTCTCTGGGCATCGGATTGGAGTGCCGTAAAAAGTGGTCACAAGAAAAGGGACTTTAGTTTCTTAGCTATCAATTTCAGAGACAGAGAATTAAACAATGACATGTGGTAAGTCGTACAAGTTTTCTCTACTGAACCAGTCCATAATTGGGTCATTGTGGGAGATTGGACACGACTTTGTCTTGGAGAATCCAAATCAGGTCCGACCTGTGGCATTCTAAAGATAGTTCAGAGGGCTACTTCTATGCTAAAATCTAGATATTGAAGTGCTGTAATCACATAGATAATCCAATTTCAATATCGAGCTCCTCAAAAGCAAGAAAAGGGTGTGTATTTTTTTTTCCCGAATTGCATAAGTCTTGTTTGAAGAATCAATATGAATTGATTCCAAGGGCATATTGTAGAATAGATATCATTATTGGGTTCTAAAATATGCCCCGTAAAAATAATTCAACACCCATTAAGCCTTTAGAAGGGTCTACTATGACTCATGAAGATGAATAATTGCAACATGATCTATCAAAATTACAAGAGAAAGTGCAACAAATTTCACTCTCCAAAAGAGCAACAAAAAATGAAATGGAAGTTTTGAAGAAAGGCATGGAAGCTAAGATGGATGGCATGGAAGCTGGCATGGAGGCTAATATGGATGACATGAAAGACAACATGGAAAACAACATGAAAAACATGAAGAATGATCTAAAAGCAGACATCGAAGGTTTGACCAAGTTGATACAAGAAATGTTTCCTAATGGTGAAAAGATAGTAGAAGAACCTCATGATGAGAACAAAATAAATGTTAATCACGATTTCATAAACTCTAATGTTGGCAGGAAGAACCACCATATTCCAAATATGGATATGAGGAAGTTTGATGGGAAGGATCCTGTAACATGAATACTATAGATGGAGCAATATTTTGATCTCCATAATCTGCAAAACACACAAAAAGGTACGCATTGCAACTTTACATTTAGAACAAAATACATTTGTATGGTATCGATGGCTTTGCTCCCATAAAAAAATTGTCACTTGGTCAATTTTTACGGCATAAATGATAGAAAATTATAAGGATACAAAGATAAACACCTTCTTTAGCCAATTGATAAATCTCAAACAAAAGGGTTTAGTGGGGCAGCACATTGAGGACTTCCAAAAATTGAATATAAGGGTAACTGATATTCCAGAGGAACACAGGATTGATCTCTTCATAGGCACTTTAAAGGATAACATCCAACATGAAGTTTGCATTCTGGAACCTAATTCATTGGAGAAGGCATTCAGGTTGGAAATAAAAGTTGAATGTAAAATTATGGCAACAAGGAAGCCTACCACTCAATTCTATAAAGAAGTGTTGCTACGTCTAGATTTCCACAACCTACAAGGTTGACACAACAAAAATTGGAAGAAAAAAGAGAAAAAGGGCTTTGCTACAATTGTGATAGCAAATACACTAAAGCTCATAAGTGTGTTGAGAAGAAATTATTTTACATAGATTGTGAAGAGGAAGAAGAAAATTAACAAGAAGAGGATATACACCAGGAACCAACCCTAGAAGAGGAAGAAATGAATCTGACCATATCGTGTAATGCACTGGGAAGAATTACAACTCCTCAAACTCTCAAGATAGAAGGACAAATCAAGAAGAAAAAGGTAATAGTGTTGATTGATTCAAGTAGCACCCATAATTTTATTCATTGTAAGTTAGCCAAGGAATTAAATTGTTTCCTATACCCAGCACCATAATTTCAAGTGATGGTGGCAAATGGAGAAAATATAAATTTCTCTGGAAGATGCCATAATATCAAGCTAACCATGGGGGAATATGCATTTACTAGTCCAATACTTTCCATTCCTATGGGAGGTGTTGATCTTCTACTAGGAGTACAATGGTTACAATCTTTGGGGACGGTATCTTTTAATTTTCAAGAAATTTTCTTGAAATTTTTTTCAGAAGGAAAGGAAGTCAAATTACGGGGTATTGAAGGGAAGCCGGGAAGGATAATAAGCTCTAATGTCATGAAAAAGCTTCTAAAGAAATAACAACGAGACGTAATTGCACAATTATGCTCACTAGAAGTTCCGACATCAAAATCATCTATTTCTGCAGATCTCCAACAAGTCTTGGACAATCATTCCAAGGTGTTTGAAACTCCCAAAGGACTCCCACCTATTCGTGATCATGATCATGCTATTCATTTGATTCCAGGAAGTGTTCCTCCAAACATCAGGCCTTATAGATATCCTTACTTCCAAAGAGCGAAATTGAACGTATGATTGCAGAAATGTTAGAGGCGGGTATAATTCAACCTAGTCAAAGTTCTTTCTCTGCTCCTGTAGTATTGGTACACAAGAAGGATGGATCATGGAAAATGTGTCCGGATTATAGGGAGCTCAATAAGCTCACCATTAAAGAAAAATTTCCCATTCCTGTGATTGATGAATTATTGGATGAATTACATGGAGAAATTTATTGTACCAAGTTGGATCTTCATTCAGGATATCATCAAATTGGAATGAAGACTGAAGATATTCCAAAAACAGCAATTCGAACTCATGAGGGTCATTATGAATTTTTGGTCATGCCTTTTGGCCTTACTAATGCACCTTCTACATTTCAAGGGTTGATGAATTCCATTTTCAAACCCTTCCTTAGAAAATTTGTGCTAGTATTTTTTGATGATGTACTAATCTACAGTAGGTCTTGGAAGGATCATGTTGAACATGTTGACAGGGTGCTGAAACTATTGCAGGAGAAACAATTATATGCAAAAAAATCCAAATGTTTCTTTGGAGTACAGGAGGTGGAATATCTGGGTCATATTGTATCTCACAAGGGTGTTAAAGTAGACCCTAACAAAATTAAAGCCATTAAGGAATGTAAAGTCCCCATAACCATAAAGCAGTTGTGAGGATTTCTTGGGTTAACAGGGTATTATGACAAGTTTTTTAATAATTATGGGAGAATAGTAGCACCTCTAACACCATTATTGAAGAAACATGCATTTTCATGGACTCCTGAAGCAACTAAGGCCTTTGAACATATTAAAGAGGCAATGTGCCTAGCACCGGTCTTAACTACTCCAGACTTCACAAAAACCTTTATTGTGGAATGTGATGCTTCAGTAAATGGAATTGGTGCGATTTTAATGCAGAAAGGAAGACCTGTTGCTTTTGAAAGTTGTCCAATCAAAGGAAAGTATTTACAGAAACCTATTTATGAGAAGGAAATGTTAGCAATATTGCATGCACTAAAGAAATGGCGAACTTACCTAATGGGAAGACACTTCAAGGTAAAAACTGATCATGATAGTCTTAAACACTTTTGGAACAAAGACTATCTTCAGAAGAGCAGCAAAAATGGGTCACAAAGATGTTGGGTTATGACTTTGAAATAATCTACAAAAAAGGAAAGCTTAATGTTCTTGCAGATGCACTCTCAAGAAAGAATGAAGAGGTGGAAGCATTGCTTTGTGCCATTTCTATTATCCAACCAGATTGGATAACCGAAGCAAGAGATGAATGGAAGAAGGAAAAAGATGTATGGACAATCATTCAAAAGTTGCAGCAAGATCCTAGTACATCTGATACATTTAGTTGGAAAAATGATTCCTTATGGTACAAAGATCGCTTATATCTTTGTAAGAATTCCCAACTAAAACAAAAGATTCTTCTGGAATTGCACACTTCTCCTTTAGAAGGACACTCAGGATTTTTAAAAACTTACCACAGGGTGAAGAAAGAATTTTTTTGGGATAGCCTTAAATCTGATATTCAAAATTTTGTGGTGGAATGTTTGCGTTGTCAGCAGAATAAAGTTGAGACAATTAACACCCCAGGACTTCTACAACCTTTATCCATTTCAAGTCAACGTTGGGAGGAGATTTCAATGGATTTTATCACAGGTTTACCTAAGTCCGAAGGAAAGAGTGTCATCATGGTGGTAGTTGATAGAGTTACCAAGTATGCACACTTTTGTGCATTATCTCATCCATTTAAAGCAAGTACAGTTGCTACTATATTTATGGACAGAATTCAAAAGCTATATGGAAGCCCAAGGGTTATTGTGAGCGACAGAGATCCCATTTTTACTGGAAATTTTTGGACGGAGTTATTTTCTTGTTTGGGTACTCAATTAGCTCATAGCTCATCTTATCATCCTCAATATGATGGTCAAACTGAGATAGTAAATAAATGTTTGGAAGGATGTCTTCATTGTTTTGTATCTGATAAACAAACACAATGGGTCAAGTGGTTACCTCTCGCTGAATGGTGGTATAACACTTCCTTCCATACTGCAGCAAAAATGACCCCATTTATGGCACATTATGGATATCATCCACCATCCATCACATCATCTTTAAGGGAAAATTCAAAGGTTCAAGCAGTGGAAGATCACATCGAGCATCAGCAAGAAGTTCTCCAACTCTTAAAGGATAACCTGAATTTGGCACAAAATCAAATGAAATAACAGCCAGATCAACATCGCAGCGGGAGAAGTTTTGATGTAGGAGATTGGGTATTTTTACGGCTACAACCATACAAACAAATTTCCCTCAAGCAAGCAAAGAAGGATAATAAATTATCGCCAAATTACTATGGTCCTTACAAGGTGTTCCAAAATATTGTTACTATGGCATACAAATTGGAGCTTCCTGCTTCTTTGCGAGTACATCCAATTTTCCATGTTTCATGCTTAAAGAAGGTTATCGGTGAAAATATTCCATTTCAAAGAATATTACCAGAAATTTATGAGGAAGGAAAAATCATATTGGAACCTGAAGCGATCAGGGAAACAAGAACTCGAAAACTATGGAATCGATCAATTTCAGAGTATCTCATCAAGTGGAATAACTTACCCACTGAAGATTCTACATGGGAGGATGAGTATTTTATACAGAATCACCCAAAGCTACTCAAGTGTTGAGGACAACACTTTTTTGAGGGAGAGGGGCATGTTAGGTCCCTATATTACTAGTATAGTCCCTTATTGTTATTAGTGTAACCCCCTTATTTTTATTATTGTACCCTTGTAACCCCCATTTTATTATTATTGTGCCCTTAAATTATTATGGTTAGGTCGGCTAGGATTACATTATGGCCCACTAGGATTAAATTATGGCCCCATGGACTCCTATATATAGAAAGGAGGTTTTGTAAATTGGATCATCCAAGAATTGTTCATTTATGTAATGTATTGGAGGTTTCCCCCTCGAAGTGGCTTATTTCTAAGGCTTCGATATCTCATTTCTTCTATTATCACAGTTGGTTACACAACATATAGGTTACTATTAAGGAAAAAAAACTTAATTGTTAGTTTAAATTTTGTCATAGTGCAAATACATGTAATGTGTTGAAGTACTAAAGTGAACTATGGTTATTGCCTTGGAGACATAGACAAAATTTCTTAACGAACATGTATTAACATATTCATATGTTTTTTTGTTGTTTGAATAATTTACGAAGGATTCAAAATGCACAATAACTTCCTTGGATGACGTGAATAACAATTATTTTACTAGTCTCTGCATACTCTTTGTTGCAACAATCGAGGAAGCCAAAGGTTAAATACCATGACTGGACTTCATATTCTTCAGTTAGTTCTTTCAAATGTCTCAATCCAAGCCAAAAAATTTCATCAATGTAGGAAAGAGAGTCAAACAACTTAATAAGGTCGCTATAGAAGAATGGAAGCAACGTATAAAATATTGGTAAATTGAGTTGGGTGAACTTCAAATGGAGATGACGTGGACTCATGAAAATATTTAATTTATGAAAATATCCTTTGAATGGTTAAAAAAAAAAATATTCTCGACCTTTGAGGTCCATATAAGACACAACTTGTAAAATGAATATATTGTCTCCAAATTCGAGAATGAAACCCTTAAATTATTGGAGGAGTTGCAGCAAAGGATTAAGGAAATTAATGAATGAAAATTCCTCTAGGAAAGGTTTCTCTAAAAGAGATAAGGATGGAGGATCAGCTCAAACTTGAAAACATAAAATAATGTCTTGAAGCTTCAAATTTATAGTGTGAAATAAATGCAAAGCATGATTCCATTTACGGGTTTAATAATTTAAATAAAATGTATATAAGTAATATGGTTTAATTAAATATTACATGATTAGATTTGTATAACAACTAGTGTTTCTTAGCATTAGGAATTAAATTTAAAGTTTTACATAATTCTTTATAACCATTTCATGGCTTCATGGCTTCCACATAGTTCTTGATTGTGTAGACATGTGAGAGTGCATATAATGGTGAAGTTAATTTTTAGATAGAAAATGCATGAGCGTGTATTTTTGGAGGTCCTTCTCTACACTCTCACACCTTCACACCTCAACACTTTTTCATTTTCTCTTTAACAAACAACTTCACCAAATCTCAACATTTGAACTCCTCATTTGATATTTTTGTTTGTTGCTAATTTTGAGGCTTTAACTTGAGTGAAATATGATCTAGGAAAAGCACACATTGCATTGAAGATGGCAGAGGAACAATTGAAAATGGTCTCCATGTTGATAGTGAGTTGTTCCTCTATTACTCTATTAAATAGAAAATGGATTCAACTACAAGTGAACCAAATATGATGTATTTATTATTTTTAACTATCTTATTAACTAAAGATCAATAAAACTAAATACTTCATGCAAACTCACACTAAATTGACATTTGTAAATCTTTATTAAACTGAAACTAACTTAGACTCTTTCTCTAGATGTTAGGTCCCTATATTAATAGTGTAGTCCATTATTATGTTAGTGTAGCCCCCCTTATTGTTATTGTTGTACCCCTGTAACCCCAATATTGTTATTATTGTGCCCTTAAATTATTATTGTTAGGTCGGCTAGGATTACATTGTGGCCCCACTAGGATTACATTGTGGCCCCATGGACTCCTATATATAGAAGGAGGTTTTAGTCATTTTTATCATCCAAGAATTGTTCATTCATGTAATGTATTGGAGGTTTCCCACTCGAAGTGGCTTATTTATAAGGTGTTGATATCTCTTTTCTTCTCTTTTTGGATCTGGTTTCACAACATTTGGTATCAGAGCTTTGGATTCTAGGGTTTCCCTACTCTAAACAGGGCATCGTGGCATTTTAGCTATAAATTATTTTCTACAAAGGTTTAAAATCTGAAATTTTTAGGGTGCAAAGCTGAAATCCTGAGGAAAATCGTCGCAAAATTTCAGAGCTTGATTTGTAATATTTTCAGAGATATGATCTGTGGAAGGTAGTGCTTTTTCAGGCTCCCAAATTTCATCTCAAAGAGGTGATTGTGGGAAAATATTCATAACTCTCTCTCTAAGAATCGAATTGGAGTTTCATAAATAGTGGTCGCAATTACACGGAATTTAGTTTCTTTGCTATTAATTTCAGAGCTGAAGGACGAAATAGTGACACCTGGCAAGTCGTACAAGTTCTCTCTACTCAAGCAATCCATAATTAGGTCGTTGTGGGAGATTAGACATAGCTTTGTCTTGGAGAATCTAAATCAAGTTAGACCTATGGCATTCGAAAGAGAATTCATAGGGCTACCACAGTGCTAAATTTCAGATATTGAAGAACTGTAATCACAGAGATAATCCAATTTCAATATCGAGCTCCTCAAAAGCAAGAAAAAGGTGTGTATTTTTTTTCCGAATTGCATAAGTCTTGTTTGAAGAATCAATTTGAATTGATTACAAGGGCGTATTTTAGAATATATATCATTATTGGGTTCTAAAAAAATGCCCCGTAAAAATAATTCAACACCCATTAAGCCTTCAGAAGGCTCTACTATGGCTCACGGAGATGAAGAATTACAACATGATGTATGAAAATTACAAGAGCAAGTGCACTAAATTTCGCTGTCGCAAAGAGTAGAAAAAAATGAAATAGAAGTTTTGAAGAAAGGCGTGGAAGCGAAGATGGATGGTTTGAAGAATAATATAGACGGTTTGAAGAAAGGTGTGGAATCTAAGAGAGATGGCATGGAAGCTGGCATGGAATCTAAGATGGATGACATGGAAGCTAAGATCGATGAAAAAATGGAAAACATGAAAAATGATCTAAAAGCAGACATGGAAGGTTTGACAAAGTTGATACAAGAAATGTTTCCTAATGGTGAAAATATAGTAGAGGAAACTCATGATGAGAACAAAATAAATGTTAACTGTGATTTCATAAACTCTACTGTTGGTGGGAAGAACCACCATATTCCAAAAATGGATATGAGGAAGTTTGATGGAAAGGATCCTGTAACATGGATACTACAGATGGAGAAATATTTTGATCTCCATAACGTGCAAAACACACAAAAGGTACGTATTGGAACTTTACATTTAGAAAAAAATACATTTGTATGGTATCGATGGCTTTGCTCCCGTAAAAAAAATATCACTTGGTCAATTTCTACAGATGAAATGATAACACATTATGAGGATACAAAGAGCAACACCTTCTTTAGCCAATTGATAAATCTCAAACAAAAGGCTTTAGTGGGGGAGCACATTGAGGACTTCCAAAAATTGAATATAAAGGTAACTGATATTCCAGAGCAACACAAGATTGACCTCTTCATAGGTACTTTAAAGGATAACATCCAACATGAAGCTCGCATTTTGGAACCTGATTCATTGGAGAAGGCATACAGGTTGGCAAGAAAAATTAAATGTAAAATTATGGCGACAAGGAAGCCTACCACTCACTTCTATAAAAAAAGAATCATTGCTACGCCTAGATTTCCACAACCTACAAGGTTGACACCACAACAATTGGAAGAAAAAGAGATAAATGGCTTTGCTACAGTTGTGATAGCAAATACACTAAAGTTCATCGGTGTGGTGAGAAGAAATTATTTTACATAGATTGTGAAGAGGAAGAAGAAAATGAATAAGAAGAGGATATACACTAGGAACCAACCCTAGAAGAAGAAAAAATGAGTCCAACCATATCATGTAATGCATTGGCAGGAATTACTACTCTTCAAACTCTCAAGATAGAAGGACATATTTGGAAGAAAAAGGTAATAGTGTTGATTGATTCGACTAGTACCCATAATTTTATTCATTATAAGGTAGCCAATGAATTGAACTGTTTCCTATACCCAGCACCAGAATGTCAAGTGATGGTTGCGAATGGAGGAAATATAAATTTCTTTGGAAAATACCATAATATCAAGCTAGCCATGGGTGAATGTGTATTAAATATTCCAATTCTTTCCATCCCAATGAGAGGTGCTGATGTTGTACTAGGAGTACAATGGTTACAATCTTTAGTGATGGTGACTTTTAATTTTCAAGAAATTTTCTTGAAATTGTTTTTGAAAGGAAATGAAATCAAATTATGGGTTATCACAGGGAAGCCAGGAAAGATAAGAAGCTCTAATGTAATGACAAAGTTTCTAAAGAATGAACAACAGAGCGTAATTGCACAATTATGCTCACTAGAAGTTCCAACATCAAAATCATCTATTTCTCTAGATTTATGGAAAGTCTTCGATAATCATTCCAAGGTGTTTGATACTCCCAAAGGACTCCCACCTATTCGTGATCATGATCATGTTATTCATTTGATTCCAGGAAGTGTTCCTCCAAACATGAGGCCTTACAAATATCCTTATGTCCAAAAGAGTTAAATCAAACGTATGATTGCAGAAACGTTAGAGGCTGGTATAATTCAACTTAGTCAAAGTTCTTTCTCTTCTCCAGTAGTATTGGTGCATAAAAAAGATGGATCATGGCGCATGTGTCCGGATTATAGGGAGCTCAATAAGCTCACTATTAAAGATAAATTTCCCATTCCTGTGATTGATGGATTATTGGATGAACTACATGGAGCAATTTATTTTACCAAGTTGGATCTTCATTCAGGATATCATCAAATTAGAATGAAGACTGACGATATTTCGAAAACAACATTTCAAACTCATGAGGGTCATTATGAATTTTTAGTCATGACTTTTGGCCTTACCAATGCACCTTCTACATTTCAAGGGTTGATGAATTCCATTTTCAAACCATTCCTTAGAAACTTTGTGCTAGTATTTTTTTATGATATACTAATCTATAGCAGGTCTTGGAAGGATCATGTTGAACATGTTGACAGGGTGCTCAAACTATTGGAGGAGAAACAATTATATGCAAAAACATCCAAATGTTTCTTTGGAGCACAAGAGGTGGAATATCTAGGTCATATTGTATCTCACGAGGGTGTTAAGGTAGACCCTAACAAAATTAAAGCCATTAAGAAATGGAAAGTCCCCACAACCATAAAGCAGTTGCACGGATTTTTTGGGTTAATAGTGTATTATCGCAAGTTTGTTAAGAATTATGGGAGAATAGAAGCAACTCTAACAACACTATTGAAGAAAGATACATTTTCATGGACTCTTGAAGCAACTAAGGCCTTTGAACATCTTAAAGAGGCAATGTGCCTAGCACCAGTCTTAGCTACGCCAGACTTCACAAAAACTTTTATTATGGAATGTGATGCCTCAAGAAATGGAATTGGTGTTGTTTTAATGCAAGAAGGAAGACCCATTTCTTTTGAAAGTCGTTCAATCAAAGGAAAGTATTTACAAAAGGCTATTTATGAGAAGGAAATGTTGGCAATACTACATGCACTAACGAAATAGAGACCTTACCTAATGGGAAGACACTTCAAGGTAAAAAATGATCATGATAGTCTTAAACACTTTTTGGAACAAAGACTATCTTCAGAAGAGCAGCAAAAATGGGTCACAAAAATGTTGGGTTATGACTTTGAAATTGTCTACAAAAAAGGGAATCTAAATGTTGTTGCATATGCACTCTCAAGAAAGGGTGAAGAGGTGGAAGCATTTCTTTGTGCCATTTCAATTATCCAACCATATTGGATAACTGAAGCAAGGGATAAATGGAAGAAGGACGAAGAAGTGTGGACTCTCATTTAAAAGTTGCAGCAAGATCCTAGTACATTTGATAGATTTAGTTGGAAAAATGATTCCTTATGGTACAAAGATTGCTTATATATTTGCAAGAATTCCAAACTAAAACAAAATATTATTTTGGAATTGCACATTTCTCCTTTAGCAGGACACAGGATTTTTAAAAACTTACCACAGGGAGAAGAAAGAATTTTTTGGGATGGCCTTAAATATGATATTCAAAATTTTGTGGCTGAATGTTTGGTTTGCTAGCAAAATAAAGTTGAGACAATTAAGACCCCAAGTATTCTACAACCTTTATCCATTCCAAGTCAACGTTGGGAGGAGATTTCAATGGATTTTATCACATGTTTACCTAAGTCTGAAGGAATGAGTGTCATCATGGTGGTAGTTGATAGACTTACCAAGTATGCACACTTTTGTGCATTATCTCATCCATTTAAAGCGAGTATAGTTGCTACCGCATTTATGGAAACAATTCAAAAGCTACATGGAAACTAGAAGATTATTGTAAGTGACAGAGATCCCATTTTTACAGGAAATTCTTAGACGGAATTATTTTCTTGTTTGGGTACTCAACTAGCTCATAGCTCATCTTATCATCCTTAATCTTATGGTCAAACAGAGATAGTGAATAAATGTTTGGAAGGATATATTCGTTATTTTGTATCTGATAAGCAAGCGCAACGGGTCAAGTGGTTACCTCTCATTGAATGGTGGTATAACACTTCCTTCCATACTACAGCAAAAATAACCACATTTATGGCACTTTATGGATATCATCCACCATCCATCACATCTTATTTACGGGAAAATTCTAGGGTTCAAGCAGTGGAGGATCACATCGAGCATCAACAAGAAGTTCTCCAACTCTTAAAGGATAACCTAAATATGGCACAAAATCGAATGAAACAACATGAAGATCAACATCGCAGTGAGAGAAGTTTTGATGTGGGAGACTGGGTATTTTTATGGCTACAACCATACAAACAAATGTCCCTGAAGCAATCTAAGAAGGGTAATAAATTATCGCCAAAGTACTATGGTCCTTACAAGGTTTTGCAAAAGATTGGTACTATGGCATACAAATTGGAGCTTGGGGCTTCTTCGTGAGTGCATCCAGTTTTCCATGTTTCATGCTTAAAAAAGGTTATAGGGGACAAACTTCTAGTTCAAACAATATTGCCAAAACTTTATGAGGAAGGAAAAATCATATTCGAACCTGAAGCAGTCACGGAAACAAGAACTCGACAACTACGAAATCGATCAATTTCAGAGTATCTCATCAAATGGAAGAAATTTCCCATTGAAGATTCTACATGGGAGGATGAGAATTTTATTCAAAATCACCTGGAGCTATTGACGCGTTGAGGAGAACACTTATTTGAAGGATAGGGGCATGTTACGTCCCTATTTTAATAGTGTAGTCCCTTATTATGTTAGTGGAGCCCCCCTTATTGTTATTGTTGTACCCCTGTAACCCTAATATTGTTATTATTGTGCCCTTAAATTATTATTGTTAGGTCGGCTAGGATTACATTGTGGCCCCATGGGCTCCTATATATAGAAGGAGGTTTTAGTCATTTGTATCATCCAAGAATTGTTCATTCATGTAATGTATTGGAGGTTGTCCCCTCGAATTGGCTTATTTCTAAGGCGTTGATATATCTTTTCTTCTCTTTTTGGATCTGGTTTCACAACACTAGATTATTCTACATGCGGGATTAATTACCTATTTTAACACTCAGCCTTAATTATGACTCATAAAATAAAACATAACTCATCATAACGTAAACATTCTTGGTGGTCTAAATCTCAACTATTATTATGATACCTATGTTTCCTTTATGAAACTCATATACATATTTTGTTAATGGCTTAGTGCATATATCATTCAACTGATCATTTGATTTACAAGGCTATAAACAAATTTCTCCATTGTTCACCAACTATCTTATAAAATGGTATCTTGCATCTATATATTTTATCTTTTAATGGAACACATTATTCATCAATAATGTGATGGTTGAGTTGTTTTCACAATAGATTATTGTTGATCCATCTTTTTTGTGATGAATTTCATCAAAAGTTCTGCATTACCATAATGATTGACTCTTTTCCCATGTTGCTGCTACATATTACACTTTTTCTTATGATTGTTTGACAATAGGTTGCTTCTTAGATTCCCATGATATTACTCGTAAAACATGATGAAGCACATAATTGGAAGGGATTTTTATATCATCCAAACTTACTGCAAAATCACTATCAGTATACCCAACCAAATATTTCTTGTTCATGATTGCATACAATATGCCACAATTTGTAGCTCCTACTATGTATCTAAAAATCACTTTTCCATGTTTCTAATGTGAGTCTTTTGCTGACTCCATAAATCTAGAAATTAGACTAACTCTATGCATAATATTTGATTTTCTAGTTGTGGGACACACATGACTCCAAAAAAATATTTTTAGCATATTTGGTTTTACATATGAACTTTCATCACCGTTACTTCGTTGTGTACGTGTCGCTACTGGCATATATGCAGTTTTAGAACTTTCCATTCTGGATTATTTCAGCAATTCCTTTGCATATTTATCTTTAAAAATAAAATCTCTTTCTTTTATTTCTCAAGTTCTATGCCAAGAAAATACTTCATAATACAAATATTTCTCATTTCAATTTCTTACTTTATTACTAATTTAAGCATTTCTATTTCAAATCACTTGTACAAATCATATCATCTACATAAAAATGGAAAATCAAATTTCTCTCATGTTGATTTACCTTTTTATGCAAGGTTGGTTCACTTTTTCTTCTGCTAAATCCATTCATGATCATATAATTCTTAAATTAATTATACCAAAATCTTGGAGCTTATTTCAGTCCATACATTGTTTTTTTCAGTATGTGAACTTTCTCTTTATGAATTTCAACTTCACTCAAAATTTTATTATAGACCCATTTCACAGTAATGATATTTATATCTTTAGGTAGATCAATTAAATCCCAAGTATCATTATTCTCTATACATTCAATTTCTTCATCCATAACTTTCACCTAATTCTCATCTTTGATATGTTCTTCAAATGATGAGGGTTAAAATGAAAATAATGAAAAATTCGAGTTGATATCTAATCATCTTAAATATCCTGAAAATTTCTCATTTTTCTCTTACCATTACTTGATTCACTACCTAATTGATAGATGAGAGTAATTTGATCTATTGACTTGCTAGGTGATCTATAATTTCATGGAATCCTTGTTTTCATGTCTCTAATTGGTGTCATTTCCTATGATCCTTGTTACTCATTTTCTGTTACTTCTTATTCTTCTTCTATGAGTGGTACTTTTTCCTCAATAATTTTGTCTACGCTATCATTCCATGGCTCTTATTATTTGAACACCACATATCAGTTTATAATAGTATTTTTGGTGATATGGTTGTATCATTTATGTTATTTTTAATGCTCAATATACCTAATAAATATACACTTTTCACTTTTATCATTTAAATTTTCTCTTAGCTGTTTATGTATATGTGCATATTATATGCCTCCAAAAAATCTAAAATTAGATACACTACAAGGCATAGATGTCCATACTTTTTGCGTAAGTTTATTCATCATGATTTTCATAGGAGATCTATTTATAACATAAATTATGGATGCAATTTCCTCTACCTAGTACACACTTAGAATTGTTTCCTTTCGAAATGCTTCTTGCATGTTCATAATAATTTTTCTATTTCTCTCTTCCACTCCATTCCACTGAGGTGTATATTTGGTTGTAAATTGTCTTTGAATTCAATAGTTTTTGCATTAAGAATTATATTCCTTCGAATCATATTCTCCACAATGATCTAATCTCAATACTTTAATTTGAAAATACGTCTAATTCTCTACTAGGGCCTTGAATTCTTTGAATTTTTCAAGAGTATTATACTTCTGCTTCAAAAAAAAAAATGCACATATTTCTACTAAAGTCATCAATAAATGTGAGGAAATAATAACTTCCACCAATCGACTATCTTTGCATGGGTCCACACAAGTCCATATGAACCAGATCTAGTGTCTTCTTTTATCTATATTGAAATTCTCTTGAAAATATTTCACATTTTTTCTTTCCCAATATACAACATGAATAGGTACTAGAGAGTTCTTGGATGGGTGTTGATCCTCTAGTCATATGTTTCTACTACAATAATCTCAAACCATAAAAATGAAAATGTCCAAAACTAAAAGTTCCATAACTAATAATAATAAACACATGAAACCTTAAGAAATTTGACCTAATTTTTGTAATTCATGACTAGAGGGAAATATTTGTTCTTCATCATTTTAAACTTTGTGATCAACTACTTGCTTTGATAATTTTCATATACGAGACAATCATGTCCCTAAAAATAAAATGGTATCATTTCTGCATTAATTGACTAACAATTATCATATTATGTTTTAGACGTTGAACATAGTATACCTATGATATTTTCTTCGACTCCCCCTACTTGGTCAGTATGTTGACCAAGGAAAATTTTAGGGGCCAATATTCGCAGGTGGACTAATTTTCCATGCTTTTCCCAGAAAGAAAAGATTCACCAATTTCCATTTTTTAGAAAATTGATTCGCCCAAATTAGCATAAAATTATTTAACCCTAAAAATTGCCAAAATTTTATATATATTAATATAAAATAGTTAGAAACATAAATATTTTTACAAAAATATCATCAAAAGTTTTACAAGTTACATAATGGGGACCAGTAAAATTCGTCAATGTTTCTAAACTTTAAGATAATATTTCATCCTTAATTTCCATGAAGTTGAGCACGCATTTTTCATATACATCCATAGTTTTTAGTTCCAATTTTAGCTCTGTTTGGTGTGATACATCTAAATTTACAGCCAGATTCTTATTGCCAGCCATGCAGTTACTTCAACCACTATCTAAGTACCAAACATTGTCAAAGTGTTCATCCATTGTATTACAAGCTAGTAACATGGAGTCACTATATTCTATAATTACATTTTCTCTCTTGTTTCCTTGATCAATTATAATCTTCTTGCAATCACATGCATAGTGACCAAATTTATTTCAATAATAACATCTAACCTTTCATTTATGGAGTATTTAATTCTTGTTGAAACTTTTATTGTGGCTTCCAATTTCTTATTCTTTCTATTCCTTACCATGTCACTAACCATCATTCCTTCTGCCCCAAGCTCTGTCTCTTGAGATAGAAGTTTGCTTTTTAAAACATTTTCTATGGAGGAATACTTATTTGTGTTTATCCTCACCTCATGGGATAGTAGCGATACCATCAATTTGTCAACTCACAATGTCGCCAAATCCTTGGATTCTCCAACAGGTACTACTAAAAAAAAATAATAGTAGAAAAATTATTGAGGACCTTTTTCAACCATTGTTTAATATTTAATCTCATCATCATATATTGTTAACTAGTTTGCAATGGTAAATACTAGATTCATGAATGAATCAATATTCTCCATTTCTTTCATTTGCAGGCTTTCAAATTCTCTCCTAGTATTTACTAAATTAACAATATTTACTTTGACCGTATCTTAATAGCTCATTTCCATTATCTCTCATGTTGTCTTTGCCAAATTTATATTCAATATTTTCTTAAATATGGCTTCATCCACAAGCAATGGATAAGATACAATGCATGTTCATTCCTCTTTTTCTTTAACCTCAACTGGTCCTTCTATGCATTTATGGGAGCTCATTTAAATGAGTTATCTAGAAGTTCAACATATCTAATCTTAATGTATTCCCAAACATCTTGAACTTATAAGATAATCTTCATTTTAACCGTCAACATATCATAATTATGCCCTATGAATGGTTTCTCTATGAACGGTGGAATATGCGACTAAAATCTCTTTAAGCCATATTAAAAATCTATTTTTCAAATAATAATAAAATTAAAATTTTTATTTTTATTTTTATCCAATAATTAAAACCTAAATATATGAAAGTATCCCAAATATGTATTTGACCGTGCTTTTCAATATACGAAAAAAAAAATAAAAATAATTTTCTCTTTATGCTCTTTATGAATAACTTGCCCATGTGACTTTAAAAAGATATCTCCTTATGGTATTTATGAATAAGCATTCCCACGACTTTTAAAAATATATCTCCTTATGGTATTTATGAATATACTTTCCCACACGATAAATGGTTTTTCGATCTCACTGCGTGGCGAGGATAACACGCCTTGGGACATAGAGAGGTCACATTACGGGAGATAAGTCAACATGAGCATCGCCCTAGTGGTAATGTCAATTTTGAAAGGTATATTAATTTTTCTCATTTTTATTTGTGTAAATTAGAATTAGGAAATTTTTTTGTAAGGCCATGTGTCTTATTAGTTCCAAAACATTTATTTGTTATGGTATTTATCCCACATGGGATTATTTGTGTCGTAGTTGTTAGTTATTTTAGAGTTAGTTTAGAGTAATGGATGATTGTTGAAGTCCTTTGTTCTTTGGGAAGATATTTTCTCAATATTGTTCCTAGTAAATTTTTCAAGAAAGAATGCCGATAGTCTAAATTTTATTTTTGAACTTCAATATCTATCATGTGCCCCAAAGGATCAAATTTCTGGAGGTGTAAACTTTATTTTTGGAGTTCCGTATCTATCATGTGTCCCAAAGGATCAAATTTCTGGAGGTGTAAACTTTATTTTTGGAGTGTAGAATTTTGATGTGGACATATTTATGTATTTAATGATTTTAATATATCCTTAAGATGTGGTTTTCATTTTAAAGATTCATTTCAAAAATATTTAGTTAAAAAATATTAAAATATTTTTTAGCAGTATCTTTGATTATGTGTATTGAATTAACATTTTTCTTTTGATAAATAAATTGTATTGAATTTAATAAAAGGTAAAGATGTTTACAATATTACCTAATTTGGAATTTTAATATGGTAACTTTTTGTGAAACGTAAACTTATGATTCATTCAAATTCAACTATATGATAAAGGAAATATTAAATGTATGAGATAATTTATTATCTATTCAAATTATATATAATAATATATAATTATATTTAAATAATAATCTTAGTCTATAATATGATTAAAAATTTATATATAATATAAAGATTCAAATTATATATAATTTAAGGTTCAAATTAAATTTTGGTCAACATTTAATTTTTTTACTTTTTGAAAACATGATATACTTATACATTGAGACCATACTGGTTTGTAAAATATGCCTCTCCTGTATAGACAATGGAATTAGGAAACATATTTGTGCACATATATTCTTTGTGCACATACCTTCTACCTAGAACCTATTTATTAGTCCCTGTCGCCTGCGACATGGAAGAGACTATTACAATTGAATTTTAGTGTTTACATTAGATTGTTCATAGCTTAACCTAATGTTTGAAAAAAAAAATATGAAAAATGTGATTCATTAGCCCTATCAAATCGAAGTGTTCTATTTTACAGCCAATAGAAATGTTTTTCATCTTATTTGGCATCTTCCCAAAGCATAGAGGCCATAAAGTTTGGTTAAAAGGATTTGATTTCAATAATATTTTCCAAATCTAAACTAATGCTGACATTAGTTCTCTAGCATGAAATATGCATGAAATATTTGGTTCGTTTGCTAAGTTAGATATATGTCAAACAACCTCTCTATCGTGCCGATGTGCCTGTGAGTGACCTTCTAAGGGACCTTAAGGTAAATTCTTGGTTCATGACAATTCAAACTCGAGTGCCAAGTGGTGAGCCTGGTGTCTCCATGCATTTTGTTTCTCATTTCTCGTTTCTTCTAATTGTTGCTTAATCTCGTTCCTTTTAGCTCAAATCCATATCCATTAGCACAACTAGTTTGATATCCTTTAGTTGCAGACCCTATTAGAGATAAAGACCCAGAGCTAGGACCAAGATAACCACCTCACGAGGCATCCCTTCCAGATTGATAGGTAACAAATTGAGTAGCGAGAGAATCCCTAGCACCTCTAAGGCATCCCTACCAATTTCATTTCGAGATCCATTAGTAGGCTCAAAGGAAAGAGCAGGTTGACACGACTTAACCATTTCAAGGGGCTGAATTGAAAAAATGGATAGGATCAAAATATGAACCAACTACTGAATCAACTTTAATTAATAGCATCAATAGATGAAACAACGGCTAAGCCCGCATGCATGTTGTTTCTTGTTTCACGTTTCTTCCAATTGTTGCTTAATTTCGTTCCTTTTGGCTAATATCCGCAAGATTTCTTCATCTATAGCTGTATTTTGGCCCTGTGATCTTAGGTATTCATCCTCACCTTCGGCCTCTCAGACCTCTACTGTTCTCTCTGAGATTGGAATGTTGGGCACTGTATTCGATAAGAAAACATTTGAAGCTTGAAAATGGGCAGAGTACATACTATTTACAAATATTTATGGATTGAGAGTTTCAATCTGTTGGAGCCACTGTAAGTTCACAAGTTTGGAATGGCTTAATCCTGTCAAAGTCGCTGCTCTGGTGACCATTCGGATCACTGAATCCATTTTTTCTATTCTTGTCTGGTAGTATTGCCCTATAAGCTTAGTTTCATTGTGCCCACAGCTAGGATTTAAGCATGCTCATGTGAAACCAATGTTGTTTTAAGCCTTCAGGAAAAAGAGAGGAGCACTAAGGGTTTATGGCGAACTAGGGTTTAATATGCACAATATCTAGGATGTTGTCGTTGGATTAATTTTCAGACCTAACTAATCAATTGTTGCTGGAGTAATCTTGATAATTTCCTTCAATATTCTTAGATTGACATGCATACAAACCCTAAAATACTAGAAAACACACACTGCAATTAAATTTGTAAAGGATGTGAGAACCCATACCCATTATCAGTCCTGTCAAGCTTTGTATTATTTCTTCTAGTAATCCCTTTCTTGTTTGTTTCTTCTAAAAAAAGTTAAATCGCTAAATGCAAATACATTAATTAGGGAAATTTGGGGAAATTTTGATATGTATTGCATGTTAAAAAATTCTGAGAGGCTGTATCTAAGCTCCAAAACCTGCTTATCCTCAAATGTATCCCTTGTTTTTGCAATAAAGGTATCCCTATACTTATTCTTCTACTCACGCCAGACTTCGATCGAACCGGTTCCCATTTTCACTACAGAAAGATAATAACACAAAGAAGCGGTGATCCGGTGAGCCAACATCAAGCTTTCATAACGCAGATGATATGATGCTAATTGCTTTTTTTCAGTGTCACTATGTGGAGGAAATAGAGAAAGCAACTTCTTGGCTAGCAGCATCCCTTCTCATTTAAAGAAACAAATCCAATCTCATTTAAATACATAGCATCAGAGAGAGTAAAAGATGGCAGCAAAGCGCATGGCATCTGTTCATGCCACAGATCCCATTCACCAGGTGCCCTATTACTCGACCTTTGGAAATGGGAGAGGGGACGCAAATTGGTTAGGAGCACTTAACAGACATGTGTAAAATGCATGCAAGCTCCAAAGAATAATTTTTTTCATTTATTTTGATTTTACTTTACTTGTCTAATTTTTTATTAAATTATTATTATCTTAATATTTTATATTAGGTTTCTCTCATTTAGCACCTATAATGATGGTATTACTTCTTAACCACTTGACAGATACATTTATGTAGGATCTCCAATGCATGAGTGTGATAAGAACAAAAATTCAATTTCCCTACCTGGCTTGCTTAATTTCACAGATGGGCTTTGGTCATGCTGTGCTAGTGAGAGAATCATTTTTTTCACTACCACTCATGTAGAGAAACTTGATCCTACACTGTTTGAGATCAGGCAGTATGGACATGCACATTTTCATGTCATTCTGCACATTCCCCACCTTGAAAATATTGGTGAAATACTATCTGGGGATCAACAAGCACCGACTGTTTCCATAACTGGAGTAGGTTACTGAAGATGCCCGAATGACACCAGCAGATGTTAGAGAAATCCTCATGAAATATGGTTTGAATCCCACCCGGGCACTGAAAGAGTTGCTTAAAATTTTCAAGGCCACAAAGGAGAAGCCTCGTGAATCTTTGGAATTTTCACATGGAAGCCAAATTTGGAAGGGTTCTCCAGCTTTGCTGTAATCACAATTTTGTAGTCCAGAATCCAGAATGCTATTTTTTGTGGTCTCTTATATACATGTCCTTGCTTCATGCAATGAAATTTAATGTTTTATATTTCAAAAGCTTTCTCTTTAGGTCATGATTTTGGAAGTGTTTTGTTTATTATTTATCAATCGAAGAGTCAGGTACTCCTAAATCTTACATATGTATCCAAGATCTCTGGGGATTTATTCTTTTTTTGTTTATTACTGATAAATTGCTCCAAGAGTTTGCATATTTCTTAGTGCTTTGGTAGGATTCTTTGGATCGTGTTGTTAATGTTTTATGCTTACTTTTTAATGTCCTTCGAGACCTACTTGGTCTGTATTGAAAAATGAGTTTAATCAGAATTTCATCCAGATATTTTATTAAGGATATTTTGTTTTATAGATCTCATTTCTAAGTAACCAGCTCTAAGCGCAGGCTTCATAGGATTACTGGGTTTATTGGATCTTATTTTCTATCCGTACACAGTCAGAAGAGTGCTTTGATGGTTATTTTATTCTGGACTTGTTCTGCTCTGGAATGGTCGATATAAATGTGGATTTGATAGGAAGAGACAACATTGGACACACGCAATATCGTAGAGGGTGATGGATTTTGAATACAGGGCTAGATGCTGCCTCCTTTGATCTTGCATTCAATATGTCAACTTTCCACACAGGTCTACGAACACTTGCAAAAGAATCTGTGAAGGGGATGACCACATGATCATTTATCTCCACCTCTGTCGTAGATTTCTGCAGAGGGTCAAGGCATTCTGCCATCTTTATTAATTAGAGACTGGGCTGAATTTAGCAAAGCTAACCCAATTGGCTGACAATTTAAATGCTTCCTACCAATTTATTATTTTCATCCTCCTTGCATGAGAAGGAGAAGGTCTTATCATTAATTTTTCCCATCAGTAGCAAATCTCATTAAACAGAGGAGGCCAAAAGATGATTTTCTATTTTTCCTGCAAATCAGGTAATCAAAATAATTCTCAATATCTCTCGAGAAATTTCAATCAGGTACACAATGCAGGGCCCAACAAAACACTCGTTCATTGAGTTGTAAACGCAGGACACATCACTGGAGAACGAGGCAGAGATCAAGAAGTCTGTCAATGGGGTTACCTCAAATCCATTTCCTTCGGAAGATAGTGATGCTTTCCCCCTCTTATCAACAGAAAAATCAGGGATAACGGAAGTGGAGTCTGGATCTGGTATCCCTAGTGCAGTTTTCAATCTGGCGACGACTGTAATTGGTGCAGGAATTATGGCACTGCTTGCAACAATGAAAGTCCTGGGCCTGCCATTATGCTTTGCAGTGATAGTGTTGATGGGTGTTCTCTTGGAAATAAGCATTGAGTTGCTGGTCGAGTTTTCTGTTCGCCTGAAGGCTTCTAATTATGGTGAAACTGTTGAATGTGTTTGGGCCACTCTGCTAGGGTTTTATCAGAGATTTGTATTATTGTAAACAATGAAGGGATTATGATTTTTTATTTAACTATCATTGGAGATGTGATGTCAGGCTCCTCACATCACCAGGGGAATTTTTATCAATGGATAGGAAAGGAAGGGTGGTGGGGTGGCTGGATGCTGATATTTTTCTTCACAATAGTATTTGTTATGGTGTCTATATGTGCTCTTAAGAAGATAGATTCATTGAAATTCACATCTGCTACATCTGTTGCACTTACAGTTGTTTTTGTTGTTTCATCATCAATTATTGCCTTTGTTAGGTTTATCGAGGGTAAGATCGAAAGACCTCGGTTGCTTCCTGATTTTGGGTCCAAAAGGGAAATTTTAGATCTTCTTGTGCTAATTCCAATCATGACCAATTCATATATATGTCATTTCAATGTGTAGTCGATATATAACGAAATGCAGGGTAGAACACCTGCCAAGATGAATAGGGTTGGAAGGATCACCACAGTGTTGTGTGTGTTGGTGTATGAATCTACTGCAATATTAGGTTATCTTCTATTTGGGCAATCTACAGATTCAAATATTTTGTCAAATTATGATGAAGACCATGGAATTCCTTTCAGTTCCATTCTTAATAACATTATTAGGGTTGGATATGTCCTCCATTTGATGTTTTTTTTTCCTTTGATCCATTTTTAATTTCAGAAGACAATGGATTGCATGGTCTTTAAGGGATCAAAGCCCCTCTCTCAGAGCAACATGAGGTCTTTTATCTTGACTATCACTATTTTGGTTTTTCTTTACATGGGATATACTTTGATTCCCAATATTTGGGTAGATTTTCAGTTCACAGGAGCAAAAACAGGTCTATCTTTAGGTTTCATATTTCCTACTTTGATAGCCCTGACGTCTAACCCCAAATGACAAGGAGAAAGCTCTAGATTAAGGAAGAAGATTCTGCCATGGGATATGCTTGTCATGGCATTGGTTGTGAGCATTACAGGAGTTTTTGGAAATGTTTAGGAAATACCTATACCTCTTTTTTAGTGAGTACTTCAAACTATGAATACCTATTTTTTGTTTACCTACATATAAGTTTTTTTTTTACTCTTTCAATTTAAAAAAACACCTGAGAGAAATGGATAGTACTCTCCATATTGAAATTAAATCCTTATCAGCATATAACTGAGTATGCAACATCAATTTTGTCTTTATAAAGATATACCACGAATATAAGTCCAGGTACCAATTTCCTTTCGGTGCGAGCAGATAATTGGTGTAGAAAATCAAGAAAAGAGAAATGATCAATATGGAGAAAAAGAGCGGAATGATGTCCAAAGATGTAGAAAGCTAAGTGAATGCCTTAAATTATCTCTAGATTTTCACGTGGCAGCCAAATTTCGTAGGGTTCTCTAGCTTTGCTGTAATCACAATTTTGTAGTCCAGAATCCAGAATGCTATTTGTTGTGGCCACTTATATACAGGTCCTCAGTGACCCTATCTAGTTCACATCATACTCCTAGCTCAAGGTAGGGACTAGTTGCCTTGCAGCCACCCTTGTTTTAATTATGTTGATTCAGAACTTGACGTGAAAGTTCAAATTAATCTCAGGCCTGTATATTTTTTAAATTTGATATAGATGGCAGATGATGTATTTTGGAAATAATGTTGTTAATGAGGCTCAAGAAATGAGTAGGATGTATATGATTTTTAAATGTCACTTTTGAGGGTAATACAGTTACGATTTTATCGGTATTTTTGACACATTGTCAGAAAATTTATTAATATTTTTAGAAGAAGACATGTGTTCACTTCAACATTAAACTATTGTTAAATTCTCTTTCTTTTTTAAAGATTGGCTATGTCAGTAACGAGATCAACGATAAATGAGGGAAGAGGTAATAGATAAAGACTTTGGTTAACAACTTAATACATCAAGTCATATTGGTGTCTTCCCATAGTAAGGTGAGTAAAAAGATAAATTGACACCAAGATGTCGACCTTCCACTTATCTAGTATTTTTGGTGTGTTCCACAAAATTTCCAAACACTGACCTGTTGGACTACTTATGCCTTTGGTCTATGTTAACCATGTTTAAGTGGGGACATAAGACCCCAACCCCAACTGGTCGGAGGTCATGTCCTCAGGTTCCTTTGACAATGCTAGGACGTGATTAACCTGGACTCTCGACTAGCAGACCCCACATTTTCATGCACAATATAATATTTATAAAGGTATATATATATATATATATATATATATATATATATATATATATATATATATATATATTTGTATATCTAGCTATGATTAAAGGGGTTTTTTTTTTATAATTCCTTTTTTATCATTTCCTATAAAATGAGGAGTTAAGTGTCATCCTGTAGCAACTATTTAATCCAATAATATATAATAATGAGGAGGAGGATTCACCACAAGCCATCTATGCATCAATATAATATATAAAGGATTAGGGCCAAATAATTGTAGCTAATAACATCACCATAGTAAAATAGGATGGAGTCTTAGAAATATTGAGTGATTTTAGACAAAGAGTGTTAATTTTTACTAGAGTTGTGTGAGTAGCACAAAAATCATACTAGAGGGAAGGTGAAACAATAAAATTTTGTAAAAGGATATTAGGAAACAAAGTAGGCTACCATAGGGGCTTGCAATCATTATGATATAATAGTTATACAAATTAGGAGAAGTATATTGAGGAAAATAACACCAAAAAGATCCAACAAGACAAACAAGAGTTGCAAATTAAGGATGACTACTATAGCAAGGTGATTTTTGTGAAGATTTTGCAGACAGGAGGATCGGCATTGGACCTTATAGCCACTAAATAGTAGAATACCATAGAGGTAATTATTTATCTCTTTATTTAAATGATAACTGAAAGTTTCATCATTTGCAAAAACACAGGGTTGGGGAAGCAAGGCACATAAGAAAAGATTGAGGATACCAGAGAACAATATACTCTCAAAGGGGAAAGAGACATTAGATAGAAGATAAACTCTGATAGAGGATTGCAGAAGGCTAGGGAGAATTCCAATCAATTATAGATTTAGGAATAGATAAACGAATTCCATTAAGGGCCAGAATTTAGAGAACTAAGATATTGAAATATAAAATGAAATGAAATAGGAAAGTATAATTGGTTTCATTTTTATGTTCGGCTAATAAATTTCTGAGTGCAGGTAGCAAGAGATGTAGGAAGATATGTAGCAAGAGATGCAGGAAGATATGTTGTGGCATTGTGAAGCTTTGCTCACAAAAAGTAGGAGATGATCTAAATTGAAGAGAACTAGTTATATACTCAAAATACTATGGAAGCATAAACCCTTGCAATGGACAAGCTACACACACAGAGAAATATTCTAGTTGAGGTTTGAAGGAGAAAGGGGACATAGGAAGTCCTTAAGGAGAAGAGAATAAGAGAATTTTTGAGAAGGTGAGCAGAGGATTAAAAACCATTAAGGATGAAGGAGTGTTGAAAGAGGTTCCAGGGGGAGGGAAACAAGAAGCATAATACTAGCCAAGAGGAGGTGAGGTATTCAAGTGATGCAGGAGCATTAAGGTAGAGCGAGAAATTTGGCAGAGTTGGTCACATGTTGTGGCTTGGAAAGAAGGCTAGTAGTCCTAAGCATTTGAAGACTTTGTCTTTCTTTGTTTTTAAAGCATTTTGTTTAAGTTTAATTTGGGCTAACTCGACCAATCTAATTTGCATAGTAAAAGAATGTTTAATTTAGGATTAGTTGAGAATTTAGTTAAATAAGTTGAATAAACTATTTTGGAAACTAAGTGATAGTTTCCCAACCATATGGGGATTTTGAAGAAGGATAAAATGAAACCAAATCCACCATTGCAGGTTGCTGCCATCCGTAGAGAGAGAGAGAGGAGCGATAAAGAAGCGGAAGCGAATGTAAAAAAAAATAGCCATTAGAGGGCTTGGATCTATGTTTTTTCATTTTTTAGATTACTTAAGTGTTTTTTGTTATGATTGAGATATCTGTCTTTTAAACAACATTTCTTTTCCAAATAATATCTAAGTGTTTTGGTGATTGATCGAGCTCTCTGTTTTAAATTAATTCTTTGAATCTTTATCAAATTCAAATGCTTGTATTAAAGACGCACGTCGAGAATAACAGTTAGATTGTAGGGGCGAAAAGGCCTTAAACAAAAATTTTCATTTATTGAATACAATATTGTGTTGACCGAGGAATATATTAATCGAACTTGTATGTGCAACAAGGACCATTGGATCCAACCGATCAATGGTGGAGGACCACATTGCAGGCAGAGAGATATTTCACATCGCCAAAGATAAGTTTTAGAGCACAGTTCACAAGTTAGCAAATTTGATTTGTGATGCGAAGTGGTACAGTGGAGGCGTAGCGCGAATCGTCGGATCCGTCCAAGATCGAATGATGGAGATTGGAGAGGCCATCGCAAATCACAGTTTATAATAGTTAGCGCTAAGGGCTATCGCGGGGTAAATTAAATATTTGCGATGCAAAGTTAAGGAAGCCACGTGTTGACACGGAGCAACATCGCATCGAATAGAGTTTAAGGTTTAGCATTAATGTTTAAAAGTTAAGTTGTAGGGATTGCGAAGTGCAACGGTGGGACCCTACAGTAAGAACTCCCACGTTGTTGAATTTTTTTTTGGTTTATGCGTTGGTTCAGATTATTATTTAAGTCATCGTATTATATAAAGACTCCATTGTGGATCATGCAAAGTATGTATGTATTGGTTTTAGCATATGAATGTCGGAAACACTGCTGTTGATTCGCAATGTATGTATGTGGCTAACCACCAAGGTTAATATTTATTATGAATAAAGGGGATTTGTATTATTTCTTAAAGACCTCCATTTCCACAGTAGTATTCTGACATATTGTAGTAGCTCTGCATCAATTTGTATTAGAGCAAGTTTTCTTCCTAAGTAAGGCTGGAAGTATGAAGAAGAGGACGGGGAAGAGTTGAAGTAGGGAGGCGAGGCCAAGGAAGAGCTGAAAGAGGAGCAACAGATGAAGGGCTACATGAAGAGATTAGAGTAATGCCATCACATTTGGTAGTAGTGATGCAGGGGCATTCTTCAAAACTTATAAGACCCATGAGTCTTATTTCTCATTTACTAAAGGGAGTGGGTTCCCTTGGTCATTTTATTTATTTTCCTAAGTTTACTTGAGTTTGAGGAAATTTAAGTTGTAAATTGATTTATGGAGAATATTTAGTGAGTTGTAAAATCTTAGGGATGAGTAAGGAATCCTCAGAATAGTGAGGATTTGAGGGATTTAAACAAAAAT
Source organism: Pinus albicaulis (assembly GCA_034641835.2). NCBI lineage: Eukaryota > Viridiplantae > Streptophyta > Pinopsida > Pinales > Pinaceae > Pinus > Pinus albicaulis. Next base: position 308,756,396 of record CM076581.1, read on the forward strand.
ATAATCTAGGATTCTGTTGAATAAAGAGAGGAGTTGAAGAGATAATTTACGAGACAGTGAGAGATTTTTGGATTTGAACTAAATTAGTTCATGAATCCTTTTCCTTTATAAATTGTGAGGTTTTGAAGCATTAAAGAGATAGAGAGGAATGAGAGTGAAATATATGATAGAATGAATTAATTTTAAAGCCTACGGTCTTTGACAGAAAAGAGGAGAAAGGCCATGTAAGGGCATATCAGGCCAAAATCCTGACTGTAAAAAGGGTTTGATTGTATTTGTAAAATTCATGAATAATGAATATTTGATTGCAGTGTGTTTTGTTTTATTCTGCTATTCCTTGAAAATATATGGATGGTTAATTAAGATACTTTAAAGTCAAATCCCCAATCAAAAGATCTCATATGAATGAATGTTTGAGGTGATTAGAATTGCAAAGGTTATAAATATTTGGATTTTTGTGTCGGATTTATTTATTCTTAAACTATTGTGTTCATGGGGTTTAGAAACTGGTCACAATTCTTCTGCAATAAGGAGATCCATTGAAATAGAATCTTGTTATATAATTTATGATCCATATTCTTTTAGGCTTGAATGTGGAATCGAAACATGGTAGAGTTAAATGCTTGGAATTAAGTGATTGCAATTCTGAATCGATAGTAGGTAGAAACGTGATTTGGTTTGTGTGATAATGGAACTATAGGTTTTTAAACCATGACAAGATTATGCATTTTGGAGCCATAAGTCAATGGCAAAGTGGAACAGTGAGGAAGGTTTTAAAAACCACTAATGGTTTTCGCGTGACTCAAGGATGGCAAGTGGGAAACTTCCAAATGAACACGATAGTGCTAAGTGTGTGACATGTAGCAATTGATGGTAATTCAATACCACCAATTTCAAGTTGCGTTGGAGCAATAAAGCACTGGAGAAAATTTAACGTGATAACCGTTCGATCCTAGCCATCGAAGATCCAACCGTATTCGTACCCGTAGTTGTGCGGAGGTTAATACAACATAAGTTATAAATGTTGTGGGCCAGAACATTAATATATGTTGGTGCTTGGCATTTTAACCAAAGTCAGAGTTTGGTATGAAATTAAATGTTATGTTGTGGGTGAATATATATATTAATATTTATTGGTAGTGGATTGGTGAGCATATTTGATGAATGGTGGAAAGGTCGTCGGTAATTTGTGGGGTTGGATGTTATTATGTTGGTGCTTTGGGTTTTACCCAAAGTTGAGATTTTAAATCAAACTAAAACTTAAGCATGGTTTCAAGTATATGGAAAATGTTTAAAAATGGGTATTTACCCAAGGTTATATATATTGATCCCCATTTCATGAATCGGGTTTTAGTATATGGTTTATAACCATAGGTTTGGTGAAAGGAAGAGCTTCCGCATTAAGGTTACCTCATGCTGAGATTTATGTGGGGTTTTAAATTGAGAACACAATTTATATGTGTAGATGTGGGTGTGGAAGCCTTAGGCTACATCATTTGTGGTATCATAGGTAGACTAATGCTCCATGGAGTTGATTGAAAAAGATTGTATTTTAATCTCAGCATGTATATGATTTGCATTGTAATGGATCCGATACAGAGGAAGCACAGGACACAAGAGATTGTATGCAAAGAGGAATTCTGAAATATTGTAGACAATGTGAACTTCAACGTTTCATCAAAAGCAGATTGTGAAAAAGACTTGAGAAAGAAAGGATCAGATAAAAAGTTTTGCAGAATTTTAATGATATGTGTATGTGATGAAAGGAGCAATAGAAGTTTCAACCAAGTAGCTATGAAAAATAAATGAATGAATAAATTACAACAAAAATGTTGTAAGGAAATAAAATGAATATGGATGTACGCAGCAAGAAGGGAAATTTAGTTGACAGAAGAATTGAAGTGCAGATAGTGAAAAGTAAAGCATCATGTGTATTGTCCAAGAAAGTGGAAGCTCAAGGAGATCAATCATTTGGATATCTCTTAGGTATGAGCCATATTTTGATGTTGGCTCTATTTGAATTGTTTCTATAAGAAATAAAATGATAACAACAACACAAAGTAGAAGGATGTGTAAAGAGTGGGAAGGGTTGTGTTAGTGGCAGTGAACCTAAATATTCTAGCTAAAAGTTGGATAGGGAGAACAAATGAAGTTTTCCCAAGAGAATATGAGTGGAGGATATAATCCTAGAAAGAGTGGAAGAAGACTGCTCAAGAGGTTCTAGAAATAGAGAACTAGTGCTTACCAAAAGACCAAGTCTAGAGAGGGGATTGGTGAGGTAAGTGGTAGCAGGGAGGAATTGCTATTGCAGATGCTTAGTGTAGCTCATAGTGAGTGAGGAGCTCATAGATATGGAGGAGAAAGTGACTACTGATAGTCATAATAGGGGTTCAGAGAGAAGCCACAACAAAAGAAATAAAGGTGCCAAGGAAAATGGCAAAGGTAAGGGAATGAGTCAAGAAGTATTTGACAGAGAAATTGTAGAATTGAAAGCAAGTGTTGATGCAATAATAGTGCTACTTGAGAAGAGTATGAAGGACCAAAGTTATGGTTGGACTATGAGAAGAAAGAAGATAAAGTGGAAGCTATTGCAAAAGTAGATAAAAAGAAGAATGAAAAGATAATTTAGTGAGTTATATATTTGTAAGGGAGACGAAGGAAGAATGAAAATAAGTGTGAAAGGAAGGAAGGCTAAAGAGAAGAGTAGAAAACAAAATTTTCAAATTAGACAGCATTCAGAGAAAAATGAAGACAAAGTAGAATTTTTCGAGACAAGGTAATATGAAGGAAGATATGACAATTTTGATATGTCATATGCACATCAAGAGGATGACAAATCAGAGAAATTATGGAGTAGAATTGATGTAAAATGTAATGCATTTTCTGATTTTGAATTATTAATTTTTGAATGTGCTTTCCAACATGAAGGACAAACTGCCCTTGGAGATATGTTTGTTTATGAAAACATGAAGCAATATGTAAATTCCAGAAATGTAGAAAGCCAATTTTCCTTATGGGAACAAGAGGATGATAGTAAGCAACTAGTTGATTTAAAAATTCAGGATGAAGGAATGAGAGTTGGTATAACTCTTAAGAAAATAATTGCAGAAAAGAAAGAATGTTGCAAAATATGTAAAAGTACAGTCCACAAATAGAATTTTCTTTTAATCCAAAGGAGGTTTGAATTTCAAGATTTTATCTTGATTTTGCAATTAAAAATTTGGATGAACAATTCAATCATATTTTATGTAGATATGGAAGTATTTGAACCAAGTTGAATAACTAAATTATTTGCAGCTGATGGACAATATGTAGTTGGGAAGTTCTTGTATCAAACAAGAAACAATCTTCTTTTGAGATTGGAAAGATGCTACTTCAATTGTTGGATAAGTGGATGGTAGAAATTACAAAGATGATAAGCATAAGAAATTGTCAAAATCAACAAATCAATGAAATATGGAAGGATATACAAGACAACATAAAGGAATTGATTTGGGGATAGAAGACAATGCTAGTGATTAGGTCAAGAATCAAAATGAACAGTCAGATACAGGCAGCAAAAAAATACATAAAGTTGGAACTCAATTTTATTGAGATAATGGCAAGACAGTAGCAGACCAGGGAGAAGAAATTTATATTGTTTGAGAAGTTGTTTATGCAGGATATCAGCATCCAACCATTATGAAAAAGATATTACTATGAAAATAGAGAAAAAGGAAATTCACAATATAGAGTTTGGCATCCAGGAGAAAGAGATAAGGCAGTAAATGCACCTGCAATTGAAAGAGGACAAATAGCCAGTTGGAATATGAAATTTGATGGAGTTTACAATAGAAGCAGTTGGGTGACTCATGAACAGGAGTCCATGAATTTTTTCAACCTAGGGAGTTTGATGTAGGGGCATTCTTCAAAACTTATAAGACCCATGAGTCTTATTTCTCATTTACTAAAAGGAGTGTGTTCCCTTAATCATTTTATATATTTTCCTAAGTTTAGTTGAGTTTGAGGAAATTTAAGTTGTAAATTGATTTATGGAGAATATTCCATGAATTGTAAAATCTTAGGGATGAGTAAAGAATCCTAAGAATAGTGAGGATTTGAGGGATTTAAACAAAAATATAATCTAGGATTTTGTTGAATAAAGAGAGGAGCTGAAGAGATAATTTAGGAGACAATGAGAGATTTTTGGATTTGAACTAAATTAGTTCATGAATACTTTTCTTTTATAAATTGTGAGCTTTTGAAGCATTAGAGAGACTGTTGTGTAACCAGCTCCAAAAATAGAAGAAAAGAGATACCAACACGTTAGAAATAAGCCACTTCGAATGGGAAACCTCCAATACATTACATAATTGAACAATTCTTGGATGATACAAATGACCAAAACCTCCTTCTATATATAGGAGTCCATGGGGCCATAATATATCCTAGTGGGGAAATGATGTAATCCTATCTGAGCTAACAATAATAATTTAAGGGCACAATAATAACAATATTGGGGTTACAGGGGTACAACAATAACAATAAGGGGGGCTACACTAACATAATAAGGGACTACACTATTAATATAGGGTCCTCACATGCCCCTCTCCTTCAAACAAGTGTTGTCCTCAATGCTTCAGTAGCTCTGGGTGCTTTTGTATAAAATTCTCACCCTCCCATGTAGAATATTTAGTGGGTAAGTTCTTCCAATTGATGAGATACTCTGAAATTGATCGATTTCGTAGTTGTCGAGTTCTTGTTTCCATGACTTCTTCAGGTTTGACTATGGTTTTTCCTTCCTCGTCAAGTTCTGGCAATATTGTTTGAACTGGAATTTTGTCCCCTATAACCTTTTTTAAGCATGAAACATGGAAAAATGGATGCACTCGTGAAGAAGCAAGAAGCTCCAATTTGTATGCCATAGTACCAATCCTTTTCAAAACCTTGTAAGTACAATAGTGCTTTAGTGATAATTTATTATCCTTCTTAGCTTGCTCGAGGGATATTTGTTTGTATGGTTGTAGCTGTAAGAATACCCAGTCTCCCATATCAAAAATTCTCTCACTGCAATGTTGATCTGCCTGTTGTTTCATTCGATTTTGTGCCAAATTTAGGTTATCCTTTAAGATTTGGAGAACTTCTTGTTGATGTCATATCCTTCAACGTCTTTAACCTTGTAATTCTTTCTAAATAGGATGATGGATGGTGGATGAGGGCCATAAATGTACAATGTATTGCCTTTAACATACAGAAGATGAAGGAAGTGTTATACTACCATTCAGCGAGAGGAATACTTGACACAAAAAGCTTACGTGGTATAGTAAAATGAAGATATCTTCTTCCAACATTTATTCACTATCTCCGTCAACGTACTGATTGATATCAGACTGTAGCGGGTGGAGTTTAGCTGAGTACCCAGCCAAGAGTGTTAACTTGGAATCCAAAAATTTCCGTGTAAAAGTGACCGCTACCATACAATTTTGCCTTTTTGTGTCAATTGTTTCCATAAATACGTGTAGCAAATCGTACTTCACTTAATGGATGGAGATAATGCACAAAAGTGTGCATTTTCAAAGTTTATCAACCACTACCATGATGACGCTCCTTCATTCTATCAAACTCGGATAAATCCATTGAAATCTCCTCCCAATGTTGACTTGGAATGGATAAAGGTTGTAGAAGACCCAGGGTCTTAATTGTCTTAACTTTATTTTGCTGGCAAACCAAACATTCTGCCACAAACTTTTGAATATCATATTTAAGGCCATCCCAAAAAAAATATTTCTTCACCCTGTGGTAAGTTTTTATAAATCGCGAGTGTCCTCCTAAAGGAGAAGTGTGCAGTTCCAAAATAATCTTTTGTTTTATTTTGGAGTTCTTGCAAATATATAAGCGATCTTGCTACCATAAGGAATCATTTTTCCAACTAAATGTATCAGATGTACTAGGATCTTGCTGCAAATTTTGAATGAGAGTCCACACTTCTTCGTCCTTCTTCCATTCATTCCTTGCTTCGGTTATCCAATCTGGTTGGATAATTGAAATGGCACAAAGCAATGCTTCCACCTCTTCATCCTTTCTTGAGAGTGCATCTGCAACAACATTTAGCTTCCCTTTTTTGTATACCCAAAGTCAACTAATATCTTTGTGACCTATTTTGTCAGCTTTTTAATAATAATCTTTGTCTAAAGTATGTTTACCAAAATCATGATCAACTTTTGATTTTGGGCGCTTCAATAGTGTTATTCGAATTCACTACAGTGTATGTGGTATTTCTAACTTTTCTTCAAATATCTTTGTAAATACTTTCTTAATTGAATGAATTTAAAATAAATGGGTTCTTCTGCATTAAAACACTAATTCTAGCTCTGGACAGACTATCCACAATAAAGGTTTTTGTAAGTCTCCACATGAGACTGCGTTGTTGATATTGGGTTTTTTGAGATGTTCAAAGTATTGTTTGTGAGAGTTCCATGAAATGTATCTTTTCCTCTGCCTTGTTGTTAGAGGTGCTGCTATTCTCCCATAATTCTTAACAAACTTGCGATAATACCCTGTTAACCCGAGAAATCCTCGCAACTGCTTTATGGTTGTGGGGACTTTCCATTCCTTAATGGCTTAATTTTGTTAGGGTCTACTTTAACACCCTCGTGAGATACAATATGACCCAGATATTCCACCTCTTGTACTCCAAAGAAACATTTGGATGTTTTTGCATATAATTGTTTCTCCTGCAATAGTTTGAGCACCCTGTCAACATGTTGAACATGACCCTTCCAAGACCTGTTGTAGATTAGTATATCATCAAAAAATACTAGCACAAATTTTCTAAGGAAGGGTTTGAAAATGGAATTCATCAACCCTTGAAATGTAGAAGGTGCATTGGTAAGGCCAAAAGGCATGACAAAAAATTCATAATGACCTTCATGAGTTCTTGAAATGTTTTTTTTGGAATATCTTCAATCTTCATTCTAATTTGATGATATCCTAAGATCCAACTTGGTCAAATAAATTGCTCATGTAATTCATCCAATAATTTATCAATCACAGGAATGGGAAATTTACCTTTAATAGTGAGATTATTGAGCTCCATATAATCCGGACACATGCGCCATGATCCATCCTTCTTGTGCACCAATACTACTAGAGAAGAGAAGGAACTTTGACTAGGTTGAATTATACCAGCCTCTAACATTTCTGCAATCATACGTTCAATTTCGCTCTTTTGGACATAAGGATATCTATATGTCCTGATGTTTGGAGGAACACATCCTGCAATCAAATGAATAGCATGATCATGATCACGAATAGGTGGGAGTCCTTTGGGAGTTTCAAACACCTTTGAATGATTTTCCAAGACTTTCTGGAGATTTGGAGAAATAGATGATTTTTATGTTGGAACTTCTAGTGAGCATAATTGTGCAATTATGCCCCGTTGTCCTTTATTTAGAATCTTTTTCATGGCGTTAGAGCTTATTATCTCTCCTGGATTCCCCGTGACACCCCGTAATTCGATTTCCTTTCCTTCCGAAAAAAATTTCAAGAAAAGTTTTTGAGAATTAAAAGCTACCGTCCCTAAAGATTGTAACCATTGTACTCCTAGTACAACATCAGCACCTCCCATTGGGATGGAAATAATTTCAATATTCAATACATATTCCCCCATGGATAGCTTGATATTATGGCATTTTACAGAGAAATTTATAGTTCCTCCATTTGCAACCATCACTCGAAATTCTGGTGCTGGGTATAGGAAACAATTCAATTCCTTGGCTACCTTATAATGAATAAATTATGGGTACTACTCGAATCAATCAATAGTATTACCTTTTTCTTCTTGATATGTCCTTCTATCTTTAGAGTTTGAGGAGTGGTAATTCCTGCCAATGCATTACATGATATGGTCGGACTCATTTTTTCTTCTTCTAGGGTTCGTTCCTATTGTATATCCTCTTCTTGTTGATTTTCTTCTTCCTCTTCACAATCTATGTAAAATAATGTCTTCTTAGCACACCTATGACATTTAGTGTATTTTATATCACAACTGTAGCAAAGCCCCTTTGCTCTTCTTTCATCCAATTTTTGTGGTGTCAACCTTGTAGGTTTTGGAAATCTAGGCGTAGAAACACTTCCTTATTTATAGAAGTGAGTGGTAGGCTTCTTTGTCTCCATAATTTTACATTCATTTTTTGTTTCCAACCTGAATGCCTTCTCCAATGAATCAGGTTCCAAAACACGAACTTCATGTTGGATTTTATCCTTTCAATTACCTACGAAGAGATCAATCCGGTGTTCCTCTGGAATATCAATTACCCTTATATTCAATTTTTGGATGTCCTCAATGTGCTCCCCCACTAAACCCTTTTGTTTGAGATTTATAAATTGGCTAAAGAAGGTGCTTCTCTTTGTATCCCCATAATGTGCTACCATTTCCTCCATAAAAATTGACCAAGTGACAATTTTTTTACGGGACCAAAGCCATCGATACCATACAAATGTATTTTGTTCTAAATGTGAAGTTGCAATGCATACATTTTCACATTATGGAGATCAAAATATTGCTCCATCTGTAGTATCCATGTTACAGGATCCTTTCCATCAAACTTCCATGTAAATGTGTGTTTTTCACATTATGGAGATCAAAATATTGCTCCATTTGTACTATCCATGTTACAGGATCCTTTCCATCAAACTTCCTCATATCCGTTTTTGGAATATGTTGGTTCTTCCCGCCAACATTAGAGTTTATGAAATCACGATTAACATTTATTTTGTTCTCATCATGAGTTTCCTCTACTATCTTTTCACCATTAGGAAACATTTCTTGTATCAACTTTGTCAAACCTTCCATGTTTTCTTTTAGATCATTCTTCATGTTTTCCATTTTAGCTTCCATGTCATCCATCTTAGATTCCATGCTAGCTTCCATGTCATATATCTTAGATTCCACACCTTTCTTCAAACCATCCATATTATTCTTCAAACCATTCATCTTTGCTTCCACGCCTTTCTTCAAAACTTCCATTTCATTTTTTGCTGCTCTTTGCGAGAGAGAAATTTGGTGCACTTTCTCTTGTTATTTCAATACATCATGTTGCAATTCTTCATCTTCATGAGTCATAGTAGAGCCTTCTGAAGGCTTAATGGGTGTTGAATTATTTTTACGAGGCATTTTTTAGAACCCAATACTGATATCTATTCTACAATATGCCCTTGTAATCAATTTAAATTGATTCTTCAAACAAGAATTATGCGATTCGGAAAAAAAATACACACATTTTTCTTGCTTTCGACGAGCTCAATATTGAAATTGGATTATCTTTGTGATTGCGGATCTTCAATATCTGAAATTTGGCATTGAGGTAGCCCTCTAAATTCTATTTCAAATGCCACAGGTTTGACCTAATTTGAATTCTCCAAGGAAAATTTATGTCCAATCTCCCACAATTACCTAATTATGGATCGGTTCAGTAGAGCGAACTTGTATGGCTTGCCACATGTCACTATTTTGTCCTTCAGCTCTAAAATTGGTAGCCAAGAAACCACAGTCCGTGTAATTGCGATAAATTTTTACGACACTCCAATCTGATGCTTAGAGAGAGAGTTATGAATCTTTTCCCATGATCACCTCTTTGAGATGAAATTCGGGAGCTTCAAAAAGCACTAATTTTTACAGATCATATCTTAGAAAATGTTGTGAACCAAGCTCTGAAAGTTTTTGAAGGGCTTCCTTATGATTTCGGCTTCGTACCCTATGAATTTCAGATTTTGTACCTTCGTAGAGAAAAAATTATAGTGAAAATGACACGATGACCTGTTTTGAGCAATGAAAGCCTAGAATCCAAAGCTCTGATACCAAATGTTGTGTAACCAACTCCAAAAATAGAAGAAAAGAGATATCAATGCCTTAGAAATAAGCCACTTCAAGGGGGAAGCCTCCAATAAATTACATAAATGAACAATTCTTGGATGATACAAATGACCGAAACCTCCTTCCATATATAGGAGTCCATGGGGCCATAAAGTAATCCTAGTGGGGCCACAATGTAATCCTAGTCAACCTAACAATAATAATTTAAGGGCATAATAATAACAATATTTGGGTTACAAGGGTACAACAATAACAATAAGTGCGGCTACACTAACATAATAAGGGACTACACTATTAATATATAGAACTAACAGAGACAGAGAGGAATGAGAGTGAAATAGATGATAGAAGGAATTAATTTTAAAGCCTGCGGGCTTTGACAGAAAAGAGGAGAGAGGCCATGTAAGGGCATATCAGGCCAAAATCTTGACTGTAAAAAGGGTTTTAATGTATTTGTAAAATTCATGAATAATGAAGATTTGATTGCGGTGTGTTTTGTTTTATTCTGTTATGCCTTGAAAATCTATGGATGGTTAATTAAGGTACTATAGAGTCAAATCCCTAATCAAAAGATCTCAGATGAATGAATGATTGAGGTGATTAGAATTGCAAAGGTTATAAATATTTGGATTTCTGTGTGGGATTTATTTATTCTTAAACTACTGTGTTCATGGGGTTTAGAAACTGGTCACAATTAATCTGCAATAAGGAGATCCATTGAAATAGAAGCTTGTTATATAATTTATAATCCAGATTCTTTCAGGATCGAATGTGGAATCAGAACATGGTAGAGTTAAATGCTTGGAATTAAGTTATTGGAATTATTAATCAAAAATAGGTAGAAATGTGATTTGGTTTGTGTGATAATGGAACTATAGGTTTGGGAACCATGACAGGATTATGCATTTTTGAACCATATGTCAATGGTGAAGTGGAACAGTGAGGAAGGTTTTTAAAACCACTAATGGTTTTCATGTGACTTAGGGATAGTAAGTGGGAAACTTCCAAATGAATGCGATAATGCTAATTGTGTGACATGTAGCAATTGACGGTCATTCAATACCATCAATTTCACGTTGCATTGGAGCGATAAAGCACTAGAGCAAATTTAACGCGATAACCATCCGATCCTAGCCATCGAAGATGCATTGGTATTCACACTCGTAGTTGTGTGGAGGTTAATACAAGGTAAGTTATAAATTTTGTGGGATAGAACATTAATATATGTTGTTGCTTGGATTTTTAACCAAAGTCGGAGTTTGGTATGAAACGAAATGTTATGTTGTGGGAGAATATATATATTAATGTTTATTGGTAGTGGATTGGTGAGCATATTTGATGAATGGTGGAAAGGTGGTCGGTAAGTTGTGGGGCCGAATGTTATTATGTTGGTGCTTTGGATTTTACCCAAATTCGAGATTTTAAATAAAACTAAAACTTAAGCGTGAGTTCAAGTATATGGCGGACGTTTAAAAATGGGTATTTACCCAAGGTTATAGATATTGATTCCCACTTCATGAAACAAGTTTTAGTATATGGTTTATAACCATAGGTTTGGTAAAAGGAAGAGCTTCCACATTAAGGTTACCTCATGTTCATATTTATTTGGGGTTTTAAATGGAGAACACATTTTATATGTGTAGATGTGGGTGTGGAAGCCTTAGGCTGCATCAAGTAGTTGAAGAAGGAAGGTGTTGGGACCTAGAAAATGCAGACGACAATGAAGATGAGGAGCTAGAGGCACAACCGGATGAGCAAGAGAACGAGCCACCAGAACTCTGATTATTGAGATATTTTTTGATGGCTAGCATTAAGCCAAAACCAAAAATATCGAATTATGATGGCAATTTATCCATGGAAGTGCTGGTGAACTAGATAAGTGAGTTGGATAAATACTTTGAATATGAGGAAATTAGCGAGGACATGAAGATCAGATTTGTTGTCACTAACTTGAAAGGGCACGCCGCACGGTGGTGCAATAGTGTGCAGGAAGAGAGGAGAAGACTCAAAATCGTTTGATTAAGAGTTGGGAGAGGATGATTACAAAGATGAAGAGAAATTTCCTACCCAATATTACCAAATTTCCCTTTACAGGCAAGTGAAAAACTTGAGATAGAGGACAATGACTGTAAATGAATACACATAAGAGTTCTATAAATTGAATTTTAGGGTTGGGTATGCTGAAGATACCCCTGAGAAGACAAACAAATTTGTAAATGGTCTCTAGATGTAAATCTTGGATGAGATCAATATTCTTTCCCCAAAAATTATAGAGGAGGCATACAAGTGTGCTTTGAAGGTGGAGGAAAAGATTGCTAGGAAGAAGAATGCATGAAGAGGATGTGGTTTAGGAAGAGGAAGAGCACAGTCCTATAGTAGAGGTACAACTGCCGATAGTAATGAAAAAGGCTATAGTTCGAATACTTCAGGACAGACTGAGAAGGAAGGTAACACTAGAGGTGGAAGGTCATACCAGTGAGGAAGAGGTAGTGAAAATAACTACCAGTCTTACAGGTGTCATAAATGGGGACACAAGTCTTTTGAATGTCCTAAAAATGAACCAGCTGGACAGTGGGGAGCATATGTTGCTCAACCTGATGAAGCAAAGGCAACACCACAAGAGGTAGAAAATGTTCCTGAGACAGGATAAGCCTTGGTGTTGAACAAGGTTTTACTAAAACCAACCAAGGAGGTGGCTGACCTAACACAGAGGAAACTATTGTTCTAGACTATGTGTAAGTCACATGGAAAATGTTGCAAATTGATCATAAATAGTGGAAGCGGTAATAACCTAGTAGCCACTGAGATGGTGGAAAAATTGGGTTTGAATAATTCAAAGCATCCAACTGCAGATAAGGTGTCTTGGTTGCAGAAAGGACGCCAACTGCTGGTTGATGAGAAGTGCGAGGTGGATTTTCACATTGGAAAGTACAAAGAAAAGGTAACTTGTGATATTATTCCTATGGACGTGTGCCATATTCTGCTGGGTAGACTATGGCAATATGACACAAAGGCCATCCATGATGGAGAGAATAATTGTTATAGATTTTTGAAGGATGGGATAAATCATATGCTAGCTCCCATGAAATAATAAGAGGTTGAAGAAACTAGTGGTACAAAGATATTGCTGATAGCTGGGAAGGAGTCTCTGGGACGGATTGAAGAGAATGAAGTGAATTATGCAGTTGTGCGAAGGCCTAGAGTATTATTAATGCATACATAAATTACTGATTTTCCTGTGGAAATACATGACATGATACAAGAGTTTAGCGATATTGTGGTAGATGATCTACCAGATAAATTACCACTGAAGCATAGCATTAGTCACCACATTGATTTTATTCTAGGAGCCAGTTTCCCAACTAAGGTTTCTTACCGAATGAGTCCAAAAGACAATGAGGAGATCAGGAAGCAAGTGTAGGAGTTTTTGGATAAAGTTCTGGGTCGAGAGAGTTTGAGCCCTTGTGTTGTTCCGGCTATTTTAGCTCCCAATAAAAGAGGAGAATGGTGAATGTGCACTAGTTCTCGGGTGATAAATAATATCACTATCCTGTATAGGTTTCCTTTACCTCAGATGGATGATATGATGGATTTTCTCAGTGGAGCAGCATACTTTTCAAAGATAGATTCAAACAGTGGCTATCACCAAATCCAGATTAGAGAAGGTGACGAATGGAACACATCTTTCAAGACCAATGAAGGTTTGTATGAGTGGCTTGTCATGCCTTTTGGATTGAGCAATGCCCCCAAAACATTCATGCATTTTATGAATGAGATGTTGAGGAATTCATTGATAAGTTTGTGATTTTATATCTAGATGATATACTTATTTTCAGTAAGACGAAGAAAGAGCATTTACGGCGTGTCAAGTTTGTGCTAGAAAAATTGCAGCAGAATAATTTGTTAATAAATTTGAAAAAATGTTCTTTATGAAATAAAGAATTGATTTATCTAGGATTTGTAATTTATGAGAATGAATTGAAGATGGATCTAGAGAAGGTTGCAGCCATAATTAACTGCCCTTCTCCCAATATTTTGTTTGACGTTACAAGTTTTCATGGATTGGCGAGTTTCTACCAGAAGTTTATTAATAACTACGACGGCATTTGTGCACCTATGTTGGATACCGTTAAGAAGGAAAATCAGTCTTTTTATTGGAAAAAATCTTCTGAGAGGAGTTTTCAATTTTTGAACAAGAATTTTATGGAAAAACCAATCTCAAAGTTGCCAGACTTCAAAAAAAAAATTCAAGTTCGTTGTGATGTGAGTGGGACAGTTATTAATGTAGTACTCATCCAAGAAGACAAGCCAGTAGCATATTTCAATGAGAAGTTAAATGAGAGCAGGTAGAAGTATACGTCTTCTGAAAAAGAAATTTATGTAGTCATCCAAGCATTGGAGACATAATTTTTTGGCTAATTAGTTTGTTTTGTTTTCAGGTAATTCTGTGTTACAATATATTATACAGCAGCATAAGCTGAATCATAAACATGTGAAGTGGGTGGAGTACTTTTAGAGCTTCACATTTGTGTTGAAACATATAAGTGGTCAGGTCAACTAAGTGGCAAATGCGTTGAGAAATAGGATTCTGATCTTTCAAGAAAGTGCAGTGCAAGTACTAGGATTGAAACATCTCAAAGACTTGTATGAAGTAGATGCAGATTTTAAGGAAGTTTATGAAGCTTGCCAAAACCCATTGTTGAGGTATAATAGTCCATGGTTGGATTATAACATATAGAAGGGGTTGTTGTGCAAAGGAGGACAATTGTGTATTCCAGAGTGTTCTATGCGAGAGAACTTAATGGAGGAAAATAATAGTGGAGGTTTCATCTGAAATTTTGGTATAGATAAGTCCATGGATCAACTGAGCCACTTTTACTATAGGCAAAGAATGTGAAGGGATGTACAGAGGTTCCTAATCAGATGTAAAGTGTGTCAACATGCAAAGGGACATAGTCAGAATGCAGAGCTCTATACACCCTTACCAATTTCGAATAGACCATGGGACTCAGTCATCTTGGACTTTGTCTTGGGTCTACCAAAGACACAGAGGGGATTCGATTCCATCATGGTGGTGGTGGATTGTTTCACCAAAATGGAACATTTCATTCCACACAGAAAGATAAGTGATGCCACACATGTAGCACATTTTTCTTTTTACAGAGATAGTCCAATTACATGGATTGCCGAAGTCCATCATCTCAGATAGAGATGTAAAGTTTGCAGGTCATTTCTGGTGAAAATTATGGAAGAAGTTAGACACCAATGTAAATTTTAGTTCTGCTTACCATCCATAGTTAGATGGGAAAATTGAAGTTGTGAACAGGAGTCTAGGAATTCTACTAAGCAGTGTGGTTAGTGAAAATTCTAGATAGTGGGATCGTGTGCTTGCACAAGCAGAGTTTTCTTACAATGATTCGCCCAACAGAAGCACAGGAAAAAGTCCTTTCCAAATCCTATGTGGAATGCAACCACATGGAGTATTTGATTTGTGGGATTTGGGTCAGTTAGAACACATGAGTGCTAATGGTGAAGATTTCGCAAAAGCAGTCAGCGATCTACATGAATAGGTCAAGTTGAAACTATAAGACAACATCCAGAAGTATAAACAACGATAAGATTTGAAAAAGTAGGAGGTACAATTCGAAGTAGGAGACTTGGTACTGGCACATTTTCACAAGGAGACATTTCCTAAAGGTGAATACAAAAAATTAAAGATGAAAAGGATTAGGCCTTGTAGAATTCTTCGAAAGTTTTCTGCAAATTCTTATGAGTCGTAGTTACCTCAGGGTGTAGAAATATCACCCATCTTTAATGTGAAAGATCTGTACCTATATATTGTTGTTGATAAAGGATAAAGTTCAGAGAGACGAACATAGGACACCCAGGATGAAGAGAAAGCATGGATTAAACAAATGCCTCCAGCACAACCTTTGGAGATTGAATATATTTTGGACACATAGGTGGCCAAGAAGACATGGAGCAAAGAATATCTAAAGTATCTAGTCAAATGGAAGGACCATCCTGTGGAGGACTATTCTTGGTTGGATGTTGTATAGATTCAAATCGTAGGGTATACTATTGGAGAACTCATGGATAAGAACTATGAATTTAATTGACCCCGGGAGCCTAATGCAGGAGCATTAAGGTAGAGCCAACAATGTGACAAAGTTGGTCACATGTTGTGGTTTGGAAAGAGGGCTAGCAGTCCTAAGCATTTGAATACTTTGTCTTTCTTTGTTTTTAAAGATTTTTTTTTAAGTTTAAATTGCGCTAACTCAACCAATGTAATTTTTATAATAAAACAATGGTTAATCTAGGATTAGTTCAGAATTTAGTTGAATAAGTTGAATAAACTATTTTGGAAACCAAATGACAGTTTCCCAACCATATGGGGATTTTGGAAAAAGATAAAATGAAACCAAATCCACCATTGTGGGGTGTTTCCATCCGTAGAGAGAGAGAGGAGAGAGAAATAAGCAGAAGTGAATGTAAAATAAACCAGCCCTTAAAGGGTTTGGCTCTGTGTTTTTCCATTTTCCATATTATTTAAGTGTTTTGTGTTGTGATTGCGATCTCTGTCTTCTGTGTATTCATTTACAGTCATGAATATATATGAAGACTCCGTTGTTGATCGCAAAAAGTATGTATGTATTTATTAGAGCATATGAATGTTGGAAACACTGATGTTGATTCACAATGTATGTATGTGGCTAACCCCCAAGGTTAATCTCTGTTACGAATAAAGGGGATTTGTATTAAGTATTTAAGAGATCCATTTCTATAGCGTTATTATGAGATATTGCAGTAGGTCTCCATCACCAAGTAACAAGTAAGGTGAGAGTTTTTACAAGGCTAGGTTGCATCTCACCATGAACATGGAGGAGAATATGCACAAAAATAAGAAGAAGAAGGTAACCATTGTTAGTCATTGTCAAGGGTCAAGTAGAATCCACAATAAAGGGGAGAAAAAATCCAAGAAAAATGGCACGAGAAAACTTTTCTAGGAATAATTTGAAAGCGAGAAGGTTGAGCTGAAAGCACAAGTCGATGCACTAATGAAGCTTGTTGTAACAACGTCCCCTCCAAGCTGTGAATTTTGTACAATTTTGTATATTTTTCGTCTTAATTAGTCTAACACAGGGGTTTAGGGGTGGGAAAAGCCACAAACACATTGTAATGGATCAAGGGCAGACCAAGAGTCTGCAAACCATTGTTTGCAGACCATTGGAAGCGTAGGCTAAGTCGATATAAATAGATGAACATTTTGAGTCTTAAGATAGGAAATAATTAGGTCTGATGCTAAGTGTAAATTGTTAGATCTATTGTTGCGTCATTTGGGTAAAGACTCCTGCTAGCTGTGGGCATGAATATCCTTAGTCTTGTTCTGTGTGAACCCTACTCACTATGTGCATAGGCTGTGTCAGGTTCTATTAGGTTTTGGATGCTAATATATGCAGATATGGTTAAATTATTTCAGTGTTATCTGATCTAATGTATTACTGTTGATGCAAACTATTGGGATCTGTTGCAATTACTGCTGTGTTATCTGTTTATGCTGTGAATAATTCTGTGTTATGGTATCACTGT